>JAJSRV010000019.1:923706-1434704 GCA_021527715.1 Neoseiulus cucumeris
CGCCATGTATTGATGGGGGAGGGGGGATTCGGTACTCCGGGGTCCCTAGTATAGGGAGTTAACACGGGAAGGAGAAATTATGGGGCGGGGGCGAACGATTCTTCCAGGCCAGTGGTTCCAGACTCGGGCCCCTCATGTATTTCCTCTAGAACCTCCGTTATCATTCGAATGCTGAGTCTCGTTTTCGGTTTACGACCCTCTGTATGCGGTGCTCGATACCGCTCCAATCACTTCTTGAATTCAAGAGAATTTAATGGAAGTTCTTGTGAGTCTCAATCTCCAACCGATCAACAGTCGAAGGGAAATCAAGAAAATCAAGTTTCAGATTCGGAAGCATGTGTGTTCTTGAGAAAATTACTTTGCAAAGCCCCGCTTCGAAACCATTAGCATTTTCTTTCGATTTCAAAATCAAGAAATTATAGATTCTGGGTGAATCATTTTTTACAGCGATCCGAATTCGACTGATCGGCATCCATCACCAATCATCAATCATTCTCGGCCCTAACTTTGCCAAAGCCAGTGGCGTGGTGCCAGGGGGGGACGGTCCGCCCCGGGCGGCACTCTCCAAGGGGCGGCCTTTCGTGTCCCGTGGACCTTTGTTTCGTGTTGATTGATCTGGACCGGCTGGACTCGTTGGGGCGGCATTTTCTTGAATTTTCTCGAATTTTAGAGTTCCGCCCCGGGCGGTACCTCCCGGGGAAGCACGCCGCTTGTAGAAGCACGCCGCTGGAAAGAGCCGAATTCGCTCGGTAGGCGTCGGGATCCCGGAGAATCGGTTCTGGATCCCCTCGGGGGGTCGGGTCCTCAGATCGGGAACCTCTGTTCTAGGCGCCTTTGAATCGCCAACATGGCGCTCTCAGTTCTGCGTCGCTTCCCTGCGGAGGCTCTCTATGACGATCCCTTCAAATAATACGTTCATAGAGTAAACATTGGGCGCTACCGGCCGCCTCCCAGTGAAGAGGGCTGTGTCGCTGATTCTTAGTAGAGATCATGATCATCATTGATGATGCTTGTCGCGTCTGCTTCGAGCAATCACCCGTCTTTGCATTTAGAGACGTTTCTAGGCATTTTCCGCCGTCCGTACCTGGCGTACCTCTGGTACGTATAGTCAAGATACCGTTCCTGTCGTACCAAGCACCGCCGTACCATCCGTACCGCCGTACCAGCGCTTTGGATGTCTGCGACCGCTCACACTCACAGGCAGACAGACTTACACACACTCACACTCACACACACACACATAGACGGAGGCAGTGGTGAACACTGCAGGCAGGCGGCCAGGCACGGATCGTTGGTGTTTTGACTCGGTGATTGTGAACCGATTGTGTGGATGGTGTGTCTGTCATAGCAAAGCCAGGAGAACATGCTGTTCTGGTGAAGTGTTCATTCGAACTCCGGATCCGATCATAGCTTGGGCACATCTGCGAGCAGAGAGAGTAAGGCAAGGAAAAGCTGCAGGCAAAGATCGACTCTCTGAGCCCCGTGTGCTGCTCATCCAGTCGACAGCCTGCCGTAGGGAGTTGAAGGTAGGCCGACGTTCAGGCGCTCAGACAACCCGTAGATAACGTACAATTATGAAAGGTCAACTCGAGATTATGGCGAGCTCTCCCTTCGAGGGCCAACAGAGGATTCCCGCCCCGACTTAAAATTGACAAAGCCGAAAATGCGACACCTGTCTTCCGTGTGTTGGATACACAGACTGCGGCCAACAGTAACAGGGACTTGTTTCGCGAGCTTCACTCCGCGCGGGGTGATCAGCTGAGCTCGACCAAGTAACGCGACTGCTGACATTCTCTTTCATTCAAATTGCAAAAGGATTCATAAACTCGAATTCGAAGAAGGATCGATTCCCGTGATCCTCCAGAGTTTGCCTGTTAAGTGATTCTCAGAGGGAGATCCGAGTGCATTGGCGTCGGGAAGGCGATTTGAGCGGAGTCGTCTGATTCTCTTACGAGTCTGGAGTTCTTAGCTGTGGAATCAGCTCACTCGATGATTTCGGATACATCTGCTTCGCGAGTAGTCGACCTGTAGCCTCTGTGAAAGGGGCTTCCTACGGCTGGTCTGTATTGCAACGCAGGAGGAGCAGGATCCCAGACAACAAAAGGCTTCAATCTTACTCGTCTCTTACATGAGCTGTTCATGGCAGCCTTCCCGACCTTCCCGACTCTGATCACTTCATTATTCCTAGCAGGATTATGCCAAACAGTCGGCAATTCTGTCGTGGAAATCTCGGAATATCGGGTCTTCAGGCCATTGAATGCGAATTTCGTAACTTCCAATGATTCTCTGTCTCTTGTGCGGCTCAGTTTATTTGTTTAGCTATTTGGAGATCTCGAGAACTCCTCCTGAAAATTGCTTCCGTCCATCGAGATGACAAGAGGTTCCAGAGTGAAAATAAGATGAGTTTCAACTTTCCTTGGCGCTGTCTCCTTTCTCGACGCGGAGAATGTGCTGGTGACAGCGGAATGAGAACTCAGTCGTGAAACAATGTCGGAAGACTTCAAAAAAACTGTGAGAGGAGCGAGAAAGATAATGAAAGAGCAACTCTCCAAAAACCAACACGTTCTCATTTTATAATGTAATAAGCGAAAACTCTTCATACTCGTTGGTCGTCTTCTCGCGTGGTGCGGACGCGGACGGGACGATGCATAGGGATCCGGTTGCTGCTAACTGACTGTTGCAATCAGTGGGTCGCTCACGAGAGGACCAACTGAAAAGAATCTCACACGGTGCATGCCCAAATTATGTGAAGCTTAACGATGCCGCGCTGGAATGAATGGCCAACATGGTGGAGTTTCGTTCGGCGGAGACCGGGACGATGTCGAATGACATAACGCCAAACCCCAAGGAAGTTAGTTGTCGTTGTTCCCGCTGGCCCACAGAGTGAGGCCTTACGCGGCACATCAGCGGCCCTCCCGGTATATAACCTCTTGAAACACTCTTCACACGTGATCGAATCTCTCATCATGATACACAAGCGAAGCACGTGCTACTGCTTGGTTGCCTGTACATCGGGTTTTGTTCTGCTTGGGGAAGCTGTGCAACAACAACAACAACAAGCCCTTGCAAGGTTTGTTGCCGGGGATCTTCGTTCGGTTCAGTAGCGGAGCGATACTCTAAGTTACAGAGCTTTAGGTGCCTTGAAAGCAACTTCCTCGGAACTCATCATGATATTCTTTTCCTCCCTCTCGAGCGGACACGAAGAGAGAAATTGCGTTCAGCTCGGTCTTCACGACGTGGGGCATCAAGTTGAAGAGCCGACCGACCCCATTAGAAGGGCAAGAAAACCTCTCGGTAAGGACAACGGGAGAGCCAACAAGTAATGGAGCATTTCCCTCAGATAGAATAGAGGTGTTGACAGGCTGTGAGAGAGGGGGAGGGGAGGAAAAATGGCGCCGCGAGGCATCTAATTCTTGTTGCTGCGAAATCAAGTTCTCGTTCAAGTCGAGTGATCAGCCCTTGGGGGTCGGCTGGTGTGCTGTTGCACGGAGGGGACAAAGGGTTTGGTACCTGGAAGAAACCCTTTCTTCGCCCATTCGATCGGTGTTGTAAGACTTTCCCGCGTCCGCGTGCAGTTGGGAGCTCTCGCTTGAAGCCGTGGTGGCGCTGCCACAAAACTGGCAACCTGTCGCTGGCGTTGGTGGCGACCATAAACTTCAGCTGAGCACGTTCCGGATTAGACGGACGGCCAGAGGGTTAAGAGCGACCACCGTGACCCAACTGACAGCTCGGCCGACTCGTTTGCTTAAATTCTTGCTTAATTCTTGCTTACTTCGGGTAACTGAAGGGAGCGTGGACGGCCGGTGATTCGAGAACTCACTGACCGACAGTCGTTAGCGCATTCACGGCTCATCGGACGATTGATCGCTCCAACGCTGTCTTTCGGAAAACTTTTCAGGGGCAAACCCCCAATGACGACTTCTTTCTTCGTTGTGAACTCCTGAATCGATGGCGGTAATGGGAGATTCGGATGTTGGCATGCGGCTGACGGCCATCGGAACCCGAAATAGCATCGATAGACAAAATGCACGTTACATGTGATTGAGTGCGGAAGTATCAGAGTGTTGGCGTACCTCGTTCGAACGAGTAAGAAAAGAACAGACACTCAAGCAAGCAGAGGAAAAGGATGCATGGAGGAGAACTACAATACCGAACAGGAATTAAATTTGCGACAGGAGGAAGACTTCTTTCCACCGCCACTTTTCGCTGTTCTTTATTGTATTCTGTACAGAAGCACCAGCTGCACGACCGGTTCCGCCATCAGGACGGCGCCTTCCGGAACGACTTACGGTATACACGTTTCTACTTCGCTTCTACTCGATTCGTCGAAGTAGCAACAACAGTCCCGGTAACGGGATCGTCGGCGAAACCGGACTTTGTCGTAAGTCGGAGGGTCAAACAACCTTTCCACGTCCTTACCTAACTGAAAGTCAGTCGTGCCTTGGTTTGTTGGATCGGCCGTCAAGCGATGACGTCGATGTCGAGGACGGCGGCCTCGGAGGCAGCTCCGATGGGGATGAAACAAGACATCTAGGCCGGGAGGTTCCGCACCACTATGAGGAAGGACACACCCAGTGGCCTCAATTATCACTGATGCAAAGTAAGGTCTCGGCCCTTCGTGGATTTTTGTTGGCTTGACCAGTCAGTCGTTCGGCCGACCGACCGACCGACCGACCGACCGACCGACCGACCGACAGAGCTACCGACTGCGAGCACGAAGGCAGGGAAGTAAGCTTGCCAACAAGCGAGTAGGCAGGCAGGCAGGCAGACGAGCTTAAGTATCTTCGGACCGCTTCCAACTATGCTAACTGTCGGCATGTCTTATCGCGATGGTGTTCGTCTCACTCGTTCGCACATTTGACGCTCGCTATTCGTTCATTCCATCAATCTAATGTGTCATCATCATATCGACACTACACCGAACTGTCGGTCGGTCGGTCGGTCGGTCGGTCGACGGGCTATGGTCTCATATGGAATGTCCACAGCGACTCGGGAAAGGTGGCTAGCGTCCGCGAGAGCGAGCGGTCGAGCTTCCTGGTTGCTACATTTAACGGATTTTGACATCGGGAAGCGAGCGGGCGCGCTCTCAGTGAGGGTGAATGGTGATGAATCATGCGCGGCTCCACGTACATAGCAAGCAAGCAAGCACACGGATGAACAGACGAACAGACGAACAGACGAACAGACGAACGAACGAACGAACGAACGCAACAGTGATAATTATTCTCGTCTGAGGCAATTGAGGCGCGGGTCGGCCCGGTGCTCGTCTTAGGCGTGCGTTGCATAACGTGTCGTCGTCAGAGAGCAATGGCTGTTGCTGATGCTGCCGCCACTGGTGCTGCCTAAAGCCCTCGCTGCAAACGAAGACAGCGGCGGAAAGAGGAGGGAGCTTCTGTTTAATGAGCATCTGCGGGCTTAGTTTGTCGTCGTTGTCGCCGTCAACGCTGTACTTAACGTTGAGTTTCGAAGAACTGTTCCTGTCCTGAGCAGTACGCGGAGCGAGCGATCGAGCTCGAAACGGACGTAGTTTGAAGTTCCGAGAGGGAAGACGTCAGCGTGCGCCCAAGGTCTGGATAACTTTGTGGACGCTGCAGAACTCCGGTGGGAAATTGATCGGTCCACGATCAGTATCGAAATCGTCCGATCAAATTATGAAAATTGGTAACTTTGATATTTATTGAAATCGTTGAACGAAACGCCGCCGAAACATCGACTGCTCGAACAATCGAATGGCTTTGGGAGTTTTGTCGTCCCGGGCCATGACGGCGGAATCCGGCTCTGGTCATGGTTGAATTCAATGCTCTGGGTCGAAATAACCGCCACGTCGTATAGCGACGCGAAGTTATCGTTTCACAAATAGAGAATCTCGAAGTGTTCTCGGCGTGTTCGTGCGCGAGAACGAGTCCGCGATCGGAGAAATCCGACACGCGCGTCTACGCTAAAAGGGAAAAAGTACCGATTGCCTGCTCGAGGCTCACACCCGGACCTAAGGCCACACCAGAACTGACTGTGCATTGCGTGAGTGCTCATCTTCCTGACTTAGTGACTGACTGACTGACTGACTGACTGACTGGCGGCTGTGTGACTGCGTGTTTGTCCGTCTGTGCGTCCGCCGTAGTTGCCGCTGCTACTCGGAGAGCCAGCCGTGGCCACCAGTCGGTTCTCAGCGCAGCTTGTTGACTGTCGCTGAAGCGGTCGATCTAAACGCTTGTTGCTTTCTTGGTTCGGTGACCGTCATCTACGAAGCGTTGCTCGAACCAACCCTCATACACGTGATCGCGAGAAATCTCTAAAACGGTTCCTTGTCTCGCGCGCGGACCTGGGACCGGAATGTCCACTCATTGTAAGATGAAATCAAACTGACGATTTCTATCGGGATGAGATATTTCTGATCGAAATGCGTACCATCAATGAACAGTGTCTCCATTTTATCCCAGGTGGGACATCGGCGCGGAAAGCAATGCGCGTGACCCGTACACCTCACACATCCCGCATCCCTTAACGTCCTTGTCGCGGTTCAACACCATTCGATGCACTCGTTGCTAACTTCGTATCTGTCTGTGTCTAATGAGATAGCCGGAGAGGAGCTGCTGCAGGACGGACAAATCGGATTTAGCGAGCTAGCCGGTCAACGATGAGCCGTCACATCCAAATGTCTCTCGTTGCCAGGCTGCAACCAGATCACCTTCATCTTCACATTTTGGCGGTAGCCGCCTCCGGACGTGGCGATGAGTTGACAGAGTGTTGGTTCGTTTTTTCGTCTGATCCTTCCCTCGCTGGTCGTGTTCGCTCAAGTACCGTCAAGGCTCGTTTTCGAAACCTCATTTCTTCTTCTCGGAGGAAGAACGCGAGGAAATGGAATCACGTTCGTTAGACGATCTGGATCACTTGGAATACCCAGCTCTGGGATCTCCCGATTTTCGGACGCTCACAAAACAAATTGAGTTTGAAAAGATTCTGGAATGGAAACGACACATGGATCTGCGGACAACTGTAGCTGTATTACTTACCTCCGACTAGAATACGGGTCATCAGCTTACTTCTCTGTAGATGAAACTGTCGCCGTAACTTATTCAACGACGTTCATTCAACACCGTGTGCGGCTACTGCAGTTGATGTAAAACCTTAACATACTCGCTAGACGTCAGCAGGACTCGTTCCATTATTCATTATATCAGACTTTATACTTTCGTCAAGTAATTAAGGTTTGTTCGGCGCTCCTCCTAGCGTCGTCGTTGCACGCTTATTCTCTTGAGGTTCCACTCGTTTCCTACATCAACACCGTGCCACAGCCGCGGAAATCGAGAACTCCCAAAAGCTGTGCTTGCACTGACAGGTTTCTTCCGGCGGTCACCTCCTTGGAAGTTTTCTCGGCCCCAAAAACAAAATATATGTACGCTGATTACTTTGATGGAAACCTTAGACGATATGCAAAAAAGTAGAAAAGAAACGCCATTAGGATATCTCTTTAGCTGAGCGATTAGTAGGGACGATATTTCGCGAGATGTTTCGTTTGTCTCGGCGAAGAACCGTGGTGTCGTTTTTCCTCTGACCGAGGAACGACACGGGTCACGTCGAGCAGGTGCAATCGTTTCCCAGTTATCACTTAGTACGAGTTCAACCCACCGGCCGGCCACGGGAGTGGCAATCCTGCCGCCAACAGCAAGATGAAGACTTGTGGAAGAAACGTCCGAGTTGATGGTTGGTGCGCGCCCACGAGAAAGTCGTGAAGTAATTGCCTCAGGCAGAGAAGACCTTCCTAATCGCGGCTGCACAGCGACTGGAATTCTGTGCGAGCGATGGGAATTTTCTTGAGAGATTCTGCTTTCGCCACAAATAGCAATTCCTCTATCGGCCTCTTCTCCGTTCTCGGCGCCTCTTTTTTCCCTCTGGAAACATTTCAGTTTTCCAAAAAGGCTGCCGACTCTAAGCAGTGTTGTAACAGAATCGTTCCGCAACGCATTTTTTCATCGAACCATTCTTCGTTCGAGAATTCGCACTTTTCTATTCCCCGGAAGAAAATATCCCTTCAGTATTCGAAGAGTAGTCAATGCGTTTGCGAATCCCGAAAAGTTGTGTAGACCCAGAATCATCGAAGACGATGGGTGTGTCGGAAACTTTCGTTAGTGTAGGGTTTCCTGTCGTTCCGTCTCAACGCCTCCGGGTGGCTTCTCCGATCAATTTCGACGACGAAAAACGTTCAAACTTGAAGCACTGCAACTAATTCGATATTGACTGACCCGACAGGCGGAGCGACGACGACGAGAAGTGGTCGGACCATAAGGAGCCACTCGATACACGCTTTTCGTAGACCTTTCCAAAGCTTCCGCTTCATTAATTCCCCGTTCACTTCGCCCACCTCAGCGGCGAGTTATGGGCGCGAACTGTTCTTCTGCGCAAAAAAAGAAACGTGCCGGGTGAGTTTTTTTACGAGTTACTCCAAAAGTCGATTTGTCGTTTCTTTGTAGTCTCTTCCCTCTCTCGAATCCAAGCGATTTCATCTAAAACGACTGACAATGCTGATGTGTAGAAGAGAAAACTGAAAGTTTCCTCAATTTCCAGAGCGGGAGATGATGTCGCGGGCGGAGCGGGAGGCCGCCGAGCTTCATCTGAATCCGTGCCCTATGGCGAAGTGGATGCTCGGCCGAACGAAGCCAGTTCTTCACACCCCGCGACTTCGCTTCCTCCGCCGCCTATACAACAGTTACAACAACCCACAGCCCCTGCGATCCAGGTAAGGTCACGTCAGAAATTCTGCCTGCTGGTACACGACGTCATAATCCACACACTTCAATTATCTGTAACGTTTCCCTGGATTTTCCAGCCGCCGGCTGCTTGCCCACCGCCTGAGGAAGAAATTGTGGAGCAACAGAATTTCCCGGAAACAGTGTTCCAACTACTCCGCGGGCGAAACCCATCGGAACAAGCGGGAGTTGAGATGTTATTCGCAAACATTTCGAAGCAAGTGACTATCTACACAATTTCCACTGAAGAATGGCTCGCCGAACGAAAATTTCTCATGGAGAACGTCTTCAGCGGCGTTCGCGAAATGGCTCAGAAAATGGGGTGAGTGAACGCTGTGAAGAAGCTGTGAAAATTTGCGCAATTATTATCCGATACTGCGGACTAACGCTCCCAGAACTCTGATTCCTCCAAATTCGGACCCAGGGTCTCGCATTGAATGCTACTCGAATAGCGAAGCGAGAATTTTTTTCTTCTCTCTCGGAAGCAGGGGGGTTCATTCGGTTCAATATGACCGTCATTTCAGATATGCACTGAATTTCGTAGACCTCCACTGGGCGTTGAACTATCAGCAAATGAAGCACGCAAAAACCGAGCTGCTCTCGCGTCTCACCATCGATCGATTGAAAACCCAGGGTAAACTTGTCGCTTTGGTTTTATTGGATGAAAAAGCCCGCCACTTGCAGTATACTCTGCCCGCCGAGCTTCCCGAGGTTAGTAGAAGGACGATCATCTGGTCGGTTTCGGGATTGTTTCCAGAACATAAAGAGAGCTTCTATTTTCTCGGCAGGATGTATTCAACGCTTTATTGAACAACTGCACCGATCACGCACCAGTCGTTCAGCGATTCTATAAAATATCTGACGGCATGGCGAAACTTTACGAGCCTCGGGTCGTCGACATCACCAATGATCTGCATTCACAACTCGTTGAAGCTTTCTTGAGAGGTCTAAGCCCCGCGATGAAAGACAAATACCTCGTCTCTCTGATTGAAAGCGAACTCAAATCTACGGCAAGTGCCATCGTCACGTTTCCTCTCTGATCTAATGAAATAGATCCTTCAGGGTATGGTTTTTGTAATGAAAGTACATGATGCTTTAGGTGTTCGCGCCCTCCGATCTCAGTACTGCCGGTGAGGACAGCTTGCGCGGAAAACACGCGATCTGGGTTGAGCGCAGGGCTCATGGCGGTGCCCAGGAGCGCCAAAAAAGTACGGAATCCAGCAACAACGACATCGATTCCGACGGCTGGCAAGCTAAGCGGTACAACCACCTTCGCGGTCTACTGGAAGACAATCTCACTGAGGCGCAGAAGCTCATCATACGCCAAACGAATACAAAAGACAACGACGCTTACCTTAAAGAACTGACAAGCTGTATTCGCTCCGCGATGGAAGGTCTGATCAAAGGAGTGAGTATAGAACGTGAACTCTTTTAGGGTAGTGCTCATGAAATTCTGCTGACTCCGGTATCGAATGGTTTCCCCGTGCGGAGATGATCAGTTTTTTTCCGGAGATTTGTCGAATTAAACGCATTCATCTTTTCCTCGACGCAGGTCAGGGATGAAGATATGGAGGTGGAAGCCAGCACGCCGTGTCGTGGTATTCCCGACTCATTGTATTTGGAACTCTGCGAGCAATTCCGTTTGAAAGAGACACTCCTGAAAAGCGAGGAAATGACGACAGGCGAAGCCGAGTTCTGCAAACTATTCTCCCAAAGACTCAAGGGCGGCAAGCTTTTCGTGATACATTCGAATAAGGAAGTCGGACATATGGCCTCTCACATGATCCAAAACGTTTCGGCCGATAGCAAACGAGCGGTCCTCTTCCGGTATTGCAACCGAACCGTGAACTCATCGACGCTCGGCCGCCTGGTACGCTCACTCCAGGAACAGTTGTGTTTCCTCGCTGGCAAAAGTGCAAAACAGGGCAGCGAAAGCCTCGAAGATCATAAACTCCACGGGCATCCTTTCACTTTACCTTCGTCCACGTCTCGCAACCTACAGGAGGTGGTATTCATCCTTGATATGCAATTTGGTAAGTGGTGGTGGTAGATTTCCCAGAAGCGCGTCGTTTACGCGCGGGTCTCATAAATTGTCGCCGTGTCTCTATCGATGTCCCGCGAGAATCTCGGCCTAACATACCCTCCCTCCCTCCCTCGCGAACGACGGCTGTTACGATGTCTCAAGTCGTACGAATTGCTTGAATCGATGAACGTACGCAGGGTTGAATGGGCTCATAACAGACGCCTTGAGCTGTGATTTATTCAGTAGCAGCACTCTTCGGGGATTCGAATCTCGGCAACGATGTGAATTAGAAATCAAAGCGTCCGCGAGAGTTTTACATGGGCTTAAACACCCACCCACAGTCAGCGCAATCGCTTGCAAACTCCCAAATTCTCGGGGGAAAAGTCACGTCGTACAGTCCGAATGTTATTTTTCTCTAATAAGGAATCGACGTTTCGTTCAGGTAACAATCTCACGGGATTATGTGATCTGGTTCCTGAACAACTGCCATCAAACGTTTCGGTTGTGCTTCTCGCCAAAAGTGACAGCGAAACTTGCGCAAAGCTGAAGAATATCGGCAACTTGGACAAATCTACCGTAGAACTCACGGAAACGGTGAATCTGGAACTGACGGATGATCCGGTCTTCGACCTGGATAAACTGATCTCGAACGAGACCCAAAAGCTGTTCGAAGGACTCCTCGTTTCGTCCAGATACGGCATGATGGAACGGGATATCATGGATCTGCTCTCGACGAAGCCTTCGTGCTACCAGAACGCGAGCCCGATGATCGACCCCAACCAGGAGTGTCGACACGCTCCTTACTCAATTTGGGCTGTTTACGCCGCTGTGAACTCGCATCGACTCATTGTGCAGAAACACGCCGGTAGAGTGATTTACTCGCTGTTGAAGGCCGACCCCGAAACGCCCAAATGTCATGACATTCTCTACGACTACTTCGACACGCATTGGAACAAGGAAAACTCGACGCTGATACAGGACGAAGTCGCTTATCAGAAAATCCGGAACAGCAAAATGGTTCCGAACACGTTCTACGACATGGACTACCTTCTCAAGCGACTCTGTCAGGAGTTCGCCGATCCTTACTCGATATTGGAGGAGCTCGAATCGGTTAATGATAGGAGTCTCAAGAGTGTTCTCGAACGTGCCAGTTACGCTCTTCGGTACGACGCCACTCAACTCTATGCGCAGATGACGGAGCATCTCGCCGCCGCCAAAGGAACTGACAAATACGACAAACTTAAAAGCCTGCTCGACGCTTCTGCCAAAATCTCGACTTTGATGCCGCTCGATGCCGCTACAGCTTTGGGTGAGTAGAAGACACTCGATTCTCCCTCCGAGCGGTTCACGCCGTTCTCGGATGGCTGTCACTACGCTCTATGATTTCATTTTCTCACTTTCTCCTTTCCTCCTGAAGACGGTGACAAGGAGCTAGAGCCGTCGACGAACGAAGAAAATGAATCAAAGGAGAAAAAGTTCAGCAACTTCTACGTTCTGAAGGACGACAAGATCCATGTTGTGTCAAACAGCGAGGACTGCAAAGAAATCTGCGTCTGGAGCATCGTTGAACAGAAGGCTATACGAAGGCTTTATGGTGAGTGGTCGGAAAGAATCGATGCTCAACAGTCCTCGAATTTACAGCCGAAATTGGAAACGAAATCCTCGCTCTGCAGAATCGTCTCATCAATCGGCGAGATAGCGTGGAAAAATTGGAGATGTCAAATCAATCTAAATTTCCTCTTCCACAGGACTCAACCAGCCGCGAGATCTCCGTCTTATCGATAACCGCAGAGCGTTGGTTCTCTGCAATCGAGAGCTTCGAGTTTACGATCTCGACGCGGGCCAGCTACTTGTCAAACTGAAGGGCGTGATGAACCAGCAGATGGCGTACTTTGGTCTCCACTCGAGCGACTATGTCGTCTCACTATCACGCAACCGCATGTACGTCAACATGATGAACCTCACGAGTGGTGACCTGGAGACAACCTTCAAAGTTGGCGAAGATCGTTTTCTCAACAGTCTGCTAGTGTCAGGCAACGGCAGGATTTGTGTATGCGGTGACGAAACTCAGAAACCGTTCCCGCTTCTCGTCTGGGATCTGGAGAAGAGGAAACTCCTTTACGACCTGCGCATCGCGCACCATGAGTTCCTGACCCGGATGTCGGCAATAAGTTCCGACGGCCACTACGTTGTGTGCGTATGTCGTGAACTTTCGGACAGCGCGCCAAACTTCATCATCGTTTACGACCTCCAGAGCGGAACCCTCTTTAAGAAATGGAAACCACAGCGTAGCAGCGTCAGCATCGCGGTGTCTTCGCAAGCTTCGCTCGTCATCAACGGACTTGACAACGCGTTCCTCATCGTTTGGGATCTCACCACTGGTCAACGCAAGTGAGTGTTTTTTCACGTCACTTGAAATTGATCCGCACAAATTACTTCCGGAGATCTCTTCTCTTTTGATCCCTCAAAGTCTCTGGGGGCTATAAAGAGAGACAGACACAGATGTCGACTCTGTGATCGCTCCTCATGACGGCTTGTCGGCAGTGTCGCTCAGCATGCAGTCCCATGTAGCTGACGATTGTGTCACGAAGACCCGCCCCGGGTCGGTGTTGGGGCTCGATGACAATATTCTGAACGGGATTCTTGTCGGTGGTTTGCAGGCACACTTTGAAAGGTCACACTGCCCCCGTCGATGAGATACGGCTTGAGAGCGAAGCTGGAATCGTGGCGCTGACATACAGCTCCCAGCAGGACATCGACGACAGCGTCAGAATGTGGGACGTGGACAAAGGTAAACAGAAATAGAATTCGGCCGATCTCTTTTTCAGAAATCGATTCCTCACAACGAATTTCATCTTACAGGAGTTTGTCTTTCGGTGTACACTCCCTCGACGAGCATCCTCTGTGCTCAGATCATGCCGGGCGGCGAGTGCTGCGTCCTCGCTCTCGAAGGTCGCGAGACTCCGATGTCGTGCATGCTCGTTCACAAGGGCGAAACGAGCTCGAAATGTCGCAGCAAGCTTCTGAGCAATGCAACGTCCTCGTATGGCAGCTCAGGGAAAGCCTGCCTCGAGGTCGAACTGAAGGATGGCTAATGTAAAGACGGCCAAAACACATCATGGCCTTACGCACAAGCAGCAGAATAGAAGAAGACGACAGGACGGAAACGCAACGGAGCAAAAAGCTGCCACTAAACAACCAACAAACCAACCCGGCCAGCCGACCAGGCATCTGTGAACAGCTTCGGCTGGTCGAGTTGCTTCTGTACGAGTTTTTCTCGTCTCTATACCCATACCGCATCTGCAACGCATACACGGTCGTCCCTTGCCCGCCCCGGTGTGCGGACAACAGAAAATTCGCCAAACATCAAAACAATAGGGAGGCGGAGGGAAAACAATGGAGAAGGCGACAAATGCACCGACGACACGAGTCTATTCAGCTCACAACCTCCGCCCCCGTAGATTATCTCCGTGGGTCCTTCGTTGAGAGATCTTAGGTATGAATCAATGTCTTCTCTCCTTAGTTCCTCGTGACCTGTCTATCTCAACGATATTTCTTCATCCCCATATCGTTTTCCATGATGACTTTTAGGCAAACTACAAAGCTGCCAAATGTTTCGGAGCGAAGAGAAGAAACCACAGTGAACACGCGGCGTTTCCCAAGAAGAGGAAAGGAGTGTTATACTAATTCCTACTTATATCCTGATATATTCCGCGTATGACAAGGCTCCTTGTTGGAGGGAGCACCTGGATCCACTCACTGTGAAGGTGAACTTGAAGGAAACGGTCCAATCTACATTGATTCGTGGTGTAATCGAGGCAGATGGAACCCGTGGAATCGCTATGAAATGTTGACTTCGCGCGCGTGTCATCACTGCAAGTGAGCAAATGTGTGAGTTTGGCTCTCCCACGAATCTGTAGCGTTTGAGTCTCTACAGCTTCAAATGAACACACGACATTCACCCGATGAAGTCGATGCGGGTTATCGCGGTCATGGTAATCATTAGAATCACTCACCCAACACATGAATGATGTTCATTGATAAGCCGAATCAAACATCATATTAAACTAAGTACAGGCGCCGATATCGTATCAAGTAAACATCCCAAAGCGAAATATGGGTAGCTGAGCGGAATGCGTCTGATGCCAACCGAAATGATACCAAACAACAAGAGCAACATGAGCATTTCCCTGGAACTTCCATTCTCGGTCTGATTCGATGTGATACTTGACCTCGGTGGATTCCCGTTCCTTTGATAACGGAGAGTAAATCGATTCTGCTCTGTACTTGCAGAGGCTCCAGGTTTGCCCTGTTGTTCGAACAAGAGCCCAACTTACCTGCACCCAGCTTTATTGAGATCCTTTACACTCCTGAAAGATTCGTCTCGGACCTACCCCATTCTGATTCCAAAGAAACTCAAGTACAAATTGGAACTTTCCGTTCACGTGAAGTTGATAGATGGGACGGATGATGATAGACACTGTTTGGCAGCGAAAGGAAAAGTCTCGAAGCATTGCGCCCGAGCAAGCGTTAGATGAGCTTCAGTGAAAAACTGAATCGTGTCACGTTTTCTCCCCAGCCGGCCCCGTATCTTCGGCTACAGATATGTTTGCTGAGCTCTTTCCGAAATTATCCACTGCTGAAAAAGGGGGAGCTTTACGGAGGCGCGGAGCTTATCAGTTGCCCGGGTAATAGAAGAGATTCCGGAAAAGATGATGCGTGTTACGTTTATGCGTAAAACTTTCCCAATTAGGCACTTGCGGCATTTTGGAGAGTTTCAATACAACAGGACGCGAAATATAATTATAATAATAACATTCTGGGTTTGAACTGTTGAAACCCGAACATACGGTTGTCTGTCGTGACAACGCGTAAATTGGATGCGTCCAGTGCATACGTCGTGGTTTGTGGGCGCGGTTTTCCTCACGAAGCGGGCAAGGCGGCGGCCTGCCTGTTGGAAAAATTTTAGAAACTCACTAATGACTTCATCTTTATGAAATTTACTTCTTCGAGAGAATGAACCGAATGCGATGTGACTTCAGTGTTCGATTCTCTGACCCATCCTCATTAATGATTGGGAGACCCTGCTGACCTTGCTGAGAACATGGACGAGGTCAACCGGTGATTCCGATGCTGGCTTGCTTGCTTTCTCGATCGAATGAATGGTTTTCCGGCGTTGAGCGAGAGTGGGGATGCGAAGAACAGTCGAAGTGTCGAGAGCTTTGAGTGGCTCAGCTTCAACTGTGTTTGTCGCCTGCTGTTTTGGTTTTTTCTGCTTGTCGAGATGCAGACTGAACCTTCGGGTTTCGAGTGAAGGATAACACCTCCAAAAATAGATGAGATGCTTTGCTGAAGATCAAAGTGTCTGTTAGCTTTAAGTGTTCACTGAATGTGCGAGGACTGCCATCGTCTTCGCATTCAAACTGATATTCATTCGACGAACATCCACTAAGCAACGCCATATTTAGGTAAGGGGAAACGTGACGATTCAGCGGTTCCGACAACGAAGGACCTCTTGTCTTCCTGACCGCCAATTAAAGAAAATCACTCTCGCAAGTCACTCGAATCCCGAACAGAGACTTCGAGCAAAGTCATTAGTTTCAAGGCGCAAACCACGTGCAATATGTAACTTGTCTACTAATGAGATGGTCACGTTCGGAAAGCTGAACAGGTCATTGTCGAGTCGCGGCTGGGAATTGTATCAAAATTGTTTCGCGAGTGGTTGACGGCGCCGCCAAATTCAGAATCAGAGACGAGCGTGACTCTCTCAAGAGGCGGGAGGGAAGCTTGCTTCTAGCCCGTTTCAAGGATTCTTTCAATTACCTCGTTCGAGTGACTGCGTTGATAAGGGGAAAAGTACCACTCAAGGAAAACCGCAACAGTTATGGAACTACAAGTTCTTCTCCAAGGAACATAATCGTTGCATCCGGAGCTTAACCTCTGAGCTCTATTCCTATATTATCTCCTTTGGATGCTGAATTAGAGGCTGTTCATTGCGAAGTGTTCCATAATTGGTATTTTTCCCTTACGATTGGTTTTCTGATACGATTCCGATCGAGTACTCGATGGAGAGTTGCGCTCTATACCAAAATTGACACCGATCGTTCCGAGAGAAGAGGGAGACACGTCGGTTATTATTATGTTCTTGAATTCAGTGCGGTCGAACATGGACGCCATTAGTTTGATTAGACTAGTCAATAGCCGTACCGAGCTTCGTGATCCTTCGTCGCTGAGGATCGTAACGTCAACAAAGGTCAAGACTATGAAATATTGAATCTAATTATATCATCATTATGATTGATAATAACAATAATATTATTATGATTATGACTGTAATAATATGGAGTCATCAACGTCAATGGTGGATTGATTGAATAATTGAATTGATTCTGGTTGAAGTTGTGTGAGATTGATCGAACCACGAGAACTATGTGCGCGGGATGTCAAAACTGAGCGAAAACTGAGTCCTCCAATCGAGGAAGAACCGCCAATCGTTCTGTAGAGACGAGTTATCAGAGACTCGATGGTAGCGAGTGAACTGAATGACGAACGGAACCAAGGACTATCCGAAAGACGAAAACAGGGAGGATAATCATGACGAGGTACTCCCTCACTTAGAGTTTAATCGAGTTTAAAATTTTCTCACCACGCTCTCCCACCTCGAAAGACTGCGTTGATGGTTTCCATCAGGACGAAATGAAGACTCCCACGTGACAATGGTAATCGTTCCGTACGGGAAGCGTCGTGGAATTCGTCGTCACCGTCAACTCCGGCTGAAGAGCCGTACTAGTCGTGTGTATAAGATTGGCGTATGCTGCCTTCATACCATATACCTGTGACCAATAAACTCTATTCGTGATCCAAAGTATTTCGCAGTTTTCGTTTGTTACGCAGCTCGATCGACCGCGTATCTATGACGCTTGGTATTCAAATTTTCGTCGAGGTCTCAAAGATTCCAAATGTTCTTCGATCTTCAGCGGCCGAAATGGCGATGTCCGGCCTGAACGATGTCAATCATCAGGAAAATCCAGCACTTGAGCTCGCTCGATAGAATTCAACGGTCCGCAAGGCGTTTCTTAGCAATGATGCCCTCGCTCCGTAACACCGAGAACTAAAATACATACATGATTCAACGATATCTTCAGATCATTAGAAGGTCCAAGGAGTTGCTCAGCGAGGTCAAGAATTAGACTCGGGTCGGGAGTGTCCGGGGGGAACAGTGGATAACTTCAAGTTCAGTGCGATACATTCGTCCTTTCACGTGACGAACCACTCCCAGGATGTACTCCCTCCGTTCCATAGTAGTAGTAAAATTTGATTTCATATCTTCAGTTCCCAAGTCACGCTCGTGATCATCACACTGAGGAGCACTCACTATCAAAATTAAGAAATCATCCGACAGCAAGAACATATGGGAATGTGCTCTATCATGAGATAGTGTTCGTGGAACCGATGCTGTCAACACGAGTGGGAAATCGGTTGTAACTTGGCGCCATATTCCGATTCCCTCTGCATTTGACTACACCGGAGTGTGTATCCTTCTTCCCAGAAAGAGGAACTCATTATCCTGTGTAGCTCACGTCTGAGGCAATCTAGTTTCGACTCGTCTCGTTCCCGGTTGATTCTTTCGCAAAGTCCACAACAGAAGTCGCTAAGTGATCGGTGAAAATTGGACTAGGGTGTACAATGAGTTCGGTTATGGAGCTGTCATCACATGGGACCGAGTCGAGAATGTAAGAACTCCTTACCCGAGTGGCAGCGTCAACGTCCCGCGTGACACTCAATCGACAGCAGCACTCAAGAAGGGGAACCTTTCTCTAATCTTTTTTGGGAAAAAAACAGGAAAAAGTCACATGCGGCAAATGCCACTGGTGATTCAGGGCAAATTTTCGAACCCAAGTGTTTATACTTCTGTCATGGAACCGAGAGAGTGAAAATGTTCTCAGCAAAGCAGGCCGATGATGAGGAAGTCGAGTCGAAGCAAAAATTCCTTAGGCCAACACGGTCGGTACTTACGGCTAGGAAACATGAAAGAGCCAATGGAGGGCCAAAGTAAGGGGAAAGGTTGGCCGCTCATCTAATTCGTTACCGCTGCTTAGTGTGCTCATATCATCGACACCGACAACGGAGTAGTCTGCTCAGGGGTCCTCAACTCGGAACGAAAAAGAATCAAACCCTGAAGAACGAAATCGAGACCGAGGCGGCGAATTCTTTCGGAGCGTCAGTCGTAGCTGGTCGAGGGGAATATGGAAATCCTGAAGTGATACTCTCGCGGAACGCCAAGGAATACAGACCACTCGAAAAGCAAGCAAGCGTATTTCCGGAAAAAGGTTCTCTAGAAAGACTGTTTCCACACTGATTGCAGCCCTTAATTGCCGAGTCTATTTATAGCCAAACTTCATTAACGTCCCGAAATGGGGGGATCTCAACTCTTCTAATTCCACAAAGCAAAAACCGTCTAATGAGTGATGAAGTGAACGTCGATGTGAATTGATTCGAACTCGTGAACTCGATTATCTATCGAGTGAACACAACTTCATACCCTGACGAGCTCACCATGCCGCGAGTCCTGAATCCGACGATAAACGAAACCAAGTCGGGCACATACATAGTCCGGCATCTCGTCAATAATTTCCTCCCCCTGCATGGACGCCCGCCTCGTCACGCAAACAGTGTTGGAGCTATGCGAGTTTTCGATCATTCCCGCTTGTTTCCTCACATCTCGGATACTCACGCGACATGGAAGCGCGAGAAACTCGCGTTATCAATCGTTGCCCTCAGATTAGAGGGAAGCTCGCGCTCTCAATCTTGAATAAGATGTCCCTCAAATCGGTGGGAACGATATCTCCACAAAGCCATTTGGCATCAAGAAAGCTCTCTCGTCGCGTGGATCAACTGAATGAGCAACGGAGAGAACAACTTCAGGCAGGTCTGTGGATGAATCGAAAGGAATGCAGTTACGTAACCCAAATGGAAGCTGAAAATAAACAGGCCAGTGCAAATAAGAGAGCACAACATGTTCGTCTCGTTTATGAAGCAATAATCTTGAGTAACAAATCCCTTCAATTGACAACATTTTCGACATTTCATCTCATCAGATGTCCGAGCATGCTCATTTCCAATCGCGATACTCCATACGCAAATGAAGTTTACAAAAATTATTCACAAACGAGCATAGTTGAGAAGGCCGCTTCTTCGTGGAAATCGACATTTCTTCCTTGATCGTTTGTGATCCACTACAAAGTCGAAAGAAATACCCGAATTCGCGACTGGCGCGATAGCAAGATGTTATCAGAAACAATACATCACGAGATCTGAAGTTTTGAAATTATAATTGAGAAATAGAAACCCATCAATTTATGTACACTTTCACTATATGTATGTACATTGAACAACCCGGAGTGTACCCGGCGGAGCGGGCAGTGCTCAAAATTTATCTCAATATCTCACACTTCTAATACAGAGAAGTTCGAACACTGTGAAATAAAATCAAACTCGGTCTGGAACAACTTCTATCATCGAGTTCAAAGTTCGTCTCTCAAGTGTTGATTCTTAGCGGCGGCGAGGAGCCAGAAGGATGACTGGAGCCCGTGTACGTCGCGGTGTCTTTTCACGAACGCACTGAATGACGAAAAACAATTCCCGATGAAATGATTCGATATCGAAAGGATGGCGAGATCGAGGTGGGGTTCGTTCCGGGGATAGCGTGTCACATTGACGCGAGATTGGCGGAGATGATGCTCGAGTTCGGGCAGAAGATGGTCGTGATCGCTCGCGACGAAAACCCATGTGGCGCCCTGAGCGCGCACCGCGGCAGCAACTTCATTCAAAACATCTTGATTTTTCGGCAAACACATCCGTGTTCGGATGGAATCGGAAGGTTTCATCCGTTCGCCTCGGTATCCGAAGCATTGTGGCGCGGAAAACAGCAAGGGGGCATCTTTTACGAGACTACACGCGTTCGCCCAATCAGCTCCGTTTCTCAAATGAATGCCCAAAAATGGACCAGGATGTTTATCCCTCATCGAAAACACAAAATCTCTCGCGCGATCGCGCGTGTCGTTCGAAAATACAAAATATTGTTGCAAATGTAAGTTGTGTTTCTGAACTGGGAAAGCGCCTGGAGCTCCAGTGAATGCCAATACCGGATATCGATCGACTGGATATGCGATACTCCACTCATGAACGAGACTTTTATTCCCGTATGTGTCGTAGTGAAGAGGTCCGAAAATCTCAGACTTCACAAAATCGATGTTGAAATTGTCCCAGAACGGACCGAAAGGCTTGCCCTCTTTCGCCGCACAGTCCACATGATCTGCTCGCGATCGGTAGCAGAAAGAGAATCTCTTTTCCGCAGGCCAAACTCGATCAGCGAGGAAACGCATGAAGTCCTCCATAGTGATGGCGCGGTGATACGCCTCAATGTCCGCCACACTGAAATATTTGACGAACGGAACAAAGCGTGGGCCTGTTGCTCCAGTGGGATACTCGACCCACGGAGGCAGAATCAGAGTTCGATTCATGGACTTTGCGAAAGCGAGAGCTCCTATGTACTGATCCGCTTGATTCCCAAAACGACCCATACACGGACAGAAAGCGATGTATCCATTGGGATCCGCGGCGTAGGAAACTTCCGCTGCTAGAATCGATTGTGGCCATTTCGTAGCTATCCATAATATGACCAGCATCTGAAAAAGAGAAAATAATCAACATCTTGATGCAGCCGAATCGAGGAAATGAGTTTGGGTCATTTAGTTCAGTTTGTGGAATGGATTCCTCCAATGAAATTGCCTTTGACCCTCTCGAAAATGGCGTTCCGTATGAGTTCGACTAATATTTAATCGCGACAGGGCGGAGTCGCTTGAGCCTACCATTTTCAAACCACGGTTTCGACTCCGACGAGGAGACAGAACGCTGGGAGCTAATGTGACTCCCGCCAATTGTTGCATCGTTTCGCGGCTACGATTCCCGGACTCCGCGACGAGCGACCTGACTGCAAGGAATGTAGAGTCTCATACGAAAAACTCGAGAGGGGACCGCAGAGGTATGTGGACGGTATTGGAAGTTCGCAAACTTGGAAACTTGCGATCTTCGAACAAGAAGAAGCAACTGCGAGCGGCTCTTCGGCATTTCAGTCGCTGAGAGTAAGAGCACTTAATAGCAGACGACGTGCGCGCGAGACAAAAACTTCGCCGGTATCAAAGGTCACACATTTAGTAAATAATTTAGGAAATAATTTCATGAATCCCAAAAGAACTCACGCCAGTCTTCACGTTGTATCCGTAAGCATGAGACGTTGTAGCCGGTTTTTGTTCGAAACGAGGTCGCCGGAGAAGCTCTCAGAATCGATTGGGTTGACGGAGAGAGAAACAGGGATCATGAATGATGACAGAGTTGAACTCAGCTGTGGCGGTTGTGTGAGCTAGGTGACTGAAGTTTTTATTTCTCTTGTGCAAACCGATGGAAAGGTTGAGAAGTTTTAGGTAGTGATCGTGTAGTATGTCCGGTCAGGATCTCAGATCTGAGTGAGTATCGACCTTCAAATGCAGCTTTGCGTCGTGTTCGTTCCTATCGGCATCAGAAGTTCTGCTTCACAGAATTCTCATGTTTCCGCTCCGCCTCTTGTTGAGATGATCGTGAGTGTCATCCTTGTCGTTCCTCTGTTGTCAAACTCTTTCTGGCGCCCTTCTCGGCGGAGTAAGTAGGGTCAGCTGTTTGTGGACTCAGTTTGAGAATATCGCCATCGGTAGAACATGTTTGGACATGTACAGATTGCGCTCCGATGCATGGTTTCTGTTCAGGCATTCTATGAGTTCGGTCGGGAGAGTCGGACTCGTTCGTGGGAAGGACGAATTCAGAGTTTCTGAGTGAGAAACAACCCTTGAAACCGTTTGATATGATTCGGAGCATCATTCGATCGTGCTCTGATGAGATCATGCAATTTTCCACACTACACGTATGTTTCACATGGAGGAAAAGCGTTGAGACCAAACTTCCTTATCCTTCCATTTTCAGCGAGTGCCATTCGGGGAGTTTTGCCACCAAAGATGCCGACGTAATAGACGCCTCGTTCGAAATCACTCCGGCTTGTGAGTACAGAATACGAATGTCGAAACTCTCGGTAGCTGACCCAAACTCTGTAAGAGTTTTGCGTACACTGGCTTCAAGCAATCGGTCCGGGAATCGCACCCGCGCGGAAAATTTTCCGTCGAAACTTCCAGGCTGCTGCTAGTGAAGATCATTTGTGAAATATTCGTCGTTTTTTTTGACAGCCTATTGCCCGGACTGCGGAGTTATGTACGCGTTGCGCCTTTCTCCCAGACCTTGCCCCTTCCTCCATCGTTCGGAAGGAGATCACGATGCGGAAAGCGTCGGCGAAAATATGATCGACTCCGCTTCAAGAATATCCACAGAGCTTCCACGAGGCGTAGAGGAGAACCTCCCGTCTTATTACGAGCACTTATCGCTCAGTTTATTGGCTCCCGAAACCCCGGAAGAGGAACCTAGTCAAAGGAGGAGACGTCGACTGCAAACTACGGCTCTACCTTTACCTGACCATATGGATACGATAGGTGACTTCCTGGAAGGTAAGGGCTCTACCATAACCATCAGCAGGCTGTCGCGAATCTCATTACGTTCTCAAAAACTTCACATAACCTCATCATCATCAGTGTGCTAATCCATCGAACGAACTAAGCTGTGATCGGTTCGAAATTACAGGTGTTGTTGCTTATGTCGAAGTTCGCTCTGATCTTGGCGATCATTCGGGAGCAATTGGGACTCTACTATACCGGATGGGAGCCTCTATCGTTTTAACCCTATCATCCTCAGTAACCCACGCAGTCTTGTGCTCGGCAAGATCGGCAATCGTTAGGAGAGCGAAGTCTATGGCGATTCAGGTTGTGGCGGCTCGCTGGGTCATGGCTTGCAAGGACCAATTGAGAAGAGTTGAGGAAGAAGATTGGCCGATGCTTACTGATGCCGAAGATTACAAAGGTATTCCCATCTTATAAAGAGGATGCTCGAGGATTTCTGATCTTTCTCCTGTGAATAGATTAACGACAGTCTTCCGTAAGACACTGGAAACTGCAGCGTTTAGGAACTAATTGAATATTGCGACGTGTCCTCGAAGGTCTCCGTCAGTATCGTTATAAAGTATCCGGAGTGAACGATACACCGTCACCGATGTCGGTTCGGAACTTGGCGTTGCTATCCAGGACGAGAAGGTTGCAGTCTCGCAGACAGGGAGACTCTCCTCTGAGTTCGCCCGGCTCTCCAAGACGCGTGTGGCAATCGCCGCGGAAGAGCTTGCGGAGGGTGAGTGGATACCGGAAGATGATCCTAAAACGAAATGTTGTGAAACATCTGAAATAATTCTTCTGGTTCGACAGGTTTTGTTCACACGACCAGATCCAACGCGACCTCCGGCTCTGAGTGAATTTGAATCTGAGGGAGGAGAGAGCGAAGATGACATCAGTATGCTCAGCATTCCCGAAACTCAGGTTTGTCTGCGGATCAAGCGTTGATCTAATCTTTTTTGGCCTGTGTCTACGTTCTCGCATGTTCTGTTTCGCGCATTCATTCTCCCCTTCATTCCCACTAGGAAATCACCGAAGTTGCGGAAACGCAAGACCAATGTCTGCCCTTTCCCCTCCCAGTCCCGGAAACCGATCCTGCGATGTTCGATCGAAAAGCAGATTTCTGTGGCGGGGAGGAGAGCATCGAGATTCCCGAAACTCAACCTTCCGATACGAATTATCCGGTAGTTGCAGACCCGGATTTCGCTAATTTGGTGAGAGAAAAAACTTCAGCAGGAACGGACGCTAGTTCATCTTTCATATTTAGGGACAGTTCTTTCCTTTTGAATTCCTTCGTTCATTTGAATAAAATTTCTTCAAAGGACCTCTCTGCTTGGGGTGCGTCAGGACAACATTCACCAAACTCACAATGTCATCAGACAAAACAAGGTAGCTGTTGCGAGAGTCAGTTAATCAATTCAAGAAACACAGTGTGTCATTTTGGAACGTTTGAACTCAATCTACTTTCATCCACAGAGGGTCCTACGCTTCACGACTCGATAGGAAACCTCGATGTGGAAGCAGACTTGAATCTCGAAGAGAGATTCAACAGCCTCAGCGTCAATGATAGAAGCGAACAGCTCAATGTGCGTATTGTACACTCGATCAGGCTTCAGTGAACATCTATCCTTCTGATGTGATTTTTCCGAACCGATCGTGACGGCTTGTGAAAGAGTCTGAATTTCTTCCTTCAGGCAAACGGGCAGCTTGAGACATCGTCTGAGAATATGGATATCGTCATAGGAGAGGAGAGAATGAACGAGACGGATAACGATCCTGATAACCAATGGTTTCCTGTCTCTCAAGGGACACAAATGGAGCTGACCCGAGTACTCCAAGTCTTGCCGAGGAAATCTACGTCTCGTATGGTTCCTCCAAATGCAAGCATGGTATTGACTCAGCCTGCCTCTGCGCACATTCAGCACTCAGACAGACTCGAGAGTGAGTTTCGACGGAGGATCGGGAAGACACCCCAGAACTTGATTTAGTAGGACATTCTCGATCGTCTCAAATTCTGACCACAGTTTGTCAACTAAGCTTTCAGTCACGAGGTAGGCGATTCCTCAGAGCTTTGCGTAGACATCAAAGGTGTGAGTCCGTCTCTGGAACTCGTCCTCCCTCAAGGAACTTCTCAAAGTCTGTAGTCGACCACTTCGCCAACAAAGGAAAACACAGCGCTTTTCTTGGAAGCCGATCGGCGGTCGACAGAGGCGAGCGAAAATCTTGGGAATTCCTGTCAAAAAGCGCAGAATTTGTGCAGCGAAGAAATCGCCATGAGTTGGTCTGGTTTGGAGAAAAAAATGTCGACTTCGGAACAGAGGGCCTCCGAAGGTCGTCAGGTAAGTTGCGATCATGTGTTCTGCCTTTTCCGGCGTTCAGTCGAGAACAAGAATGCCAGGCTCAGCAGCATTATTGAGGTTTTGAGTTACCCCAACGTACCATAGTTCACCGTATTACCTCAATTCACCTAAATTCCACTTGATACTTTGTTTTACCTCGGAATGTAGTTAATCTTTCAAAGTTTCTCAACTTTTCAAGATTTCCATCTTCCTCCGCTATCCATATGTATGTATATGGCATGTGGCATATGGTCGATGGACCGTGAGATGTGAAAACAAATCAATGGAGTTCCACTTCAATGAAGATCACATCACATGCAGCTCCGGAGAGAGATAATTCACAACTGAAATTGAAATTGAAATGTGATCTTCATCGGAATGGAACCTGAAAAGAAAACTACATTTCAAGGCGACCTCGAGAATTGATTTGACGTTGGAAAGTTGAGGCAGCCTTTTGAGGAGAGTCAGGGTATTAGGCTCAATTGGAGTAAACTGAGGCATCAATGCTCATTAGGGCGCATTGAGGGACCTTGAAACCTTGATAAGGTTCCGAGACCCACAGGACGCGAGTTTCAGACTCTTCTCGAAGGTGCTCGTCGATGCTTCATGCATTCTGTTATCTCGAATTCCAGAATCCAGACTCCGCATCCATAAGTTTCTCGCTGTCAGGTTGCACCGAAAAGCGTGGTAGCTGTGCCAGTATCTCGGAGCCACGGAAAATCGTTGAACTCGCGCCTGTGAAAGCGTCGACTCGAGGTTCTTTATCGAAGCGAACTTCGGATGTTGTGACTCCCATCCCGGACAGATTGCAAGCGAGAGTCAGTGGCGTATTCTCAGATGACAATTCACCTTGCATCGACACCCGGAGAACAATAGTTCTTACCGGCTTCAAGAACAAGCGTTCGATCGTCAAAAGTCTCAAACAATTATCCAGAACTAATGGACAATATGACCTTGCGAATGAGGTGAGACTTCGATCGAGAAGAATCATGCAAATCGAAGAACTAATCCGACTCGTACATGGTCACGATACTATATCTTTTTTTTGTCAGGTGACTACGCGAACCGAAGTTGTGGTGATCGAAGAGCACAAGAGAACTCTCGCGGTTCTCCTCGGAATCTCATGGGGCTGTTGGTTCGTTTCCGCGGAATGGGTGAGTCAATCCAGGTCGCCTGCAGTCATATTTGGCGAATGTGTTTTTTTGTCGATCGATCGATCAGAGAACAATTCCCGTCCGCAGGCAACCAAAAGTGTCAAGGCGGGACGTTGGCTTGAATTTGAAAAGTTCGAAGTTCGGGATTATTTGACTCCGATGGTTACGAATAGAATGGCGCGCACGGGTCACATCGAAGGATCGGAAACAAAGATTTTCCGGGACTTGAAAGTGTTCGTTACGCGACGAGGATCCCTCAAACCTTCAGCGGACGCCCTTCAGAGAATGGTTCTGCAAGCAGGTGGAAAGGTTCGATTTTCTTGAGCGACCGAAGGAAATATTCATGAACAGGTTCTCCGTTCTCGACATTTTGGCGTGAATTCCCGGAAACTTCTACCAAGGAACAAGATTTTCAGGTGGTTTTTGATTCTCGTCAAGCTCATGTTTACGTGGGACAATCAAAGTCAGCGAAGAAAACCAAGTGTCAATTAGTCACAGCTTCTTGGATTGTGGGTGAGTTATGGAAGCCCAAAATCAAGCAACCTCGAAGTCCGAGCGATCTCTGAGAATTCTTCCTCTGTTGCAGAGAGTGTTGCTGCGGGACAGGCACAGCCGTTTGACGATTACTCACTGTAGTCCCTCGATACGGAAAACTCGAACAACAGACATACCGAGAGCTTATTCGAAGAATGTATTCTCGCCGAAAGATTGCGAGTAGATCTCTCAACAAACGCACATCGATCTAAAACACAAAGAGTGACTGATTCTGAGATGATATCATACTACTGTATTATGGTCGGACGACTTGGAACATCTTGATTTCGAAGATACAATAAAGGCAAGCTTTATAGGGAAACGAGTAATTTTCTGACACGCTAGAGAATGTCTTCAATCATTTCCGAAGAGAAAGAGAGATTCGACGACAAACTGTGCTTGCGCTGCGAATTCAAACGGAGTCAAATGTTGAGTCTGGAATGCTAATCAATGGGCTTCTTGAAAGATTATTTGAAGAACGAACGATCTGACGACTCGAAATCAGAACTCAAAAGCATACATTGACGTAATATATTTCATGAGACATCTTTCAATAATTGACAGACATGTAGATGTGTTCAATTTTCAAGGCGTATTCACATGTTTCAAGAGTTTTGTTCCACTCTGCTTTACCTAAATTCTATTTACACAATGATTGTCAGCTTTAGTATCATAAAGGCGAAAACACAAGCGGCAGAGAGCCGCAAAAGCGCGATGCAGAATAAAAGCTTAAGAACGAGCGTTCGCTAATAAATGAGAAGTTGTTTTTGAAGGATTAGACGGGATGGCGAATTCCGAACGTCCTTCCGATGCGATCACAGCCTGGCAACTCGGGCGCTCAGCTGATCGAGTTGATCTTTGATTCTCTTCGGAACGGCGCCGGACAGCTGTTCGTCGAAGTATTTCGCGACGTCAGCCACTTCTTTCGTCCAGAATTCCTTATCGAGAGCGAAAAGTTCATCGTAATTGGCTTCAGACTCGATTCCCCTGAGATTGAGGGCTTCTTTCGTTGGGATGAGACCGACGGGCGTATCCTTGGCGCTGCCGGAAACGTCATCAATCCGCTGCAGAACCCAATCAAGAACGCGAGAGTTCTCACCGAATCCTGGCCAGAGGAAGCGGCCCTTAGCATCCTTGCGGAACCAGTTGACATGGAAAATCTTGGGGAGTTGGACACCTGGCTTGTTTCCAAGCGAAAGCCAGTGTTCCAAATACTTGGTGAAGTTGTAACCGAAGAACGGCCTCATCGCGAATGGATCGTGCATGATCGCTTTACCGGTGTGCTCAGCAGCAGCCGTCGTTTCCGACCGCATGGCTGAACCGATAAAGACTCCGTGATCCCAGTTGAAAGCTTCGTAGACGAGTGGGACACCTTCAGGTCGACGACCACCAAAGATGATAGCGGAGATAGGAACTCCTTCCGGTTTTTCCCAAGCCGGGTCGATAATCGGACATTGACTAGCAGGACAACAGAATCTCGAGTTTGGATGAGCGGCCAGGGTTTTGCTGTCTTTCTTTTCACCTTTCCAGGTCTTGATGGTGACTCCTTCCCGGGGTTCTGACATGCCTTCCCACCAATAGGATCCGTCAGAGGTTTCACCAACATTCGTGAAAATGGTGTTATTCTCAACGGTCTTCATGGCGTTCGGATTCGTGGTGTAAGAAGTGCCGGGGGCGACTCCGAAGAATCCGAACTCGGGATTGATGGCTCGAAGGACGCCGTCTTTATCGAAACGCATCCAGGCAATGTCATCACCCACGCACTGTGCTTTCCAGCCGGGGAGGGTCGGGGTGATCATTGCGAGATTCGTCTTGCCGCAAGCCGATGGGAAAGCGGCAGCGACGTAGAACTTCTTGCCCTGAGGCGAGGTGAGGCCCAGGATGAGCATGTGTTCCGCGAGCCAGCCTTCTTTGTAACCGAGGGTCGAACCGAGCCTCAGAGCGAAGCACTTCTTGCCGAGCAGCGAGTTGCCTCCATATCCAGAGCCGTAACTTGCGATTTCGTTGCGATCAGGAACATGAGTCACGATGGTCTTTTCGGGATTGCACGGCCAGTTGTTGATGGGCGCCTTCTCCATGGGCAGCGGCTGTCCCACCGAGTGCAGGCACTTGATGAATGGACCGTTGCCGAGTGCTCTGAGCACAGCGTTGCCAATACGGGTCATGATCCGCATCGAGCAAACAACGTACGGCGAGTCAGTCATCTGGATACCGATTTTCGACAACGGCCCACCGACGGGACCCATGCTGAAGGGAATCACGTACATGGTACGGCCCCTCATACATCCGGGGAAACGTTCGTTCCAAGCTTTCTGGAGATCTTCGGGGGAAATCCAGTTGCCGAGGGCTCCCTTGACACCTTCTCGAGGAGTGGGGATCGTGTCTTCTCTGCGCGGTGTACAGATGAAAGTTTTCGATTCGACTCGAGCGACATCGGCGGGATCCGTTCGAGCGAGATAGCAATTCTCGTGCTTGTTCAGTTTGACGATCATGCCATCTAGAATCGAATGTCACTGTCAACGGTTTGATAATGGCGTTCGAGTGCCTTTCGAAACGAATTAGGAGTTTACGAAGCCACTGACGCGTCCAGAACGTGTGAGTGAAACGAGCCGATGATCCGAAATGGCGACAAAACTAACCTCGAAGCATACACTGAATGAGGAATTCATTTTCCTCTTCAGTTCCATCGCAGATGTGCAGCGCCGATGGTTTGCACAACGCGATTTTCTCTTCAACGTAAAGCCGAACGTGGTCCGGCAGAGTTTTCAGATCGGAGTTGGCTCGGAAACCCACAGAGGTTTTGCGGACTTGGTTTCCGACCGACTGGGATAAACATCCCGACGGTTTGAGCCTGTGAAAATGAATGTTTCGATTAGAAATATGACGACAGTTGAGAGCTCTACCAAGAACGAAGCTAATCTCTGGTCCGACCCTGAACCACAGAGATTTTTTTTCGTCGGCGACGCTGCGCAGTGTCAGAGAAGGTCTGACTCAACCTCGACTCGTGGAAACAACCGAATAACCTTTCGAGACGTCAGACGACTTGCGACAGATCGACGCAGTTCATGCGACGAAAGAGGGAGAACTCCCGGGAAGTTCTCGAATAGATATTTTCGACAAACTCCCTAGCAACTCGTTTGGGTGGACGATTCTGCGCGGAACTATGATTCGCGATCATCAAAGTGAGTCTCAAAGAAATTTCGCTCATAATTCATTCGAGGTAAACAATCTACTTGAGAAGCTGCGAGCAGCTAGGAATCAAAATTCGGTAGTCTGACGCTCTGCTGGAACAGCCCGATCATTCCTGCGCAGTGCGAGTCATCGCAGATGCGCGCAGATCTGAGCTGACCGTGAAACGGTATCGCATGAGAGAAATATCGACGAAAATCGATACTCACTCCAATTGCTGGGGTAAAAAGTAGGATCCGGTGGCAGGCATCTTAGAAGCAGGTCAAAAGAGTGCTCGAAACGCTGGCTCTCTAATCTCATTGAAGTCGTAAGACTTGTTGGAATGACAGAAGCTTGTTCGCCTGCTGTTTATATGCGGAGTCTCTACGACTCTTTCCACCCTGTAGCAACCCTCCTCCTCGGCCGTAATGTTCGTTCTCTCTGTTTCGCCGCCGTCAGGTCCCTTCTTAGCTCTTCTTCTACGACGGTACGCGCGATCATGAATTCATCGATCACACATCAATTTGTTGATTATTCTTTCGGCTGAGTTCTTGTCTCTCTTGTTCAGAGCGAGTTGAATCAAAATTTACGAATATTTAGCTATTCATGCGATGTCGCACGGATCATCTTCTGAGAAAACGGGATATTCTGAACCGAGAATGTAATTCTCGCTGCCCCGGGCATTAAAAGTGTGGAAATTGGAATCCCATTCATGAAGAGCCTTTGACAGCGAATTTCGTTCACCACGAGAATCCTGCGATCGGGAATTTCTTTTTCGCCTCCTACAGAGACATAACCGAACGGGGGCAACGATTTTCTCAGACTCAGCCTGGACGGACTCAGATTCGGACTGGAACAACACTCTTGAGCATTATGCGAAACTCGATTAAATTCGTTCTTTGTAATTTTCGTTCCGACTCGCGCGGTTCCCAGAGAACGATTTGTATAAAGCATTGTCGGTGTGAAAATGTGGTTCATTGCACGAAAAACCCTCGTCGTGCGAGAAGCGATCTGACATGCTGAGTCTGACATGCACGTATCCCCGAGTGTTCTTATGATTAGACCGACAGTTCCGAAGCCGCTGCTGTGTTCCTCTTCAGACCCAACATGAAAACCAAGCTGTTTACTCGATTAGACCCACGCATCGGAATCAAACGCTGAGAAAATGTTTGAGTTTCCTGGACCATCCCATGTTTGGAATTCGAGTTTGTTTGCAGTGGGGGCTCATGAGTTCACTCCACTTTTTGATGTTCAATTAGAACAGATCGCTCATTTACCTTCGGTCGGTGGCCTTCGATTGAAGAACCCCCAGAAACCTGCTGCCTGATGTGGATAACGACTCTTTAATCGTCATTAGAAGTTTACCCCGTTCCGGCCCTGGCGGCCCAAAACATTCTTTGTACTTCAATCGTCCAAAACGACGGGGACTACTCGTTCGTTTGCGTACTGCTCTTCCGATCTTGAGATTCTCTTTCTCTCTGGCTACCCCGAATCACAGTTGATCAGCGAAATGAATAGCTTATCCGTCGAAGTCGCTAATCATTAGATCAATGAGCCCGAATTCATGCAGAGCAAGAACAGCTTGAGGATTGCGTCAGCGGATATGACTTCTTGATCGAGCATGCCTGCATGCATGCATGGTCCTAGTGGCCAGCGATCAACGAAGATTGCAGACGGGTCGCGTCTGGGGCCGCTCGAACAAATATGAGTCAAAGGACACTCACTTTATTCCAATCTACAGCGATGAATATCTGAGTTCCAGACACGGCTGGGCTGACTGACTGACGGACGGACGGACGTCCACACAAGACAAGCGAGCCTATCGCAAGCCAATCGGTATCCGCAGCTGTCTACTAGCCAAGTTTTATCGCAAGACAGCCTGATGCATATCAACCGTTTAAAGGATGAGCGAGATAGGGGTCCGTCAATAACAAAAGTCTCTCGATCATTTGTTGTATCAATTGGGTCAGAATTGGGTCGACCCCGTGAACTGGGAAAGCGGTGAAACCCGATCATGATTGGAGTTCGGGAGTTCAGTCAATGGTCATAATTCACACCGCATTGATAAACATAGATAGACAGAGAGATCGATGGATGAATGAATGGATGGACAATGCCTCCCGTCCTCGAATCAAATGGCTGTCAGACATTATTCACCAATCCATTCATCAAGCTATCCATACGGATTGATCGACAGTCATCGATGAGCAATTGCCTGAACATCCAAAACTACGACGGGTTCATCGCTCGGCCGTGAGTTCACATTGGAATCCCCGATCCTCGGCTGAATATAGTTGACGATACGTCTGCCGCGAAGATGGGTGAACAGAACAGGAGCGTCTGTCTCTCGTTCGAGTCGGAATTCGAGACATTTCTCAATGATCACGATCTAGAACACGGAAACGCCCCAACGCTTACAACTCGCAGGCGAGTTGTTCACAAGGAGTGTTCTGGGAGAGTTTCACTAAAGGGTTCGGGGCTGCCGTCAGAGTTTAGAGCTGGGAGCAGTTAGAACCTGAGCTATCTTAGTTCGCTGTTTTTTTGTGAAAAAGATTCCAAATCGCGATCCAGAGTTGATTCGTCTGCATGATCGAACTGCTGAAGATCTGTAAAAGGGATCCCAGATACATGTGGTGTGCACCCCCATCAGTCGCTCTCATTGTGTTACAGTCGAACCCTGTTACAAGGAACCTCTCGGCAGAATGAAAATGGTCTCTCATACCCGGTTGTGGCTTATATCCGAGTTCTTCCGTTCACGCCTTTAACTTCAAATTTTCACGAATACCCCTCTTCTCTGGCGATCGAAATGAGAATTCTACTCTTGGCAAACGGTACGGGTCGAATGAGGCGTGTGGCTCCATGAGTTCATTCACTTCCGTTTCTGGCGAGCTGGACGGGAATTGAGTGAGACGATCGGAATCGATCCGCTCATGTCAAAGGTCTCATGGAAGTCAGCATCTCAGGTCTCTAATGTGGAATACGACCACATGACGACGAGTATCGGAGCGTTTCCACTGCGTAAAGTACACCGGAAGTCTGCATATCATCGGGCCAATATGACAAAATCGAGTTATCTCACCCTTGTAAAGAAAGGAGAAAGAAAACTGATGAAGCAGATAGAACACATTGCTTCTTCCGTTAGAGAACTCGAACAAACCGATCTGATTATCTGGAGTAATCCGGCACCCTCTGGTTGGAGGAGGGACAGGTTTGCGAACACTGTCTACGTATTGAAAGCAATGTCCTATAAAGCGCACAAATGAGTGAAATATGAATGATGAAATTCCCTTCTTTCGGACTTTGGATCCAAACCCGATGTCCGCATAATAGGGTTCTGGGAGGTCAACAAAACTTTCCACCGCGATTCCTCGATTCAAGAGGTCAGAAATAACATCCGGGTACTCATGTCTCCTGTTTCCAAGCGGATCATCGGAGCGAGCGGCCGATTCCAGAGCTATCAAACATAAACAACTAGGGTTTCCACGATCGAATGCCAAGAATATTCGCAAGCTACCATCCATGCGTGTGAAACGACCATTCTGTAATACCTAGACGCCGATTGCTGCGAAGAGAGTCTGTCCGTAGTCCAGGGGTCGGGGCCAAGCATTTACTACCCGAGAAGTCCAACCCTGTTAATGCTTGGCAACAATTGCCGAAGCCGCTTTCTTTGATAGACTGACTATCTAGATTGATGGATAGACAGATAGATAGATTGCGAAGCGACGAACCTACCAACCAGGGTTCTGTTCACAACGCAGTCTCAAGTCGACGTTATCGAATTATCGTGTCTATCTGATCTCGTATCGCTTTTATTCCGGCAAAAGCTGTCCGATAAAACAATGACATGACAGACGCCGAACTTCTGGTTGAAACGAGACTGGAAGCAGACTGGATGTTGATGGCTGTTGCATTCAAGCTTTTCATGAAATCACCGAAAGGAGCTCTCAGCAACAGGCTTTTGGGAGCCCTCGATGTTCGGAAGACTCAGTAGGTATCGGAACCATGTCAATCATATTGATTCTTGAGTAAATCTTTCTAGAATCACTGTGATCGGAAGGAAATTCATGACCTCGCGCCAAACTCGCAGATCGGAGCTCAAGTTTTCATCCAAACGCTTTACTGATTTACGTTGGACGGAGACAGCGGAATTTTCTGGTTGTGGGTGAACAGTAAACGAGATTGAATACAGAGTTGGAGAAACGTAACCCAGAAGGCTCTGTCGAGCAACGCAGGCCTTCCAACAGGAAACAACGTATCTACACAATAAGAATGCCAATCGAAAATCGGTGGGGGAAAAACATGTCACAGTATGAACGAACCAAAGAAGAGTCATCGTTTGAGAGAACAATCCCACAGTTCAACTCGTTATCTGAACTTTGGAACGGAGATTTTTCCAGCCAGATAATCGGACAACAACATTTTGTTACCACTCGAGGATCCATCCGTTTATATTGCTGCGGTAGGAGTAAAGGTAGTTAAGCTACTTGAGTGAATAGCTGGCGGGCTTGACTTCCAGTAGATTCTCTCTCGGTTCATGGCATATTGGAAGAAGTACAGTGGCCGTTGAGCACGACGCGATCACGATGAAGTTCGCCTTGGAATTTGCACTCGCTGCAAGCATTCGAGAAAATTCCGCTTCTTTGGCCGAGTTCCGTTGGACTCCAACCTTCTCTCTTGGCGTTTCTCGTGTTCACTGTACCAAAGTTCACCGTTTTCAGTTGTACTTAGAAGTGCTTGCTCGTGTGGTGCGACACAACCAACGAGCGGGAGTTGAAATAACAACTTCTCCCGTATAGCGTCACCAGTGTCAGGGAGTTTTTTTTAGCCCCATCTTTCGTGGAATCCATTGCGATTTACTGTAAACTGTTCATTTTTCCTGAAGCTGGAACCGATGAAGGAGGAGAACACCTCCAGAGTGGCTAATAAGACTTTTTGCGATTTGAAACATTCAGCCGTGAGACTTCACAATATTTAAAACGATCCGCTGGCCCATTCAAGATAACAATCATTGTGAGTGGAGCCATCTTAAACTTTGAGACCACTCAATAGATTTGAACGACAGATCTTCTCGACACTTTGAGAAAAATTGCCAAGAGTAGAGAAATGTCACCGCTTATTCCACTTCTAATCTGATAATAAGTCTTTTCTTATGAAGGGGAGCCCTTCAATGGAATCCATGGTGTACGAAATTTTGGAATACATATGAGGAGTTGATTTCCAAACGGAGTTAAGTCCATTTTTCCAATTTCGAGATAATCGACTTTTTCTTCTGGGATGCTCTAATTGCACAGGATCACGATGAAACTTCGGTATGCGATGGGTGACGGAATCGTGAGCATAATGAAAGCTAACTCGCAAATCAATGAGTCCTGTGTAGGCGGCTAGAGCAATGAGGTCCTTTGGACTTAACGCTTTTTGGAAATGAACATTGGAAAAGAAGTCGAAATCGACGTTTTTTGGTGTCGTTTCACGACTGCTCGCAGTGATGATTCAAGAAACGCCAAAGCGGGTACGCCGGGCTGTAGAGCCCAGGGAAAAATTCGTTAATTTCATCGAATAGGATACTCTCTAAATCTATCAGTCTTCGAACGCTTGAAGAATAATTCGTTGTTTCTAACATTGGAATTAACCTCTCCATCGCGCTAAAGTGGAGTGAGAGAATTTTCTCCGGAGATTTAGTGGTTTTGATTCCTTCTAGATAGAAACTACCGTTGAACTTGACCCGTTTTGGAAATGAATCTCATTTGAAGTCGTTTTTGAGCATGGATAACGGGCAGATAGCTCCGAACCGATGCTTGCATTCGATGCAGAACACGCGTCTGAGTCGATATCGATCAAAAAACGAGAATCGTCAGAATTGGACTTAACTCCGTTTGGAAATCGACTCCTCATATCTGGTTCGGAGAAGGCTCCATTCCTAGCATGCATTTGTTACAGCCGCTCTCGTGGTTTAATCTTTTCTAACAGTTTCGAAAAACTATTCTCATTCAATAAGATATTCCCCATTTATTGGCTGGGTTTGGCGCTCGAATCGACTACATGATGTTCCCGACTTTCTAGCGGAGTGGTATGCGTCGTGGATTAAATTCCAACTAATCAATGGAAACGCCAAGTTCGAACTCATTGCGGTCTTCCTGGTATGCAAATGTTTCGTCAGCGCTGTCACCAGACACCATCTGGGCTACATCATCGTTTGGTTCAACATTCAGATATAGGATGACGTATTCTAACGTTGATTCCTTATGGCAAGAGAACGCCAATTCGAAACAGTCTCTTTGAAATCAGATGTTCCTAGCTTACTATTCGCGTTTAGCAGTCGCTCTGAATCATCGATACTCAGAGCGGTCGAATGACTACTTTGGAGTCTGTAAGTGGTCGTAAAAGAGTCATAAGCTTCATGGGAAGTGGAGATAAGAGAAGTCGATTGTCAATAAGTCAGTTTATGGATCATGATTTTATTGCGATAGAATTATCTATCTATATAGAACTCCATGATGATCATGATGATGATGATGACAAATACCATCATCGTCGATGGGCACCTACGGGAGATCGTATTCAATACAAGAACCGACCGGTTGCTCTTGGGTTAATCTAGTAGAGGACACCTGTGTGATCGACCGGGATCGAATCCTTGAGATCGGCCCCAAAGATTCTCGCTCACTGACTCTTCCAACAAGTGTATTAACCGCGAATAGTGGTCATCTTCCGCCCCACAAAGCTCTCCGTAGTTCACGGTGTTGTCGGGATTACTTATCGAGGAAACCGTCTTTGGAGTCAGATTCAGATCCAGAACGAGCGAGAAACTTCGGAGGCATTTCTCCATATTCCGGATGCTTCTCGAACAATTGAGATGAATTTCCAGAGCGAACTACCGGAGTCTGCCGGAGCTTGTTGTGAGGGGCTCGATTCTAGACTCTTCCAAACACTGACTTGCTTGCTCCGGTTGCTGAGCGCGTCAACACTGAATGACGTCGACGAATCCGTCTGCGGCCGGAACCATTCCACCGACTGTTTGTTATGGGGAAGTACTGATCCCTGAACGTCAACAGTATTGTCAGCGACAACAACGTTCGCGTAATACCTAACGGACTGATACGAGTGATTTATGGAATAAATAACACGCAGACAGACCATCTGATTCAACAAACCCTCCAGAGTGTTCGACTATATGTGTGACGACAGGCGCTTAGCAACAACTGCATTTCCTTGACCACTGAGTTCATAGGAGGACGATGTATTACCCGCGGGGCATCATGATTACATCGAGAGCCGCAGCTGTCTGTCGCGGGTAATTCGTACTTTAAGGCTGGAACGTGAGCGAGCCTTCAATCGACACCGAGCCCAAGTAGCCGTTTGGCGTCTTCAGCGACTCCGGGTTCCATGAAGTCCGACATCGGTTGGAAATATCACGAATTTACGTAGTCGTTAGGCTGTTTTCATGAGAGAAATTAAAAGAAAACAGAAGTTGGCACGCAGTTTCGCGGCAGAATGTTTTCATAAACGACTCTTTATCTCCACGAATCGTCTTGAACGGGATCGCCTCGCCGATCTGTGCCGTTTCGGTGACGTTACGAGAGATCGTCCTTGAGGGATTCCCGTGACGTAGCAGCCCTCGTATCAGTGCCGCTACTGCTTTCGAATATCGTAAACAGGGCTCACCAAATGGAAAGAATCCAGTTGAACATTTTCTTGACGGTTCGTTCATGACGTCAAACAGAATTATTTTGCGTGGCCTTATCTTCCCGGCCTAGAAATTCATTTGCCAAGTCTACCGACAGAACAATGGAACGACACCATAACGGCTAGAGAAGTTTATGTCTTCAAGCTCTGTGAGAACTTCACGAAATTCAATGAGCGTTCGAGCTCTGAAAATCGGAAGCGACGAAAATGCGGAAGCGCTTTCCTTGTGAAATGTCCGACGCTTGTTTAAGGAAGCCGACAAGAAGTAGGCAGAATTCGAGTTTCAGCACCAGACGAGGGTGTCTGAGGGATCGAATAGCTGCGTTTTCGAGGTCGGATTCGCAGCGCGCAAACGTGCATCACTCAATGGAATGTGATGCAAGCAATTCTCCCATGACCAGATGGTCACTCGCAAGATAGCGATCGGAGCAGGAACAGCCAAGTCTCGAAAAATGACTTCAGGAATCTCAAGAGTGAAAATCATATACTGTTTGGTTTTCCATATTCTCGGTGAGCTAGTGCTGCTGATATTTATTCAAGATTGTTGAGAAAATCGAGATTTCGTATGCTAATTATTTGAACGCATTCGTCAATCAATCAAAAATGTAAATCCACCTGAACTTCTCTCTTCTTAGTCGTGTCATCAGCAGAAGAAGATTGCTTATACAAGTGCAAGGATTTCACGGGTGAGGAAGTCTGCATCATTGATGATCTGCTCTGCAATCATTTTCCCGATTGCTTGGATGGCGAAGACGAGGATAATTGCGGTGAGTTGAAAAACGCTTGAGGACTTCAAAAATGTTTACGAGAAATTGCTCAAACGATCGACCTCCATCAGCTTGCAAAGGCTTCACTTGTGAATCAAACGGATGGTGCCTAGAGTCCTCGAAGAAATGCGACGGCTACGCGAACTGTTTCGATAAGTCCGACGAAATCAACTGCACAAAAGCCGACTATAAAGCGCGTTTTCCCGCCTTACCTGAAGAGGTAGAACCTTCATATTTCGCATTTTCGAACTTCGAATTCTTTTTTCTTTTGGTGCAAACTTTCCAGAATATTTCCAACCTTTTCAAACTTCAAAACGTGGCATTTTATTGGAATCGATGATTGCAGAATCTCTGCAAGAGACCCTGCGGTCAACAAGGTTCCTGCTCGTTCGAATCAGACGATAAAGCTGTTTGCCGGTGTGACGACGGATACTCCGGCACCTTCTGTGAGGAAGAAAACGAATCACCACAAGCGGAAAAGGAACCCGAAGAAACATTCGCTTGCGATCGAAAGGAAATTTCGATGAAACTCTTCTGTGATGGGAAATTTGACTGCGCTGATAAGAGCGATGAAGTGAACTGTACTATAACGGACTACGAGAAAGCTAAACCACATCTCGACCGACGGTTCCTTTGTTTGATGCCGTGCCAGCGGACAACTTGCGCCTTCGATCATGCTTTCAATGCGCACTGTCCGTGTCCTCAAAACGCGGAGGGTGTTTTCTGCGAGGAATTAGTTCAGACTGCTACCCAGCCTCCCCGAACGACATCGAGTACGGAGCAATCCTTGATGTTAACTTCCACGAGACCCGACGAATCAGCTCAGGAAGCTGCTGTGGAATCGAATAACTTCTTCATAACGATTGCACTGCCCGTTATCGCCGTAGCCGGCGTAGCACTCGCAATCTGGCTTTCGATGTGAGTAAATAGAGAGAAATTGGTTCCAGGGATTTATCGATCCGATACTTCCGATTCATTCATGCCCATGGAGATCATAAGTCACGCACTGCATAGTGAACACTTGCATAAAATTTCATTTCAGAGCCAAACCTTGGGCCACAGGAGGGACCATGGGCAGGCTCCTCGTCTGAGAAGTTCGAAGGAAGCTGTCGACGATTGAAAAGAATTGCGACACAGAATAACTCATCTGACCAATGCTCATAAGTTGGAATGATTTGAAATTCGATGTTCGACTCGTAGCTGGTTGAACACTCGAGAATTCTCTTGGTTTTCCTCTATCACTAGATTCACGGTGGAGCTGTTCTTGAAACGATCGAGGGAGCGTTACATCCCTGCTGGCGAATCATTTGCTTCGCTCAACTCCGAGTGAACTTCAGACAAATTGACAATGAAAAAAAACTGTTTTACCTCTTTCAATCAGCCTGAGTGGAAAGAGCTCAAGCGACCTCATGACACACAGCTTCGTGATGCTCTTCAGCATGCATTTTTTTTTAATGAAAGTTGAATGACTCATACCCTAAATTAATTAAGCTCATAATAAAATTAAATTACTTATCGCAACATATCCTATTTACCTGAAAGAAGCTTTCAAATATCTGATTCCGAGGTTGAATCGATTTTGTGCGTCGAACCCCAAGACCTTCTGAGTAATAAGCGCTGTCAAGGGAAGCCCGCACTGCACTAATTCGGGACCGGTGAGCGGCGAGTGCATAATATCTCGAGACAGGAAAGCGAGATTTTTCCCAAAACACACCTGAGGTCCCTGATATTTTCCTCTTGGGATTTTGTGATCTACAGGTAGTAGATAGCAATGACTCGCAAGGTATCTGCGAAAAATTCGAATCACCCACGAGTTCCGCGCAAAAAAGACTCATCGGTTAAGAGGCCTTTCCTCAAGGGTTCTTCTTGAAAGAAATTCATAAAACAACGGGCTAAAAGGAAACGGCACGTCACTCACATCTCTTCATCCTCATCATCTGATGCGAGAGTTTAGGTTCCATGAATTAAATAGTTCGGGAATCGTCAGAGTTCAGCAAAATGAGTGCAACTGGAGACAGATTTCATTCTTGGACAGCGAGTCGGAGAAAAACGTCGGAAGCCCAGGTGGAGATGAACATCGCTCTCTTTCGAAAAGCTCTCCACCCCGCGCTTCGATCAAATGGCGTAACATCGTAAGACGTCTCTGCGACTGAACGAGAGAATACCATCCGGCCTCAAATATTACCCGTTTTGGAAGAATCCAGGGACTGCCGTTGTTTAGCTTCCATGGCGGAAGCGAGAGCAAGGTTTCTTTCTGTGCGTCACCGCCTTCTTGCGGGACGATCGCTGATGTTTCCTCGTTCAGCTACAGAGCAACGTATCGGAAGTTTGATAATTCCAATGATTTTTTCGAATATTCAAAATCCAACAGAGAATGTGTTGGATTCAATCGAAGTCTCTGTTTTCGTTGGGTTCAGCTCTGGAGATTTTTCGTGACGTTATTTCGCAGAACTGAGGGAGGCCGTCTCTGAGAGAACGACGGTGACATTTTCCAACCGACTCTCGGATCATTTTCACAGCTTTCCTGTTTTCCATTTTAGGCGTACGATTCAGAGTACCCTCCGGAATCTCGAGAAATGGGCCACGCTTTCCTCTTGTTGCTCTTGTTCTGTGGTGAGTGATACTGAAAAAATGAATCATTCCTCCGAAAACTGATTAAACATCTCGAAGATCACCGTGACTTCGTCGACAGCCGTGTCATCAGCAGACGAAGATTACTTATACGAGTGCGAGGATCTGATGGATGAGTGCGAGGATCCATCAGCTTGCAAAGGCTTCACTTGTGAATCAAACGGATGGTGCCTAGAGTCCTCGAAGAAATGCGACGGCTACGCGAACTGTTTCGATAAGTCCGACGAAATCAACTGCACAAAAGCCGACTATAAAGCGCGTTTTCCCGCCTTGCCTGACGAGGTAGAACCTTCATATTTCGCTTATTACCTTATTACCTTCATATTTTTGAACTTCGGATTCGTTTTCCTTTTGGTGCAAACTTTCCAGAATATTTCCAACCTTTTCAAACTTCAAAACGTGGCATTTTGTTGGAATCGATGATTGCAGAATCTCTGCAAGAGACCCTGCGGTCTACAAGGTTCCTGCTCGTTCGAATCAGACGATAAAGCTGTTTGCCGGTGTGACGACGGATACTCCGGCACCTTCTGCGAGAAAGAAAACGAATCACCACAAGCTTCGCAGATACCACAAGCGGAAAAGGAACCCGAGGAAACATTCGCTTGCGATCGAAAGGAAATTTCGATGAAACTCTTCTGTGATGGGAAGTTTGACTGCGCTGATAAGAGCGATGAAGTGAACTGTACTCTAACGGACTACGAGAAAGCTAAACCACATCTCGACCGACGGTTCCTCTGTTTGATGCCGTGCCAGCGGACAACTTGCGCCTTCGATCATGCTTTCAATGCGCACTGTCCGTGTCCTCAACACGCGGAGGGTGTTTTCTGCGAGGAATTAGTTCAGACTGCTACCCAGCCTCCCCGAACGACATCGAGCACGGAGCGATCGGTAAAAAAAACGGCGGGTGTAGTATTCTTTTGTGACCAGAAGGAAGTCCCGGTTGAGCGCCTCTGCGATGGGAGGCTTGACTGCGTTGATGAAAGCGATGAAAGATTTTGTGCTTCTGTTTCCAAGCATCCGATTCCGGTAGGGAAGATGGCTTCCCAGTCACCGAAGGACTTCATCAATGCCACACATCCTCAAGAAGTTTCGACCGCCACTGAAGGGTCGAGAACTTCATTGAGGGAACTGTTCCATGACTCAATGCTGGGGCTCGTCGGCTTCGCTGCGATTGCTTGCGTGATCACTATATGGTGCGTCCGGCGGAAAGTCTCATTGCAACATCCTGACCCATGCCGATATGAATATTCAATCTAATTTAAGAGGAACGCCAAGTCTGAGCGAGGACAATTGTCCTGAGCATGCATCCCTCAAGTTTTTTCAGTTTACTTTCCAGCTATCATCACCGTTCCCGCACACCGAAAACGTTGCAAATTCCTCTATCGAGCATATCTGGGGTGACGTTCAACGATCGGCGTGTAGACTCGGAGGAGTCCATGGTGTGACCGAGCCTGACTAACTGAGACTAACTGACAGTCACTGGCCATACGACTTTTTGGCGTACCGTGCAAGGAAAACTTTTATTCATTCAAGAGCGCTCTCCGCAGCCTGCATGTTCCATCTGATCCATAAATGTGTGATCAACTTTGGTTTATTAGTGGTGACATCAAGAGCACATGTGACAGTCAATCACTCCATTATCCCCAATTATCACGACGACATACGGATCTCTGTACTGAAAACACACAGCCGATCAACGATCCGGTACTCACGGCTCGTTTGAAGAGTCATTATTTTCGGATTACTATTGTTGAGTTCGGAACCCAGCATAGCCCGCCAATTTCGTTATACAGATATTTTCCATAGCTAATAAAGAGCGGCCATCTTGGCCCACGTATTCCCTTTGCCACCTACCACCAGTGTCATCGTACTCATTTCCCGTAGCCTACCTATTCCTAAGTTTACGAACCTATCAACTATTTACATATTCCGACCTGGACATTCATCAAAACTCGAAGATATCGTCGGCGCGGCAATTCTTTCGGTTTCATGGCATCTCGAAATTTTCCCGTTAGGAGAAAAAGAGCGAACGCTCGTGGAAAAATGCCTGTGGAGGATAGAAGCTCAACGTAGCGAACGATATAGTCCATCGAGATAGCAGTCGTGAAATATGAGATTCGTGGGAAATGTTTCAGGGCCTTCGGTTGATGATGTTCCTTAATGAGAATCTCTACGATTTTTCGAATCTACCGTTCTCGAGATCGGTAGATGCTTTACGATTCCACCTCGAGAAATCAATCGAAGGTACACTCGAGGATCGAGTGGCGAGGCGACGAGTTTTCGACGGGTTATTTATTCTAAGCAGGAGCTTCGAGCGAGGTCTAAAATTAATCGATATGCAACTGAACTTTTCCATTATCTTCGGTCCTCGTCAAATTGTTTCTTTGGGCTCTTTCTCGCCATGTCGCCGAGAGGCAGTTTCTCCAAGAAACCAGCTGCTGAAAACGCAATGTCGACGCAGACTCAAGAAACTGGGACAGATTCGCGACTTTGCCCCAAATGCTGCAGTTTCCTTCGACTCCAAACATATTAGCGGCCCTTCGGGCTAGAGTTATACCGGGGCATGCCAAGATAGTGAAGTATCATGCGATAAGAAGGTCCATGCGGTCCAGAGTTCTTGATGACTCTCATCGTATCGCTCAACCCTTGGACGCCGATCGTGACGTCGTCTAATCCTCCTGTTTGTTCATTGTTGACGCAACTCCCGAGGAGTGACTGGGGCCGGAACGGAAAATTCAGATGATGTATGGCCATTAATCGACAGTTCGAAAACCTGGAACTCGGACTATCGGATGCTTAACCATTTTATAGCGATGTAGAGCGGGGCACGTCGCCGGTCTGAGAAACTCGCAGATAGAAACCAACTCCTTACGTTACGGTCGAATATTGATTGCTTGTTTAAACTCTCCAGTACTCGTGGAACAGTCATCGAAAGGAACGGATTTCCGGCTAGAAAAAGGTCTACACATCTGAAGCTCGAATAACTTCAACTCTTATTTCTTCGGATGTGCTTCGACTCAATGTAAAAGTTGTATAACCTCGAAGCTCTTGGACGAATGTCGTACTTCATTTCGGCATCGCCTTCAATCTTTTTTCTCAACTGGCATCAGTGTTTGTTTCGCCTTCTTGACGGCGCGCTCTTGTAACGGCTGATCAGCTTGTCGCTTACCGGTTCCGTGCTCTGGAGTAATTTTTCAACTTCCCCTCAAATCAGCAAAGTCTTGAGATTCAAAGCCGTAATCTCTCTTTCTCTGTCATCAACCTTGGGATGTTTCTCGGTTGTAAGCTTCATTTTTTCCCGTAGCGCTGCTTCAAAGTCTTCTTCGTGAGTTTTGAAGCCTCGTTGTGGAGGAGGGATCAGGATGCTCATCCGAAACCATTCAGAAGGCTTCCAGCTCAAGAATCCTTTCAGAGCCGCACACCTAACTCCTCAGAACCACTTTGCCTTCAATGTTCACCCTACTGAGCTAGTTTCTAGGCTGTAATGCATCGCTCATTCTCAGTCTCGTAAGGCGTATCTTCAAGCGACGAATACGACCTGCAATCCACTCCCTAGAGTTACGCTGGACGTAGTTCGAGGGGACGTCACCGACAATCCCGAACCCTGTTCGGTGACCGGGACGGCTCCCCGAACAGATTGAGTCTCAACTGCTCTCCGAGGATCTATTTGAACAATGATGAGAGATTGTATCTCTCAATGGTCGTTGGCGACAGGATCTCAAGTCTCGAGAATGATACTCTCCGTTGACTTTGTAAGCAAGAGTTACAACAGAAACGCAATTCATCTCGGTGAACGCCTCAAGTCCTGACGCGTCACGACCGGTGCCACGGACAGATACATTTTTTCCGCTCCTTCTTTGCATTTTTGTAGGATCACCTTGGACTGCGTAACAGGCGCCGATTAGATTTGATCTGAAAGATGATATTGCAGAGTGCTCAACCGACTTGAACCGGTTTCACTGAAATGCATCCGAGTCTGCTATCAAGTGTTTGAATGCTTTTGAGTTGCGATAACCGAACACCGAACACACGCCGCGCCGCGATTATACTAGCAGACAGAACAGAATGGATGCTGATAGGCCGTGACGATACAACACACGGACCCGACCGACAGAGCTTGTTAGGATATCACCAGACTTTGGAGCGATCTCTACGGCTCTCGTTACGATAGTGACTAAAATCCCAAACAATTTCTCATATTTCTACATTATTGTGAATTCCGCTATCATCGGATTCGTCGCTGAGCGTGAGGCTCGGATTCCACGACCTTCTGACTGTCTGTTTTCCGCTGACTTCGAGCGATTCCTCCAACAATTCCCGAATTCATATATACTCGTCATTATCTTTCATTGTATGTCTATGTTGTTTACAGAAAATCTTGAACGATAATTTGTCGGCTATCCACTAGTGCTACCTACGCAGATATCGATCTCCGAACTCCGGAATTCCGGAATCAATTTCAGGAACTCGAAGTTTGGGGATCACTTTCAGAACCTCGAACTTCGGAAGTTCAAAAAGAGAATTCTCGATGCCGGAGCCAATGAAAATGCATGAATATTGTGTTCGATATTCCGAACTGATGGATAGCGTAGGGGTGGAGAGAAACAAGACCAAATGTCCGTTATACATATCGAATAGTCTGTCTCAGCGGGCTTTGTATGAAGTAGGTTATGCTGCAGTCTTGTAGGATCTCTGAGGACGAGAACGGGGTGCATGCGGGCAAATATCAGAGAAATCAACGCTCATCGTGTCCCCGAATAGTCCACCACATTGTCCGGGAAAGAACTTTGCAACAACAAAGATTCCCGTGAGTTATGCTATGCTTTCGGCGAGACGAGGTCGACGTATTTAGAGGCTTTCCCCAACAACAAAATAAAATATGTTCAAATCCTGCGAAATAGTCACCATCCCTGAATCGTCTGAGAGATCAACTCGTCTCTGTCTGCTTTACCCAACTCTGCCATGGAACCGTGAAATATGAGATTCGTGTGAAAACTCTACGAAAGAGCGATCAGATGACGTCAAATGATGAATGATACCAAGTTATTCAAGTTCGGCACGGTGTCGTCCAAGTTATCGTCTCGCGAAAGAGTTTCAGCCTCCAAACGGAGGGACTCGTGAAAGCACATTGGCGAAGCGCTCGACAAACTCCTGAAGACAGCGTGAGCCATCACGTTTACTCACTATGAATTGATTCTGTGAACGCTAAGAGGGTGCTACACTTGGAGTGTTCTAGTTATAACGTACTTGAATGAGGTTCCAGATTTCGAATAAGCGATGCGGTCTATGAGGTCTTCGTTTGGGATCTACATACTTCTTTTTCCACCGGAAAGCACTTTCTTCCAGGAACACAACCATCGTCGTCGTCGGCAACGGTCGAGAAAACTAGGTCACATCGGTGGCGTTTGTTGTGCTAGTACGGCCACTGTGTACATTTCGAAGATTGGGGTGACATGATGAGCTGGAGTCATGATGGGACAAATTACACAAAGGTCCACGAACGCCTCAGAAACGGTCTGAGCAGAATCGTCAATCGAGGGAGAATTTCAAATCAACCTTTCCTTGGATCTCGTTGCGGTAATCCAAGCATTGATTGACAAGATGTGTTCCGCTAGTATCTTCGACCATCTTGGACCGCTTTGAAGAGAACGATGAACGAGCGCGCGATTCGGGGTTTTCAATGACATCGAATCAGCCATTCCCGTTTATGTCGTCGATCTTCACGACTCTCTATCTTCATGTCTCCTCATCGCTTGAATATGAACCTAGAGCATTAAAACCGTTGGAGAAGTATATTGTGTTAGGATCCGAGGTTTGCGACTGTTGAACTTGCGAGCTATCCAAAGTCACTTGAACGTCAGTGGATCTGCTTCCAGGTATAACTAAGATCTCCTGTCGTGCTCTGTTGGCTCGTAAACTCTCGATGTCAAAAGTTTTCGACCCGAGGCTTTTTTTAACTCCGCTGAATCCGTCGATCGGACTCGTGCGGATCCCGAGATTCTCTCATGTGACTCCTGACTTTTTGTCCCACTAATCCTCAGGAAAATTTCAGAAACAGCCCCTCAATCATTAGATTCTCTGGGTGAGTGGCGTTCGTTCTGCAGCTTTCCCGACTTTTCTTCGCCTCGGAGGAGTTTTGGTGCCGGATGGCTCTAAAGATCCTCTCCGGTCCACAGTAACAGCACTCGAGGTAAAGATCGTTCGTTACGGACTGATACTCCTCGACCCCTCAGCCATCTCTTTTCTTGACTTCTCGGCTTGTACTGCCCTTTGGTATCTTTGTCTGACGATCTCACTGTCGACCGTAAATGAGCTGATTGAGTGGATCGCTGTTAAAGATAAATGAGGAGAGAATCAAGGGAGGGCTCAAGCCGTGCTTTCATCCTCCATCTCAATGATCACTCCCCTGAAATATTTAGAGATTCAACGAACTGTCATTTCTGCAGTGATAATTATCTGCCTCCCCAGCTGAGAACGTAAATCCAGAAATATGAAGTTGATCGTTTTGTTCGTCGTCCTCGTTGCTTCGATTCCTGGGCAAAGCCAACAACAAAAGAAGAAGGTGTATCCGGAAGGTAGCGTTGTCATTCTATTGAATCTCGATTTCGAACGATTTCTCAGCAATACCATGAAGTTGTCAGAAGATTCCCGTTCGTCGAAGATTTGACTGAGAATGGGATCGAACCAAGAGATCATGAAGTCGGACGCCAGGATAGCAAATGTCCATCATTCACAGGCACATTCCGATATCCGAAATCAAAGAAAACCAACAAGAGCGAAGTTGCCGACGATGTTTCGAAAAATAATATGAAATTTGGTGAGTTTTCTCGGTGAAACACTCCTGCGCTGAGGTGTTATTCCGGACTTTTTTGCTGCGTCAAGGGTTACATGCCGTAGAGGTGCGAACGAGTTGAGATTCGGTTCTCGATCTCGTTGCGCTCCGCCCTAGGATGTTCAAGCTCGAGGAAGAATACTGAGGATGTAAATTGGTCTTTTTCCAGAATGTGGCAAGACATACAAACTATCAGGCAGAATATTCCGCGGGGAAAATTCGACATTCGGCGATCATCCATGGAACGTCAGTAACAAATCCCTCTCTTCTCCCAAACCAATGATCGTATATGAATATAACAACACTTTATTTGTACATAAAGGGGTATGGGGGGGGGGTTTAGACAAAATACGTTCTTATCACTCTCCATGGGAAGAACCCATTGACTTTGTCATTTCTTGCTAAGAACTTTAGGCGGAAGGTACAGCCTACTCTTGTGTTGGTGATACTTTTGTCAAACAATGAATCACGGAGATCGGAATTCTGGCATATCGAATCGAACATTTTTTCATCAACTAAACATCATATCTGCGAATTCTTCTCACGAGCGTTGGCGTAGCGTTGATCCGTTCACGCTTCTGAGTCCGATTGCTGTCTTTCAGGCAGCCCTCTTCATAAACAAATTCTCATTCATGGACACACTGATTTGCGGCGGAGTTTTAATCAACGAGAATTTCGTCCTGACAGCCGCACATTGCGTGTCCAAGTGAGTGTATGTTCCAGATCTCTATCGATTCAGTGACCAAATGTCACGATGGCCACTCAAACAAGCCCCGTAAGCGATTCATTGTTCTGAAATTTTGCTATTCTGTGATTCCCGCGATTCGATACGATTGATCTCTCGTTTGTCGATTCGGCCTCTACAAGCAATGCTTAGATCACATTTTGCAATAGTCAGCGAGTACAGCTCACTCACCGTCATCCTGCATCACGAGCTAAGAGATGGCGCAGGCTTGAAAACGATTCTCCATTTGCTTTTTTTCTCTCGAAGAACCGCCATGCAATCTTTCCTAATTGCATTTTTCAGGAAACCAGTGGAATTTCTGAAAGTTAAACTCGGTCAGCACGATATACAAGACCAGACGAATCGGATGTTCCCTCATGAAGCTTACAAGGTGAACCGAAAACTCGTCCACGCCCAATACAACTCATCCGGAGCCGATTTGGAAGCGCCGTTGCACGATATCGCCCTCCTCGAACTTGATCGACCAGTCCGATTCAGGAAGCACATAGTGCCCATCTGTCTTCCCAAACGCCACGCTAAATTTGGGGGAGAAATCGCGACCGTTTCAGGATGGGGTGACGAGATAAATTTGCAAATTGTTCCATCTCCTAGGCTGAAGCAACTCGATGTTCTCGTCGTCGAAAACGAAGAATGCGAGGAGTGGGCTGCTGATTTCGGCGGCCGTTTGGGAATCAAGGATACGCATCTTTGCGCAGGTTTCAGGAAGGATGGGGGAAACATTTGCTTCACCGATGCGGGCGGACCCTTGATTTTGGAAGTCGACGGACGAGCTCAACTCATAGGCATCGTTTCCGCCGGCATTGGTCCATTTGGAATCCTTTGTGGAATGCCGTACTTTCCGGCAATCTACACGAATGTTTCCAACTATGTGGACTGGATCGATTCGAACACGAAGACAATTCTAAAACCGAAATCATACGTCACCAAGACTTCCGATTCTTCGTGTGAGACTGCGACCTCATGATCCTGCCAGTACGAGCCGAGGACAGAGAGGAAACACTGATGTATGGACTCAGTGTGTCAGAACGAGAACAGAAAATATCAACATGAACCTCAATAACTTCCAGGTCCTCGTCGCGGTGTTCTCATCAATACTGCTAAATATATTCCGGTTTCTCGTGCGCGAATCGTTACGGACCTGACTTTTTTCCAACAGCACAGGTCTTTGGGGGACATCATATGCGTAATTACGGAACTCGAAAGGTTATATATACGTATGTCCGCTACGATACAATTAAGGAGAGAGAGACGAAGGGGTTTTTGAGGAGTTCCACAACTTCAGTCGGAACATTTTCCCCTTTCTTCCAACTTTCTGTCATACTAACGGCGAATTCCGAATTCCGATCCGTAACTACGGATTTGATGTCTTGTCTGTAGTCATGGTATGTAGGGGAATTTTTTACCTCGCGAGATTTCGGAATTATTCCGCGTATTTCCATGATGGAAAGTTTTTACTTTGGACTCGAGAACAATTTCAAAATTCAACGAAAGATAGACATGGATATCCTGCATGGATATTTCTTACGATGGGGTCTCGTCACACGCAGGTTTTTCGCGCCATGAGGAATTCAGTCGTCCCTTGCTATTCGCAACAATAAATTTCCGCGGGTTTACTATGTTTCATGAATGCGTCACGAAGGTGATGTGAGAACAAGTATGCTATGACTGGATGCGAGATTCCTCCAGACAGTGAAAATTTCCGGTGATGCGCAGACACGGGTCTTTGAGGGTATTTTGACCCTACTCTGTTTGAGACTTTTCGTTTGTCCCAGGCACACAGTCTAATCGTGGAAATTTCCAACATCGAGAACCTTTTTTTCTTGATAACCATCGTCTATTATTCCGTCATGAGTTTTTATCTGACACATCAATTGGCGCGGACATTATCCCTTGGGGATATTGGAGTCCAGCTGCCCATACAATCTGCCTCAGAAGTAGTTCAGTCTAGCATTCTTGCTGCCCTGTAGCAGCAGTTTTAGTTTCTTCTTGAATAAGTTACGCGGCTATATCATTCGTATTTTCTTGGGTAGGCAGTTCCATACCCTGGCGGCTTTGACGTAGAGCGAGTTGCTACCCAGTCTAGTTCTTCTGTTTTCTATTTTCATAAGTCTCGTATTCTGAGCCCTGGTGTTTCTCCCAGTCCCCAGCACCTTCAATTCAAGGACTTTCGGGCCACGACCAGTGAACTGCTCATGTAGGAATATGCAAACCCTGTACGTCAGAACCAGGGGCAACGGAAGAATTTTCTAAACTAGCTTGGATTTGTCTCAAGCATTTTTTGGAGTTATCACCTTGAATGCTCGTTCCCGAATTCTGTGAAGCTTATTGAGTCTCGATTTTGGAGCAAAGCTCCAGTAAGATGTACAGTAACTGAGGTGGGAGTGAAAGTATGCGTTAAACAGCAGCTCTCCTATACCATAACCCGCGAGTTGACATAGATTTTTGAGGATGAATATGACTTTTCTCAACTTTTCACAGAGTTTGTTAACATGCTGCGAGGCACTCAGTCTTTCGTCTCAGGTGCAAGCCAAGAACTTGGCTCAACTGACTTTGGTAACACTTGTTCCCCCAATCGAAACGCTGAGCGACTGTGGACTTTCTTTTTATCGGAGAATATCATGTACCCTAAACTCGCGCGTATGACGAACCCCAGAAATGGGAAAATGACTTCGCGTATGACGAACCTTCCGTAAGAAGAACCTCGCGTATGAAGAACCTCGCTTATGAAGAACTCTATTTTAATATGGAGAGTTCGTTATACGCGAGGTTCTTCATACGCGAGGTTCTTCATACGCGAGGTTCTTCTTCCGTGAGGTTCTTGATACGCAAGGTTCTTCTTACGCACCGTTCTTATTACGCGCGAGTTTAGGGTAATAAGTTTTCTCGACATTCAGCATAGGACAGTTTACCTCACACCACCCTTCTAATTCCTTCACATCCCTTTGCATCATAATTTCGAGATTTACGATGCCATCAGTCTCGTATATCAGTCTCATGAACCGTTCCTAGTCGAAGGAGCGAAAGAGAACGCGGAACGACTGTAGGTACTCAATGAGGGGGAGCGATAGTGATTCGATAAATATATGCGTCCGAGTACGAGCCAATCGTGATTATTTAATATAAATAAAACATTCATCAGCAGTTCACCCGATTATAGCCGGCGGGATCCGGGCCCTCCGGCATGCGGATAGCTTTTCCTGGAGAGGAAACCGCCACGTCCCGCTACGATCGTGTTTGCGGAATGTGGGCATGAGTGCCCTTATAACGGGCCATGATATGCTCCGGAAACGCCCCGCTTCGATCTCAGTGAGTGTTTGATTGAATCGACCAAACTTAATGAAGCGCGTCGTAGCTCCAAGGCAGTTTCATGGAAGCACTCCTGTCGATATGGATATGCAATTCTCAGAACTAGGGCCTATCAGCAGCGAGCTATTGAGGCGAATCCACGTTGGCGCCGCCACGGATTATCTCGGTCATGGATGCTCTCTTGAAGTCATCATTTCTGGATCAGGTTGCATCAAGATATGAGGGGATCGTCTCCCACTGTTCTGAATCCTTGATATATTCGATGTTTCTGACAGAGAAGTTCATGAGGAATCTCTCGAGAAAAACTCCACGATGTCGTTTTCAACTTTCATGGAACAAACGACACTTTAAGCTCTATCTGACCATGGAGAAAGCGGCACGAGTGGATTCTGAGCTCAATATACTCGCCTAGGGAGTCTATGGATTTTCCGAACAATCCAGATTGCGAGTATGGGGTATTGCGGGCTGGAACAGAACGAGTTCTAGTCATAGTCCAATGAGGATACATACTCATGTAGCGTTACCTGGTGACCAATGCTCCCATCGGGCGTCATTCCATCCGCGGGAAACCATCCATAGAACGAATCGTGCAGTTTCGACCGATAATCAACCCCACGATTCAAACCACCCCGAGCAGTGGTTCTCAAACTGCGGAACCCCACAAAGATTACACGGGGGTTTCGCGAGGTTTTTATTATGGCGAGCCTCTTCAGCTCGTGGAACCCAGCTTGAGAACTACAACTGACCTTGAGACCCGCTCCAGTGGATATTTCTGACGTGGCGCTTCGTGAGAAATTTTTCAAGCTTCGGAAAAACGGCAAATTATTTCAACTTTTTGCCAGGAGATTCCAAAGATATTTTACAAGCCAGAGCGTACGCGATTTCTTAAATGAGCAGAAACCGAGAAGATAAGGCCCTGCATAAGGAAACGGACTTAGTGACGGGCATCATCGCCAGAGACCTCTGGCGCAATTCGTCACCTTTTTGGATCTCGACATTTTTCGGCAAAACTCCGAAATATCTGACTTCTGATAGCTTCCAGGATGGAATTTGACGCATATCGATGGTTTGTCTAATCTGGAAGGAACTCCATGGAGTCCCAATGAAACCATCGTTTCGAGTGTGGGCCAGTAAGCTCGCCTCATACTCCGCTCCCACTGTTTAATAATGCCGTTCACACGAAAATGATGGTTCTCCGGTTGGAGCTTAAAAGGCTCTTGTCACCGGGATCTCCTCTCGGCGACAAGCTTCAGCTGTGCACGGCCGGCTGCAGGGACGCGCGTCTAGGCTGATTTTTTGATTTTGATTTTGATTTTATTGCACATGACGGGTCCCCAAAGAGCATCGCTCGCGCAGGGAGTGCAGTATAAATGTACATAAGAGTAGAATTATTTAAGAATACTAATCCTGACTAGAGAAGTAATCGAATAACATTTTTTTGAAAACAGCAGTGGTGTAGTTGCCTCCCCGGAGATGACTGGGGAGGGAGTTCCAAAGGACTGCACCACTGACACAAATAGCAAATTTAGATACGGCGTCTCGGTGACGAGGTGGGAGGAGAAGCCGGCAGCTGCCTCCTCGAGTGCGGGACCGAGATGGGACTAGATCAATAACGTTTGGGGCAGAGTTGGTGAGAATTCGGAAGATGAGGAGACAAACTGAGAACTTGATGAGAGTGGAATATGGTAGGATGCCGAGGCGTGCGAAGAGGGGACCGCAGTGAGCCCTGGGGCCTGATTTGGAGACAACTCGGATAGCTCTTTTCTGTAGAGTCTCGATCGCGGCGATCCTGCCAGAGAAGTTAAGACCGAATGCCACTATGCCATAGGAGAGGTATGAGGAGATGAAGGCGTGGTAAATGAGAATGAGGATGTCGGATGGTAGAAGCCTGCGAACTCTGACTAAAGCAGCAATTGAGCAAACAAGTCGCCTTCTGAGGTCACGAAAGTACGAATCACCAGACAACCAACAATCGAATGTAACCCCAAGAAACTTGAACTCGTTGACAACAGCTACTGGAAGCGAATCAACACAAACAGGACCGGTACCGAGCAGGACAGAAGAGTTAGAAGGGGGAAAGTGGACCACAGCACATTTACCAGTGTTGATCTGCAAGCCGTTATCTGCCATCCATCGGCCGAGGCGGTGCAGATCACAGTTGAGGCGCTGAACAGCAACATCCAGAGATGGGTCAGAGAGGAAACAGGTGGTGTCATCGGCATAGAGGATGGTCTTGGCAAAAACTGGGACCAGTGGAAGATCATTAAGATAGAGAGAGAAGATTGTGGGCCCAAGGAGACTGCCCTGGGGGACACCGAGAGAGAGGGAGGACTCACACGAAGCAACACCGTCAACCTCAACGAACTGGACACGGTCTACAAGGAAACTGTTGATCAGATCGCGAGATGTAGCATCAAACCCATAACCCTGGAGCTTCACAGACAAGATAGCGGGGTGGACAGAATCGAAAGCCTTGCGTACATCAATGAAACATGCAAAAGAGTTGAGACCAGACGCCCTGCCCGCCCGGAGACCCTCGGAGAGGCCAGCAATCGCGTGCTGGGTTGCCCTACCCCGGCGAAAGCCATACTGCGCATCGGAGATTATGCCACAGCCGTCAAGGTGGACAAGCATCTGATCTAGAAGGACTCGCTCAAAAACTTTAGCTAGTGGGTCTGATATTGAGATAGGACGGTAGTGAGACGGGTCAAGCCGATCACCACCCTTGAAAAGCGGGACAACCCTGTATCGTTTGAGAGCAGCTGGGAATGTACCAAGCTGGATGCAACTATTGAAGATGTGGGAGAGGGGGAGTGCAATGGCCGGGGCGAGAACTCTGAGAACGAAGACCGGGATCTGGCCGGCCGCGACGGATGTAGGTTTAAGGAGCTCAACTATACGCTGAACTCGGGGAGGGAGGACTGGGGAGAAAGAGAAGCGGGAGGAGCAAGTAGGGAAGAAGTCAGGCAACACGTAGCTGGAGACAGCAGAGGGATCGGTCGGGACACACGACGAGAAAAAAGCATTGAGACCATTTGCGATACGAGCGGGAGCGTCGGTGATGTGACCATCGACCCTGAGCTGGGAGATATGGTTTGAGCTATTTCGGCCAAGCAAATCGTGGACAATTCTCCATTGAGATCTGGAATCTCGGATCCCTCTTCGCACTAGTTCCTCATTGTACGCAAGTTTGAGAGAGCGACGGAGCAAGGTAACGCGATTACGAAGAGAGATGAACTTGTTCCTAAGGGCTAGGCTGCACGGATGAGATTTGAGGTCGCTGAAGACAGCGTCCCTCTGCCTGATGAGATCGATGTGATGATGGAGAAGCAATGGTTGAGGAACGTGTAGAAGTAAACAACAGCTCAGGATACTGCGACAGGCTGTCTTTTGGAGTACGGATCGATGCGTGAAACTGTCTCGCACAAGCTGGATCAGCGGCCGCCTTGTGAGGATTTCAGTTATTGATCATCCTTCCCTTTCCACGTCAACTATCCTTGATGAGCTGCGGCCTGTCGAGCTCTTCCTGAGAAAAAGCCACCTCTGACAGAGAAACGGGGCCTCGTAGCGCTTTCTGTCTGATCTGAAAAAGCCTCATGAAACTTCTCGTCGCTCTCGGTTCTTCCGTTACAATGAGTTCTTGGTCTTGAAAACTGAAGTTTGATCCGATTCTTTTTCATTCGGAACTGACTGAGGAATCATGCCTACTATCCGAGAGGCGTGGAATGTTCGAATACTCGGAGTTTTCCCTGGACACGAAACTTCCGGGAGAATTCTATACGCCGACGGCCAAAGGAGTGGCAACGGCAAAATTCCTGACACTGAACAGCTCTCTTTCGATGCCCAACGGAGTCTATCTTCATCTGCAGCATCGCCTTTGACCCCGAAAAAGAGAGTTATCCCTCAGGGAGTCCTGGTGATCACCGGTCAGGAGTCAATTTGGCGTCGAAGAGTGAGAGGAGAGCACAGAGATTCAGGGAGCACTCCGAGATTGTCCGTTTAGGCCGGCGACAGCAAATAATCACAAAAAGAGACTTTACCGCCGACTCTTCTGATCTGGCCTCTCGGCATTCTTTTCCGAGCTATCTGATTAGAATCTCATTCTCCGGGAAACCGCGAATTCCGACATCGAAAGCGCTGATGACTTTCATTGTCGTTCCTTCAAGCTGCTTTTACTACATGCATATTTATTTTAATGCCGAGACATTAAATGACACTGGTGAAACTCTGAACCTTCCTTGATGTGCGGCTCCAAGACTACGATGTACTTTTTTTTTTACCTCCGATGTGTTCAGAAAGTTCCGTGTGAGCGTTCCTGGGACGTTAGAGCCTTCATTTCTTATCCCGTGAAGTCCGACCACGATGGACCATCATGATGAGATTTACTCCGACGATACCTCCGCACGTCGTAACAAAGGACGGGAGCCTTTAGCTCGAGAAAAATCTCTCGAACATCCGTCCTCCCTCGCCGGGACCGCTCATCAGTTCTCAACTCGATGTTCTCCAAGTGCTTAGCACGGCTCTACGCTCTAAAGCCCCGTGCTGTACCCGAGGGCTCGGATTTCGTGATTTCCGTAACTTCTTTTCTGCGGAAGTCTCCGGTTTGACGCGGATTCGAGCTCATTTTCCTTGACGAGGGCTCCGATGATCAATCGATCCCCACAATATGCCACTCTCGGGTAGTTCTCTTCGCCGGTGGAAAGTTCGGGAAAGACATCTTAACTGCACGCTTTTCAGTCGATCGAGATTCGCATCAAAGTCCGACTTGGGTCGATACCTTCGAGTAGCTACTATTGAACACGGGGCTTAGAGGAGAAAGGAGGACCATGAATACGGAAAATCCTCTCTGCTTGAGAATGTGTCGCAGTCGACAGGTCGAGTTGAAAGTAAAATTCTGCTTCGAACTTCTCGACACTCAGTCGTGACAGCTCTTTGTATTCTGACGCTGTGTCCTTTCGAGAAACTCAAGAGAGACCGATGTGCAACCGATTCAATATTCGGGTCGGACCAAGAGGCGAGGAGGTCCTTCAGTGAAAAGCAATGTTGACAATCACAACTTCCGAAGCCGAGGTTCTGGACAAGAAATGCGTAAGAAGAAAGTCGGGCTCAAACGCATCAAGAAAAGAACTATCGTCAGCGCAGACGTCGTCATCAATTTTAATAAAACTATGCAGGTTGAACCTTTTATTCGAAGCTTTCATTCTTCTGTTTCGCAAATGAAGTAGGTTAATCTCCATTCGTCAGGGAAGTAGAGGCTTTAAGCCGTTTTCGACTTCCCGAATGCAGGCAGATCCCAAAAAAGTTTTGAGCTGAAATTGATGAACCTCTGTTCGGATGCAGGTCCTCTTGATGATCACACGTAGTAGGTTTACGAAGGAAATCGCGGTTTGTAGTTTCCTTCCAACAAGCAAGTTCGGAGAAGAATCCGAGTGATAGTCGTGAACGCGTGCGGTTATATTCGATGAGACGCCGATCCCAAATAGTCAGAGACGGGAATTGAGAAACTCCATCAATGACCGCTCATCTTTGAAATATTATATATATATATTTCATATCTCCACTTGATTTAGGGATGAATCAATTCACAACAAATAGAGAGCTGGACTCACTGAACTCACTAGTGATTCGATCATCCATGACACTCACTGATGAGCAGTGAGCACTCCCTGCGTAGGATCGAAACAGGGAAATTTCCCTTTCCGATCCCCGGAGAAGGAGAAAATGAATAAATCCGATCATGGACGGGTGTGATCTTTATTCGGGATACATAAGGTATGCAATGAAAATTTCTCAATTCAGCAACTATCTCTCACCGATAAACGATCAGATCTCTGGAAGAAACGGATTCTTACTGACACGTTTCCTTTTGCCACAGAGTTGTGGAGGATTATTTCGCAGCGAGATGCTTTTGGTTTCCTGCTTGGAGTGAAACGCACACAGAGGCAAAAGCGCAGTAGAGGATAGACTAGATCTGAATGATGATAGGGCTCCGCTCGGAGAAGAGTTTTCGGAGTCTGCGGAGTCAGAGATAGACGAACAGCCGTGAAGCCAACAAGCAGGCTGCTGTTAGACTGACTAAATATGTATGTTAGCTAGCTGGCCGGCCGGACAGCCCGCAAGCTACCTCGGAGGCAAGCTGGAGGAAGGTAAGGCCGTCGAGCGGTCGCTAGGTCGTTCGTCCTCAGCAGAAGATACGTATTCATTAAGTTGCCAGCCCACGTTCAACTCGCCCGCTTATCTCGCTTCCAACGAAAGTCGACAGATTCGGTATGGCTTATGATAGCACCACCACCAAATAAGACACCCGAGTGAGAACAGAGATTGGGACTGGATTTCTATTCCAACTCAGGTATTCAAGTGGATCTCTCACTCTATGAATCATGCAGTTCTTGAGCCTCAGCATTTGATGATGCGATCCTCAAGTCTCCGGGGTGTTCTCCTGTATTCCTGCCCGACGGCGGATACGCGGGACCACAATGGTTTGAGACAGAGGAGGTTTCCGGGAATGCGCTCGAGGCTTTTCCAACCACTCATCAGCTTCGGGTCTTTGTTCCACTCATCGGAATAGAATTTGAAGAGAAAAATCAAAGCACATATTGTTCTACGGATTCCAAATCTAATCTAGGGTTCGGTTCAGTGTGAATACATGTTTGCTAGATGACGAACGTGCCCAAGGAATAGAGCTCTGCGCGAATTCCGCGATCTGTCTCATGCAGGTCGCATGATGGCGGTCGTTGGTGCTGTTTCGAACAATTTGTCATCTGAGAGTAGCGCGTTCCAGGAACGCGAGCAGGTGGAGATCATTTAAGGCCACCTCACGTAAAGGAAACAGGACTACAGTTCCAGTTCACGGTTCTTCTTGAATGCGGCGACGAAGACGCTTCTACAACTGGGAGATGGAAGTTTTTCTCTTCGTTTAGGCATGAAACAGAGACTCGAGATGATCGGATCTCATGACTTCATTGGATTTTCTCGTCATGTCGTCGATATGAGTGAATAGAAGATCCTCGATTGAGTTCGACGTTGAGCCGTTCTGTTGGGCTCGGACGAAAAGCAGCAATATCGACCATCATACTGGGCCTTACTCGCATGAGAGAACGAGAAACGTTAGATTGCTTCATGCATGCTTGTATTAATTACTCTGGGAAGAAGCTCCATAAATTTCGCGGGAACAAACACGGCTGGCTGGTTGGCTGCCTCAAACTGTTGGCTAGCCAACTTTCATTCGTGGAAACACTTCGTTTCTGAGTTTCATTCGTGCGCAGGACGGGTCTCGAGTTCAGAATTCCAAGCCCTGCGGCTTTGAATTTACTGCTGTTCTCGCAGCGGACCCACAGGTTGCAATGCCAGACATAGGCGCCCGCAACCACCCGAAGTTTTCTTTGACCACTCAGCTCGACTGGGTTCACTTTGTTACGAATTTCATCATTGAATGAGAGGCTGGGTGAAACTGGCGGGAAAACGCCATCGGAACATGACAGATGAAGGCGGCTGGTTTGAAACTTTTGACTGATTGCGATCAAGGACATTCCATGCTCTGTCAATACAAGCAATCGATTAGGACGAAAAAACCTAAATAACAGATTGGAAACAGGTGATAACGGATGCAAGGATAGACGACCACCTCCTCAGGTCGTTGATGAGCATCTAAATAATTGACTCGCACCCACAAATTACGCTGAACATCCTCAATGAAATCGTGCCTGACAACTCGGGCACATTGTGTCAAAGAATGCTGCTCTCAGACTTGCCCTAAAGCCGGAATATCGAACGAATGCCAGTTTTCGGTTTCTGATAGGCAGAACAGTGATTTGTCGCGGTGTTTTCTCGTGAGTTAATCACATCGTGGTCGGAGGTGACGCGATTATTCCTCCATTCTGGAAGAACCCCAGATCTAGTTTGCATCTTTCGTCTGAAGGAACTGAAATAGAAAACAAGATGCTTGAATCGAATAAGCTCTGCAGGGTCCTGTTCATCCTGGAGCGTTCAATGTTTTCGAAGAGATCGTGGTGTACAATCGATGTCGACGGGAGCGCAAAGTCGTTGAGCAATCGATGTCCGCGAATCCGGAGATTCTGTTTCATATTCAGACGTAGAAACTCGTATATGTTCTCAGGTCTCGAACAAGGTTTTCTGATTGCAGTCCGAGTCGAAAAAAAGCGTCGACCGTGTTCTGGAACGTCCGTCAAACTCCGGGGCATGAGAGTATTTTGCTGAACACGTGCACAAGGCTAGCCACGAATACGATAATATCGTACGGCTCAGTGGTTTTTGCAATGTCGCTGGTCTGCTGTCAAACTATTCAAAAGGCAGGAAGTCAAACAAAGGTCATGGTATGGAACGCAAGCCGCTCGTTGCAGTCTTTGTAACAAGATCACGGAAAAACGTGGCTCGGTATGGTTTCAAGTGGACTTCCAAAGCTGTATTAGACCGGTGTTATGTTCATGTCAAAATACAAAGTTGACATAAGAATCCCGAGTAAGACCTCATTTACTTTCTCGTCGCACGCTCTGTTTCACGTTAGAAAGTAGAACGCGTCACTTCGCCGCACAGTGAATCGAGTCAAGTCAAGCCAAGTTTGGCTAACGATGGAGATACGCGGCGCGGCGCTCCTCATAGGCCAGAGTTTGTTGGCATACAAGATAACGCCGCGCTGCGAAGGTTTCTCGCATGGTGGCTTTCTCGTAAAGTCCACAATATTAAGGGAGCTGGTGGGCACCTACGCGCATCGCTGAAAGTTCACAACTCTGAATTTCCGAGCATTTCGAAACAGTGGCCCGAGCCACCATCGACAACACCTACTTCTTCAATCGTCGACAATTCTCCAGTCTGATTCCGCGGATGAGCACTAGGCGTCTGTTGCAACACCGGTGTTTCAGACTCATCGCCAAATGTGGCAATCATTCTCCTGCGAACTTTCAACGAAAATAAGAAAATTAGTTCCTATTTTGAGCCCATGGGGAACGTCCGTCTTCTCCTGATCGATTGGAATTAACTTTTCATTCGCCGTCCCGTGAAATCGACGGAAGAGCATGAAATTATGGGAAATTCAGTCTCCGGCGTTTCCGAAATCGAGAAGATGCAGATATTGATGCTCTTATGAACATTTTTCATTAGAGTGATATCATTTCTATTTTGAACCAATCGCTTAGCGTTCGCTCGTCGGCTATGCGGGTTCTAGAACTTTGTTCATCGTTCCACATTTTGATATTCTTGGTCATGGGTTTGCGTGTAGAAACCAGATGGTAGGATGCTCGAACGAGGTCTCTTCATCTGAACCCAAAAATCCTCTCCCTCTGTTTCTCTATTTGACGCTGTCAGTCAAAACAGCGACATCGACGGAAGCGTTGAATATCAGTTTGCTTCACTCCTTCAGAGCACGATCTAGAGAAACTACAAAAACATTTTTCGCTGTCTTCACCCGAAGCCGAGCACAGAATCAGGGAGCAAGAGGCTGAGGAGAACAGGATCTCTGGAGCTCATAAAAACCTGCAGTCATATCGTCTCCATCATTTTTCCTTCGGCGCAGAAGTTTAGAGAAACTGAAGTTTTTATTTGACAAGACGCTCTCCGGTGGTGGCCAAATAAAACGCTTTACAACAAATCATCGGACGCTGCGAGCTTCCGTTCGGTCTCCTCCAACACGATCGTAAGCGGTCAAAACGAAATCCGGTTCGCTTCTCGTTTTTCCAGCTCTCGATCCGAACTTACGGACTCAATACTTGTTCCAAGAGTAAGAATCGAGATGAAACTATCGACTGCTCATCGAAGAAGAGAAACTGATTTGTTAACCGCTGATGGAACAACTATGAATTCTAGTATTTCTTTCTCCGATTCTTTAGGGACGAATGTGTATTAGAGAGCTGCACTGTTGAATACCTCAAGACCAGCTCACGGTGCGCTGTCAGTTGAGCGTAGAAGGTGGACTCGATCGAATTCAGACCCTCTCAAACTTTGTTCGGCCAACATGAAACTTGAATACGTGACATCCGCCGACTGCTCCGGCTCACATTACAACCAGCTCTTAGTCCCCTTGTGCATTAGACAAGCCCGGCACAAGCAACAGAGTCATGAAAGCTTTCCTTCCACTCTCACTTCGGGTTGACTTGATGTTTGGGGATGTATTTGATTCCACAACTGTAAGAGGTGATCGATAACCACATGTTAAGGTCGCTCGACGGAAACTCTCGCAATGCCGCACCGTCATTCTGTTCACGGCTTGGAGTGGGAACGATGTTTAAGTCTTGACCCTAAGGTAAAACATCTTCTCAGCTGTCCTGAATATCTGAAGTATGGGGAACCCTTTCCGGGCTTGTTTCCCGCGTGAATAGTAGTCAACAAGTCGACGTGAATCAGTTCGTTTGAGCACTCACTCCGACGAAACGACGCATGAATCAAAGCGCTGCTTCTGCTTACTTAGTTACGAGTCTGAAAGCGACGAACATCGTTTGAAAGCCTCAAAGCGTCCGATCTGTTTCGAGAGCTCTTCAGAAACTTCGTCACCGACATTTTTGCTCCACTATCGATGGAAGACGAGGCTCATTACGACGCATTGCACTCCACTCTTGAGATTCGGAAGAGACTCCAAACTTCCAGCTAGATCGTTCACTCGTCCGACACCGTAGCCGATGTCAAAACCACATTCAGAGTTCTCTCGTCCAGCGACTAAATAGATGCCGAATCGAACTTCTCCAAGAGAAAAACGGAATCTCTATTTTATAGCTGATGCGTTTCTTCTTCTACTCCGGCAGCGTCCGACTGTTTTAGTCTGGTATACGGAGACGCTGGAATTCGATGAGTTTCTGTGATAGCTTCGAATTCCATTTTCAATTCTAGAAAACTGTAAAAGTTACTAAGTGAGAGAGATACTAATACTCTGCTGTTGTTGGAAGATGATCGGGGAACGATAGTTATGGCTTGACAGCTCGTTCTCTACTCGGCGGCGGTCTCTGAACGGTTTTCCGCTCTATGAAAGGCTCTCATCTAAAAGGAGCTGCTTCCACTTAGCCACGCTCGATCGAGCGCGGACACAAGACAGAAGATGACATTGTAACACTTCGGTTCGCCGCGCGATCCGGTAACAACAACAAAAATTACTCGGAGTGACTCACGGTGTTCGACCAGAGAGACAAAGCAGGAAGGCAGTCGATTATGGTTTTCTCCCAGTCCCTTGAAAAGATTCTCAGATTTCGTTGGAAGAAGCACTTCCAAAACAAACAAACAAACAAACAAACATACACTGAAATGGCTCCTCCAGAATAGATAGAAAATGATCTTCTACTGATAGACCTTCCCAAAAACATCAGAAAACATCTCTTTGATTCGTTCCACAGATTCAGAGTTCGCGAGGCTTTCGACGTAGGTCTACTCCACGAGCTCCAGACGCCAGGTTCATTGTTTGTGAAGGAGTCTTGTTTCGCGACCTTATCATCCTCGGCTTACCCTCCTTCCAGATCCTTGCGTTTTCGTGGCTTACCGAGCCACGACGAATATATGAAACGCGAATTCATTATTGATTGTCTACCGATAGATTTGGGCAGGATTTCAAGATCGCGCACGGAACTTTTCGACTTCGAATTTTTCACTTCCGAATCCCTTCTCTGAATGCTCTCCAATCGATTCCAATGCGGCTCTAAATGATTGTCTGTGTTCAGCCATAATGATCGATCACGAGAGAGAAGTGATTTGTGGAGACCAGCCACAACATGGCGGGCGCCGCGGCCTTTATCCATCGGTAACTCTCTACGGTTTGCAGTCGTACTCGATAAGCTTGAGATGAGCTCCCACAGCGAGACTTCAGACAAAGTCTCGCGGTCTCTGCGATAATATTACAAGCAACAGAAGAAGAAAAAAAATAAGCTTCCACTGAAAGGAGGTCCACACAGCCGTCGTCGGCGGAGAGGGTACGAATCGCGAGGGAGGGCAACGCCACCTCGGCCGGCGGCATCAGCACCATCAAACTCCGAACGGCCGTTAGGAGAGAGGGTCTCTGTATTTCGAATGCAGCCGCGGAGCGCGCTGCTACCGAGTGCATGGCCATCCAGAGGAGCCTACAAATGAGACCGAATCTACTCTGCTGACAGCCAGAAAACAATAGCCGCAAGTCGGAGGTGCAAACAGTGTCTGCTAGGGTCAACTTCATGAAATTCGACGCTTGCGGTGAGGGAAGCAAACTTTGTTTTACGACAACTGTCAATCAGCTGTGCGGGCTGCTCTCGACGTGACTTCAGAACCACTGGCGGCCGCTCGTAACTGAATCAGTGCGGGAAACTACAGCTGTGCTCTGCAACGGGATATGTCAAGGTGACGAAAGGATAAGTTGTTTCAACGAACAGGAGTTTGTTTTTTGGTGACCACAAAGGATTCAGTGGGTTTCGTGATTTGCGAAGTATTTCGTGAGTGCTGAGGTAGTTCGAAGTTGTCTGCCCCTGTGACAAGACCGCCGAAGTAAACAACAACAGCAACACCTCCATCTGCTCCGACGGCATCCTCATCCATATCATCATCATCATCATCTTCATCTATAAGTGACCAGCTGACCGGTCAGACAAGTTGAATACAAGCAAGACGACAAGCTCCAACAATCGCAACCGCCGTTTGTAGTGACACGCGACACAAACAGCGTGTTGTGAACGTGCACAAATCTCAACGTGGTCTGTGGAAGTGTTCGAAAATGGAGCAGGCGAAATAATTCCTCAAAAAGGTAGTGTCAAGTTACTTGATTATTCAGAGAGTTATTGAAATGGTGAGTGAATGAGCTGCGTGTCTGCGTGCGCGTTCCGAAGGTGTCTGGGCGCTTGTGTGCGAGTTCATCGGTCGGTCGGTCGCTCTGACCTGTTCTGTGTTTGCCCGCATGCCGCCTCATCTGCATATATGTATGAGTCGATAAACAAGAGAAGAAACAGATGATCCCAGTCTCCAGAAGAGGCAATTGAAGCAACGAAGGCCGAATCGCCGGTTCACGGAATCCTCATCGATGGAAGTCAGTCTTGGTTTTTCACGGTTTGAGTCGCTGGGGTTTCCCGTGTTAGTTTCTCGCGAATCCTCGCAGGTTCCGCTCAGAAAAAAACTCTTGAAGTTTGATTCTTGAAGGCATCCTTCGGTCCTGCTCCACGCTTGAATAGATGAATAACAGCCGGAGTTTACTCCAAAGTAAACTCGGATCCTGTTGGGCTACTCATGAGCTTCGTCGGAGTCCTCGGGTGACGTGACGCATGAGGATATCGAAAAGTAAATTTTTTCCAAGAGAATTCCTATCAGGTGTGATTTGGTCCCTTGAGTCCACTATGCAAATTCAACTGTTCGAGCGGGACGGGAGATTGCCGCTGAGACTGACGGCAATTTTCATGAAGTCTCTTCCATCGAGTCCGTGTTCTTTTCTCTATTCCATCGCCCTGATCGGCGAGCCACGCGTTCAACGAAATTTCCTCGGCAACGAGACTCGACGAACGTGAACTCAAACTTTGAGCTCTTCCGCCTTGAATGCCCACCAGGTCGGAAATTCTCTCGAGCATTATCTCGTGAGCCCCGTTCACTCTCTCTCTCCCTTCCTCCTCTCTCGGTTGCGATGTTGCAATAACATAACGTAATTCGTTCGTTTGGAGTCCGGAAGATTGCATCCATGCCGCATCGCACCTCTTAGAATTTGTGGAATTCGAATTCTTTGAACGACTTGCCGAAAGTTTTCCACCGCAAAAGGTTCACAGTTGCCAAGCAGCGCCGGCCGTAGAGAAGTCGAAGGAAGCGCTTTCCCGGGAGCGGATGCAGCTAACAAAATGAAAAATGGAACAGGATCGGGACCTGACGGAAGATTGGACACTCCGAGAAATGTGTGAAGGTTTCGTTTGGCTCACAAATATAGGCACTTCTCGTCGACTACGCTGCACCGCTCGCTGTTCGATCATTTATTCTCGATCGGCACCCGAAGAAAGTTGATCAATTTTGCGTCCGGGTCTGCCATTCGGATTGTGTTCCTACGAGCTACTTTCCCCCGCTGCCTATTCCAAGTTGTTGCGAAACCTGTACACGACCAAACTAAATGGATTCCAGCCGAGTTTAGAATGAGTCTCGATTTGCGATGAGTGCACACCGGCAGCGTCCTTTTCGGATTTTGTGTTTCCCAGTGGGTTCGAATCCGAACCCTGACTTCGTGAAGCAATTTGCGCTCAATAGAAATAAGACATTGGATCGACAGGTGCAAAAGTCGAAGCCATTACATTTCGCAACGATGATTTGTCACGAAACAAAATCAGGAGTTTAAGCGCGCCCATCGTAACGACCTTCGGAACTCCGCTCCTTAAAAGGCGAATAATGGGGGGCCTGAGTTGTGTTTTGCGTTTTTTTACCTTTATTCGCTCAGCTCGATCCCTACATCCATAATTTATGGGGAGTCGAATCTCCAACAACAAGAGATTAGCTCTTTCTCATGGCTCACAATCGCAGGCACGATACATCACCTACCTACATAGTAGAATACATACACACAAACATGAATCAATTTGTCGAATAACCACTCTGTGAGCCTGATTTATGGAAAGTAGACTCATAGGCTGTGAATTATTCACATCGATTCCATCAAGTCGCCGGCCGACGTTTGGACTCACGGAGTTCTTTTTTTTTTCGGGACTTTCGCTTCTCGAACTCGTTCGTTCCTCGAACTCGAAAGAATTCAAACCCTGGAGAACGAGGGCCAGCCACGACTTGGTAGAATATTGATATGAAAATTACTGTTCCTTCATCAGGAGCTCGTCTGATCGAACGCTCTTCGCGCACGTCGTCTCCTACCTTTGCTCTTTTACCTCTTTGAGTTCCACAAACTATCTCACCCTTCAGGGTGTCGACGACGACGACGACAGTGGGTCTGTTGATGTCGATGATGAAGACGAGCACCCTTCAGCCGTCGCCGTCGTCCTCAGACGTTTTCGACCGCTCAACTAGGCTGAATGGATGGATGAATGGATGGATGGAGGATTGATGGAAGACTTCATCCGAAGTTCGAGAACGTGGCAACGAGTTTCCAGCCACTCGGTTCTGACGAGTCATCGCGGCCTTCCAGCCCGGGGCCGGCCAGCCTTGAAGGCGAGCCGCTGTCAAGAGGCCACAAGTTTTTTGTGTTGCCGTCTTCGTCGTCGTCGTTTCCTTCGTTTTCAAATACCCTCGGGCAACATGATTCCTTTCTCTCCTCCCCCCAACTCCCTTTGGGGCCTGTCCGCTATCCACAGAGTTTTGCGCGTCGTGGCTTCGCAGATGGCTACTGGTCGACGCAAAATTTGCTTTTAGGTATTTTCGGCTCCTTTCTTTGACTTCTATCGAGCCACTACAGGATCGAGGCGACCATAGAACCATAGTAGGTGGCGGTGGTGACGACAGTCGCGGCGGCATTGCCCTTTCGAAGCGAGCGAGCGTGCGCGGAGCGGTGAGCGAATTTTTCCTTCTTTCCTTTTCCAGGGGATTTTGTTCGTTTTCTCACTCATTCTTGGCGCTTCAGCCTTTCTTTTCTGTCCCACCGGTAGTGCCTTCCTCGTTCCGTCCTCGGAACGGTCCGTTTGGCTAAGAGAAACAGAGAGCACAGCCGGAAAGTGGAGAAGAGAAAAAACTGTCGAAAAAGCCGTGGAAGGAACTGCTGCCGTTGCTGCTCCTAAAAGCGTTTGATAGAGTTTCAAGCCCCCATGATTCGTCAGTCTTATTCGTCCTCCAACGACTCGTATAGGTCTTCGCCGGCCCCGAGTTCAACGGGGTGAGGATTCCGGATGTTTCCTTCTTGGAGGCTTCCTCCGGTGTGCGTCTGACATTTCGGGAAACAGAAATTTATGATGACGACAGAAACTATCATATTGATCATCATCATCGCCATCGACAATATGACCGCTCATTACACCACTGATAACAGAGGCTGCAGCAACTTCAGCTCCAGCTGCAGCGGCAATGAAGGCCTTCGCAGTGACAGCAGCTGGAGGAACAACGACGGCGGCGGCGGCGACGGCGTTTGTCGCTCTCCGTCCGTCGACGCGTCCATTTGTCTGCTTAGCCCGGTTCGAGTCATTTGTTCGATTCCTCGGAGGAGTCAGAAGGCCCTATGAAGTCTTCGTGGACTCTGCCGCCGCAGCGTTTAGTCTTCGAGCAGTAAGAGCTCATTTGGATGGCATGTTTCAAGGGTTCGACGATTGTACTTGAGTTATTGATTGGAAACTTTTGCGAGAGACAAACATACAACACTCCAGCAGCTCAGGGAGTCGTTCACTTGATTGGCTCGAAAGCTTCCTTTTCATGGTCGTCGTCGTCGGCACGAGTCCAATTTCGTCCATAAGGGCTGCCGGGCAGGCGGTCCCGATCGTATCCACTGCACTGCAAACTACCCAAATTGCATGAGCGGATGCTAATGAGATGAAGTAATCTGGATGATCTTACGCCGACTCGGATCGATCGATACGAGGCTGTTCCGAGGCTTCACGGTCCTGAGCCCAGATTGCCGATCGATAAGAAAGTCGATCGGAATCATTTGGGCAGAACTCGTCCATGTGCGAGAATTCGCACCCGCCGTGTCAAAAGTCTGCTGAAAGTTTAGAGGTCGATGAGATACACGTCTGCTTTGCTGACTTTCCGTCCGTCCGTCTGTCCGCGCGCGCGTTCGTTCGCTACGAGATAACGTAGGGCAGCCGAACCGAGAGACAGAGCAGAAGATACGACGACGACCTGGACTAGGTGAGTGGCCGGCTGGCAGGCCGGCCAGAGAAATCACCGACAAGAACAGCGAGACGAGGATACGCTGTGAGAGGCGAACCGGGAAAGCAGCCACCGATTCTCCCGTGCGAGCGAGGTCTGCTCTTTTCCCTCAACCTTCTGCGGTCAATCTTCCCCCGCCGCCACAACCACCACCGGCAACGTCGCGAGCGGCACCGTCGGGATCAAACTCTTACTACACATATGGCGAACTTTTTCTCGTATATGATTCGGAGTCCCGTATCCGGATCCCTGTATCCGACGTGGCTCGACTCATGCCCGAATCATTTGAATCATTTTCATGTAGCCAGCCAGCCAGCCGGAGCGGCGGCGTCGGCGAGGAGAAGCGATCGCTTGATGCGACGTAAAAATGCTCCAGAAAAGAAATCCGAGCTTTACAACCGACGAACGGCGACAGAGTAAGCAAACGACCGAGCGAGCCGATATTGACTACATACCAGAGGAGTGGCGGCGAAACAACGCTCCTAACAAACCTCCGGTGTCTGACTCGCTCGTCGTCGTCGACGACGACGGAAGAATGGCTTATCCAAGACACCGATCTGCGGATATTAGTGCTCGACTTTTCCGGATTCGTTTCACACCGACAACCACACATGTAACTTTATTACCGACTTGAAACCTTTTGATCGCGGTCGTTGCTGGTTTTGCTTCGCGAAAGGGTTGGGTCCGAGAATCCGTTAATTTGACGTCAGACTCATTGGTCTGAATGTAAAACAGTTACTGAGGAGGAAACTCTGTTGGAATTAAAGCCGGGCGTTCTGCGGATCCGAACGGTGGCTCGTTTCTGGAAAAACTCGTCTTGGAAAAAAAAAAAAGGAGGCCTGGCTCCGAATTTCAAGTAGCTCTCAACCATTCGGCCGTCTTTACACAGTTAGCCGTCTCCTCCGTCGGAGTTGGGTTTTCTCTCGTCCAACACGGCGGCCGGCGCGGCGCTACAACCAGCAAAACCAGACGACGGAAGTCCGACTGATCCTGACAAAAAACCTGTCCGGCTTGACAGGTGCAGATTTCGCTGCCGGCTCAGATTGGAATCACGTTCCGTTTCGCTTTGTTGTCCGATGTGTATCTGCATCATTATTGGAAAACAGAGACATTGTTGCTGATTAAGTGAGTGAGTATATCATCAACAATCAGTGGCGGGTCGTCCGAGTTCGCTATCGGACACAACGTGGCCCTCGGTCGGTTTGTTACAACGAGACAAGATGCGACATTGGTGATGAGCTAATAAATGAATCGATCCGATCTTGATGCTGAGAAGTGAAGGAAAGTCATTTCTGTTGTGTTGGAGAAGGTGCACCACGGTGAACTGGAGACGACGAAGTTTGAAAGAAAAAGAAAACATTCGTTGACATCGTAAGGTGGAAGACGGGGAAAACGCATGAACGCAATCACGCGCCAGCTGGAATCAACTAGGGATAAGCAAAAAACGTGTTTTGTGAGCCTTGGAGACACCGCCTGTCACAGAGATAAGCTCGGCTGTTGCTCGGCGCGGTATGATTGCGTGCCGAGCAGAAACGAGTTCTGCTATGCGAGAGAAATATCCCTTTCGTCTGTGTCGACTCCGCGAATAGCCCCTGATGATGTATGTATATTGGGAGACCTGAGCGAAGACAGGCGAACCAACGAAAAACCTTCAGACGACGTCAAAGCTCTTTGTCAGTGCGGAGTGAGACGGAATTTTGAGGTGGCCGATCAGAGAATTCAGAAACGAGTTCCTACAGACAAGAACCAACCTCTTTTGTCAACCCACAACCTTCAGCTGTAATCCTCTCTATGTTTATTTTGTGCTCCTTGCGATCCTTCCAAAGGAACAGTCGCTCCGAAAGATCCCTTAATTATTTCCCGCTCACGTAGACCTTCTTCCATCGAGAAATATTTTGTTCCCCATCACCAGGGTTCATACCTGAGCATCGTTGCCCGAGTGAAGACAAATTATGTCCTGGCAACGAGAAACTTTCGCGCATCGCGTTGGACTCCTTGAAAATTGTTCCTCCTGGAAAACACCTGAAGTGAGCAGCAGCGGCTTCTTCTTCCTCTCACGCAGGTTTTTTGGCTACGATGGCTTGGGCGGAGTCGATCTGTTTATAGCCCTGGGCCGTACGTGTGGGGCGATCAGTGTTTTGAATGATCTCCCCTCCCCTCACCCCCACGTCCTCCTCTCCATTTTGTTGTCGTTATTCAACTCGAAAGCAAAGATTCTACCCACCCCTTTCCCCCTACCCAGTGAGTTGAGCCCGTTTCTTCTGTCGACGTTAGCCTGTTGAAGGTTCTCGACATGTACCAGATGCCCTTCACGAGAGAATGTTTACGAAAGGAGCCTTGCTCCACGCAATCCATGACTGCAAGAAAAATGAACGATCATGTCGTCGCTCTCTCCGTAGTGGCCGCTGCTGCCGGCACTTTTGTTGTCGCTGTTGTTATACTACTTACGGTCTTGCCTCGTCGTTCGTCGTCATTCAAACTCTCGTGGTAGTGTGAGCGACGCCATTATTACGTCGTCCTCGAAGGGAGGGACCCGTGGTTTGCGCTCCTGGCGTTTTGCGCGTTTCCGGCATAGAACTACGAGTTTCAAGTAGATTGTCTCGTTTCAACAATCGCTTCAAACTCGCGTTGCAAGAAATCAGCGACATTTGAGAGCGACATTGGGGGATGGAGGGGGAGGGGGGAATCACCGCAAACAGGACGGGGACCCTCAACGTAGGGAGTCAATAATGGCGCGAATATGCGCGAACGGATTATGAAGCGGACTCTCAAGGTCGAGAAGGATCTGAATATCGAGATATTGATTCGAAGTAACGACATCGCGCAAACATCGAAACAATGTGCTGTATCTATGTATCGCAACATGCCGGTAGACTCGCTTCTGATCTTCTATTCGGATGTCATCATCATCAACATACCATACGATCTTCGTCGGTCAATGCTTGGCCTCGTTCGGAAGGAGGAACGACGTCGACTCCTGAACGGAGGAGAGCGCTCTTTGATGGCGTGGGCGGAGAGTCTTTAGTGTGAGAGAGAGTGTCAAATCTCTCCTCTGCTGGAAAACTCCTGACGCGATTCCCGGAAAATCCCTCTCTACGTACACTTCTGAGCCGCTGCCTCTTGTCGCGACCAACCAGCGATGTGATATCGACGTCAGTCACATGTCCGAATCGAAATTTGCAAGTCTAAACGGACAGCTGCTTTTTTCTGTAAATTATCTCCCGATTCGCGCTCAACCTTTGTTCCGGATTTTGCCCTTCTCTGTTCCGCCCAAGAGGTCTAGAGCTCGGGAGTTGGGTTCGCGCTCAAAGGAATCGACCTCCGGCGCTCAAAGTCTCACTCACTTTCCGGTTGATTCCGCTCGGGTGTTCATGAGTTGAGCATGCCGGAGTAATAACACCGTGATTCATTCTGTTTCGAGGCTTCGCTGCGAGCAACGTCTCAAACTTTTCAACGACGAAGTTACGAACCGAGGCACTGATGAAGCAAAAAATTGTTTCTTCGAGGATTGAGCCTTCAAACGAAATCAAGATTTGAATTTGCCCTGAAATTGTCACAGTAACAGCGATCGATCCGCGCAAGAGGTTCTCTAACAACTCGTGTTTCATCCCGTTCTCCTCTTCTCGAGTTTTTAGAACGCTTCAACAAAGTTTCTCTCGATGGGTTCGTGCAGCCTCTTTATTTATGAGCCTTGCTGGGTTTTATCGTGTGAGCGGCTGGTCCAGAAGAGTGCTTCCAGGAGATGCTGATAACCGATGCTCCAACGATCCATCGATCGACGGATCGATCCATCGGCAATCAAAGTCATAGAGTCCCCAATATCATCGTTCGCGTGCATTCCGTCAGGACCCGCAGGTACTTAGCTTTCAGTCCATAAAGAAACAACGCGAGGATTTGTCTGCGTTTGTTCCACATTGCGTGGATGCAGAGTTGGACGGCCCCGCACAAAAATCTATACTTTCCATCCGTCTCGTTCCATTATCTCCGCTTGGATGTTTCCAGAGAGGCGTCCTCTTTCGGCCAAAATCCAAGCCCTCGTTTCAGATAGAGGTGTGATTTTTCGATAAAATTCACGATTTCCTGCTTGTCACAGGATCCTGCCTCGAGTTTTGAAGAGAGTCGACCCGAACGCTCATTCATGGGTCAGTCGTGGAGGAGCCGGGGTTCGTTTGCGTGCAGACGAGTCCTTCGCAATGATTTGAATGAACTGAAAACAAGATAATGATTCCTCGCAAAACACCCGGAGTTGCGCAGCCCAGGCTCCGATTAAACGTTCTGGAAATCATTCCACCTGACCTTCATTCGAGTTGTCATTGAGGAAAACCTGTGAGTTGTCGGAATGAGTGCGTGAAAGCAGCTCTCGACGTCAAACTATGCGGTGGATGGATGAGACGCAAAAATATCGAACTCATGGTGTCCCGATCTTCAACGCTGAGGCTTATCTAAAGCGTTCCTGACGGTCTGTTGAATCCGCCAGGAAACGGAACACTCTTCGGAACTGTCTCCGATGACACAGCGGTGGACTCGGAAAAAACGTTCTCGTTGTCGACCTCGACTTCCACTCATTACAGTCGGAAATCACAAGATCTTGTCAGAGCTCCGCGACGCCAGAGTTCAAGTCAACGGCTTCAGCATCGACCTAACGGTCGCTCGTCAACAGTTTAAGCTCGAGCACACTCTGGTTTCATTCGTCGGAAGTCGCGGACGTGAACTTTCCTGAACAACAATGCTTTAAGCGACGAGAAGAGCTTGTCGACAAACTTCTCATCCATTCTCGTGGCTTTGTAAAATTAGTTCGAGCCGCGATGCTTAACGTCAAGATTCGAGCGCAGCTGAATTGCTTTCGGAAACGTTCGGAGGCAACGCGTTCACGGTCAGGTGCTGCTGCTTCCGAGAGGGAATGAAACGTCACAACGATCGAGGCGCTAGCTGTCCTCTGATAGCGTCGCCACTCGCTTCACATCGATACATAGTAGAGAGGAATAAAATGGATCGAATGAGGGTTCAGTGAAACGAGATACCCGAGGGAAGCGTAACCTTGTTTATCAGAAGGTATTCCGAATAGAATATCCGATACAGGTCACCAATTTTAATACAATCGGACGTGAGAACCCTAACACCGTTCGACCATCCGCCGACCGTAGACAACAACACCGATGGAGACGTTGCTTCTTCGCTTTGCAAGGGTTTGATTGCGATCCGACGCTGGATCGAATACAAACATTCACGGGTCGCAATCAACGTTACCCTGAACGAGTGATCGATTCATTTGAACTCCTGCTGAACGATTCTAGACGAGAGACATTCCCGTTGGGATCGAGTGACTTCTAGAAATGGAATTCCGTTTGAAACTTGTGGAGCTCACTCTCAAACACTTTGTCCGTCGCCCGGAATCGCAAGTAGAAAGACTTTTGTCCGGTCGCTTGCAACGAATTTCTGATTTAATAGTTTCTGTCCCTTTCTGAAGAAGAGGCGAATTTCAAACGATGCCGTCAAATGTCTTCATTCTTCGAGTGGAGCGGAGTCACAGGTCCGGCCGAGCAAAGCAGAATAACGTCACCGAGGAATTCGAAGCACCAAGACTGCTATCCATGGAAGACAGACAGAAATAGCAAAGGACATATTCTGCGGAGGTCCTTCGGGTGTCGAAAGCGAAGAGCCTTGCTTTGTCATAGAATAGTCTATCTGTCGGTGTGTGGGTTTATCTCCCCATCTATCTGTGAGCGGAAACGGACGTTTTCCCGCTCCTATTCGAGGATGGGAAGACTCGGAACGAAGCTTGCCTCAGACATAAAAGCTATCGAGGTCAAGGAGCACACAAAGAAAGAGCTCTGCCGAAGGTGAAACCCGACGTGATTGTTGGTTTGCTCGGTTAGTTTGTTGCTGTTGTTGCCTCGCTCCTTGCTAGAGCCCCGCTTTGTGAGCTAGTTGACGTTTGCATAGAGCTTCGCCGAGTTCAGTCTTCGGGTTAATGCTGGTTGTTGCACATTTTGCGGCTGTAATTGCTGCCGCTTGTGTTGCCATCTGCACTCCAACAACTCACTGTGTTTAATACCACCGACAGCAGAAGCGAACGGCAAATTGTCTGTCGCCTACTTTGACGAGACAGGCAACGCGTCGGTAACCTTTGTTTAGATGATTGCATCTACACACATGACGGCCGCAACAGGAAATTGTTGCGCCGGAAAGAGTTGCAACAAATAGAACGTGCAGCAAGGCCAACTGTTAACCGGATGAGATTCTAAACTGCTTCGACGGAACGTTGCGTCGTGCCGGCGATTTTTAGGAGGAAATCATCGTCGACGAGTCGCTCCTCGGGAAAGTCATTCCTTCCTAAGGAGCTCTGGCATCATCTTGGCGGATGACCGGAAGCGAGACAGGAGCTAAAGCGAACTTTTCCCCAGCACTAGCAAGTTGTGAGAGAGGCTGAGTAAGCTGACCGCAAGACGAAGACCATGATTAACGCGACCATGAGTGACACGACAACAACACGTTGCCTTCGCAGCGTTTTTCCTCCAGGACCTCGGGGATTGCTTGGCAACGTGGCCGTCGATAGTCCACTCGGCGCATCGCTTCTTCGGGAGTGGCGAGTGAGAATCTATCTTATGTGTTGCCCACCGAGCCAAATCGCTACGAAAATGACGGGATTCAGACCGCGGCATTCGGGAAATCCAATGATCTGTGCTCTATCGCACCGGATGCTTATTGGCTTTTCAGATCGCATTAAGTGCTCTGAGACTTCCTCCGGGCTCGTCTGTCTCCATGAATTCGTGAGTCGATCTCCACAGACAGACAAATACAAACGAGAACTGAACCATCGAGCTGTGAAGCGACTTCCCAGGCAGCGATTCGACATCAGTGCGAATGGATCCAAGAAGACTCGCGAGTCCGACCGCGACAGTGAAAAGCTGAACCGAAATGTCTCTGATAATGATCGTTCAAACCCCTCTGGCCGATGATGATGATGACAACAACGATGATCAAGGAGACAGTTTGAAGACCACACCGCTCGCTCGGGAGCTTCGGCTGACGAGAACAGAAGCGGTGAACGGAGCTCGAAAAGTTTAGAATCTCTTCCTTTTTGACAACTCGTTTCACACCTGGTGCTGTCGTCTACGCGAGGTGGGAGTGGGCGCGACAACGCAGCGAGAAACGAACGCCGATACCGAGACAGGCGGTTCGAGAGGGATAACAGCCACCACAGCAGTGGCCTTCGAGATCCAGTTCAACGAAAGATTTATTGTCTTCGGCTTCTTCGATGGAAACGTCTGAAATGTAAATCCGATCATGGTTCATGGAAAAAGATTCTCCTCTCGACATATTGAATTCCATCAAAGGTGGCGGCGGCGGCTCACTCCCGATTTGTTCCCGCGGCGATTCGGTCTAGCGCTACAAGTACAGTTTTCCGAAATGGACAATGGCCAGAATCAAAGATTCGTCTTTTAAAGGAGCTTCCATCGGCTCACGTTGATCGCGAACTCCGGGAATTTCTTTATGTGTCCGACGATTGATTCATCACGTGGGTCTTTGCTGTCGCATAAATCTAAAACGGAGTTTTCGGCTTCCCGCACTTCGAGAATCGAAAGTTTCCCTCTTCCAATATTGACCTTTGAGTCCGATGAGGAATTCGAAAGTCCTAAAGAGCACAGTTCTGCAATGTTGTAGCTCTCGACCGTTCCGCTGATTGCATTTGCGTTGTGATCATTGACGAAACGATGTTCGTGTTCCTCGCTGTTCGTCTCTCGTCGAAAACGAGCGCGTTCTCTTCACACACCGTCATGGAGCCGCCGCGTCCATACTCGGATAAGTCTCGAAATAGACTTTCCGGTTGGAGAACTTTGGTGTCGTAAGATTTTTTGCCGCTCATTCATCCTCACTCTCTCGGTACAAGCTTCGTCTCTCGCCCTTTGAGCAATCACCAGCTAGAAACCCAGAGTGACTAACTGACTCACTCGTACACTCGATCAGAAGATTGTTGTTCCTCGACCAAATTACCATGATGATCCAACACTACAAAATAAGACTTTGATCTCCACACGCCGAGCGCGATTGCAAGCCAACGCGGAGTCGTCTCCTACCTCAAGGACAAGGGGCTCGAATCCCAGTCAGAAACACGACACACGGTTTTCGCTCACAATGCAACTAGTTCGTGGTCGGCGTAACCGAACCGACTATCAACTCAACATTTTTGAAAAGAACACAGCCTCTTCGAGGAGCGGTGACCGAAGGTCGGGACAGGTTGCTCCATGGAACAGACCGATATTGAAATTGATTACTCATTATCCCGTTGTCAAGAGTCGCGGAATTCGTGTTTCGTCGAGAGTTTCTGCACCGCCGCTGCTTTTGAGACCACGAGTTCGTTTGTATCCGACGCGGGTCATGATTATTCCTCTCTTTGAGAATCCAGCAGTTCCAAAATCATGATGAGAGTTGTACTCGACGACTCAAGGAACATTGTCTTCCCCTTGGGTCTCTTGAAACAATTTCTCTTTCGACGCTCGCTGATTGGAGAAAAAGTTGGTTTATCAAAAGAAGGAAAATAGGCCCCGCGTTATCGCGACGAGATCTCATTTTAGCGGTTAGATCGTTTTTCAATATAAGTAGTCACTCAGGATGATGGTAGACGCCGCCGTTAATTGATTTTCTCTCTTTATATAATTTCAGGAGGAAAGACTGGGGCCGGAGGCAGCAGAGGCTGAACGCTCGACGCGAAACAACGCTCGAAACTCAGAGGGATTCAAAGAACCTCCACAGCAACAACGTCAGACCTCAGTGCGAATTGGAAAAGTTCGGCATAGCGAATCCCAGGATTCGTTGATCGAACTTCTGCCACGGATCGGATCCCGGAAGTCAGTGGGAGAAGAACTGCGAGAGGGCGTAGACGAGGAGACGATGGCGGCCCGATTCACGGTTCTTCGGACCACGGACAAATCCATATTATGCGAGGACACCGCCGAAAAAAGATATGTGACAACTCCTCTCGATCAGTCGGATTGTCCACGCTCCCCTTCATCGACGAAAGGAGGTGAGTCATTAGTCGAACATGTCGACATCCGAAAACTCGGAACATCCCCGATGGGATTTTAAAAATAGATTCCAAAAGCTTTCGGTCGACGGTGGCTTCCGTCAAAATCATACGTACGCGGTTTTCCGCTTTCTCCGCCGAGAATAGTGAATCAGTTCCGATCTGGAAATCTCGATAATTCTCTTCTGTTGCTCGAAGTTCCCTGTCACGGAATTCATTCATTCATTAATTCATTCATCCATTTTTTTTCCAATTCCAAACGTTTTCTCTGGAAACGAGTCGGGGCGGCTAGTGGTGCAGTTTTGGTTCCTCGTCGATGCCGAACTCTTTCAAAAGGGTTCAATATATCCTCCTCAAACAGATTTATACCTGACGGCTAACGCAGGGAGAAGTTATCTCTGCCTAATCAGGAAGGTTGGGGAGGAAAGTTTCGGAGAGTAGCTAAAACTGATTATTTATCTGTTCGTTCTTATTAGCCATCGATTTTCGTCGAATCCCGATCAGCTTCGACTGAGCTCGAGAATCTGGCTCTTCCAGTTAACGAGAGGTGTCCTTCCGAACGGACTCAATGGGTATTAGGATCATAGCTTCTGATCCCGCGGCGTTCGCGCCCGTCACTTGACTCGTTTCGAGAAGACTCTCTCACAACTATAGAGAGGAATATACCAATGTATATGACAAACAATCGGCCGATCCTCTCTGGCTCGAAACCGAAATAGAGAACTGAATACGACACTAGGCCTTTGTGTCCGGAAGGAGGGTTTCTTCCTTCTGAAAGAGAATAAGATTATTTTGTCTTCAAACAGAGAGGAAGGGCGGAGGCAAGGAAACATTGGGGTCTAAACCGTCGAAACGTTTCCCTCGAAGGATTAGCCTCTGTTTCCGTAATTGAATTTGGTCTAGCTTTGAACAAACATTGATTCACAAGGGATTCAACAATTATAACGATTCGAACTCTTGAAAGTCTCCTCACTGTACACGGACAGACTTCAAACAAGAAGTCTCCTGAAGGAAGTTTTCCCAATACACACAAACCCAAGTCACTCACTCAGTCAGCCGTTCGAGCACTCAGCAAACCAGACGCCCGGCGATCCGACAAGCGACGCGGCGGGCCACAAATAGCGAACAGAAGCCGACGGCGAGGCTTGTTTATTCCCCGAAATGCCGTTGTTGTTGTTGTTGTTGTTGCAAGAAGCCTAGGACTAGAGTCCCAAGCGTCGGAGTAAGTCAGCGGTACTCCTGGGAGCATTGTGCGCTTTTCCGACGGCTTGCGTCGAACCCTGTGCGTGAACCCCGAGCCACAATTGTCTTTCCGGGTATCATGGGCCCGATTACGAAACCGTTCGCGATCTTCCTCAAGTTCACAACATCGGTTTCCGGTATCACCCTTTGAGCCTTTGGTGGAGAATGGCCGGACGATAAGTGAAACAAGTTGTCACACTCCACAACTCTTCTCCAATTTCTAATCCGCGCGACCACAAGGAAGCCGCCGAAACTTCGTTGAATGGATGCGCCGAGAGAGAGAGGGAGAGAGAGAAGAGCTTTTGGAGTTTTTCCAATTTGATGATATTTTTTTTCTCCTTTCTCGCTCCCCCAACACTGATAGGACATGAAAAAGCTGTCTTCCATAGCGAGTCCTGACTTGTCATTCGCGGTCTTCGCTTGTTTTATCGGATGAAGACTCGTCCAAACTTGTTCTGAAGTCCGTATTATCTGGAGCTAGGAACCGACCGACCGAGAGGAGGAGAAGGAGGAGGAGGAGAAAGAAAAACGAGGGAACAGGAACGAAGGGGAGTGAGAGAAAAATTCTCTCTGAAAAGCCGAGAGACAATGATGACTCGTGGTAACATTCCTCTCTGCAACAAATGCGTCCGTTTGTCGCCGGACGAGCACCAAGTTGTCCAGCGAGGCGAATGTTTGAAGCTATTCGGAATTCTGTGACTTTTTCATTGTCGTAGGCAACTAGCCGTTACAAATGATGCTCCACAATGAGTGGACCGAGGAACGTTTGTGAAAGCAAAGACCCCCGGACCCTTCCGGCGAACCACTTCTGCGATTTGTCATTGATTCTACGCCACGGTCGGTAACTTCAACGTTCCGCAGTCCTCTGACGATTGGAATTCGAGAAATAGCGCGGAGCAACTCAACTCTGGGTCGATTTAGATTTCCGCGAGAGAACACCACCGGCCGGAGCCGCGATGAAGAAGCCCGCAGGCCTTTTTTGCTGTTCTCCGGTGGTTGGAAACTTATTTTCTCAGCAGCACAGGATCATTTATGTATGTTCTTCGTAGTGGACGGCAAGCGCACGTGAGATTCTCTTCATCAAGATGGATTGTGATAGTCAGAGAAGTGAGTGAAGAGAATGAAGTGCTAAATTCTGGCGCCTCTCCGGTCAGCGCAACGATTAAGAACAGAGAGACCCTAGAGTGCAATTTAGGCTTTCACGATGGAAGCTTCTCCTCCAAACGCAGAGCTCGCCATCCGACACTGGGAAATCGTTCTGAATTCGAGAGGAGCTCCTTAAGGTTCGGTTCCAACTTCCGTAATTCTCGAAAAGTCAAAGGCCTTACAGTGATCCTACAGATCCTTGCTTCACTCCTGAAACTCCTGTCGATATTCTTTCGATTGTTGTATTTGTAGAGTGAGGTTGTCGTCGAGAAGAATTTGAAACACTTATTGGGGATTAGAAACTCGACTGATGCTCTCATGATACGGGACCCTCACATGACACGATGTGCTTATTACGTTGCCATGACACTGCAACCTGTATCCGTTCTTCCGTCAATCCACACACACAACTAACGAAACCGATGGCCGTATGACAGATCGTTTTCACACCATCTTGGTTTGTTGCTCATCCGGCAAACTGATGTGAAGTTTATTGGAGCTTGAGGATTGGTATCATGAGGAGCTCTTTGCGAAGGCCGTCGTCCACTCGCTCGTCCGTTCTCCTCTCGTTGTCGCGCAAAGGCTGTGCCCATGAAGGAAATTCCTCGTGTCTTCCACCAGCTGCTTACTCGCTCCTTAGGACCGTGTCACGCGCTGAAACGGAAGACGGGTCGCGGAGGCATCCATATCGGAAGTCTGTGGTTCGCTTAAATTCGCTGACGCAGCTTCCCCGGACACAGTTTCGATCTTGACTCTCTCTCTCTCTCTCTCTCTTTGACTCCTTCGTCATCCACGCCGATCGAGTTTAATGCTCGTCCCTTTGGTCGGGAGAACCTGTCTTCCGCTAAAGGGGGAGCAGGATTTGCGCAGGATCGACGTCCTTGAGAATAAAATGAAAAAATGGATATTCGTCGAGAAGCATATTCTCGAACGAAGTCGTGATCATTTCCCGGTGGAGTCGACATCGGTTACCGCAGCGAAAACGAGGGAAAAAGTCCATTCCTCGGACGTTTGCTGTGGTCCAGAGGACGACAATACGTTTCCAACAGAACCACCAACGTTACCGAAACTGTCAACATTGATGTCCCCATAGATTACGACACAGTCGATGCTCGAGCGATATTGGCTGCTTGTTGTTGTTCTTCTCTTCTACACGCGTGGAGCTCAACTCGCAGCGAGTTCAGTGATCAAACAAAGGTGTCATAAAGAAATTTATGGCCACCCACCGGATAGACTCTAATCTATCGCCTGATTGAGATTTGTCTCAAATGATGCGGTGGACTCCACCTAATAAAGTTTGTGAGGGCTCGCGGAGTTTGCGTCGCTACATCAGGTTCCCTTCTGAAAGTCTCTCCAGGTTTCTCGCTGCTGCCGTACATATATTGGTCACGCTTTTAGTTGAAAGTGAGGAGAAAACTGGACTCTCTCGTCGATTTACGGGAGCTGCTCTTGGGTGTGTTGTAAATGGACCGAGTCTAACGAGACAGTCTGCTCGCTCGGTCAGCCTTGCTGCACGTTACTCCGGCCAGATTGTTGCTGAGAAGAGTGTTGAACACACCGAGGAACTTTCCTTGAAATTGGATTCCAACTTGTTTAAAACGATGCACTACTCGATCAACTGACCTGAGTGGCTTCATCTCATCATGTGGGCGGAATTAATCTGCGCCACCGCAACTTCACCTTGTTTATTTATTAATTCATTCATTCAACTCTCTCAAAAACTTCACTCATTTCGGCCCTTCCCCCGAAAATTGACCTAATTTGTCTGATGACTACACGCAGCGAGCGAATCGAATTCGCTCTGCAGCATTCCTCGTCTTGTGAACAATGATCCGAGTCACTTATGGAGAGTGGATTAAATTTAGAAACTCGCCTTCGCGTCGTGGCGCCACGCAGTGTCGGCTGATCGAGGTCAAAGAGCGAGGAATCAAAGTCGCTTCTTTGATGTTTCCGATGTTGATTTACAGTTTTTTTCTTTTGTTTCCGAAAGTGTTTCAAAGCAAACAACAGGGTTATCGCAATCGACCGACGGTGGGTTCCATTCGCCACGAAAGCAGCCTCCCGAAGAAGACGGGATCGGAGAACGAACGAACGAACGACTCTGCTGAGGGAGCAAGGAGGGAGGCTGACAGGGAGGCACGCGGCAGGAAGCAGCAGCAGCAGCAGCTCCCTTGTGTCTCTCCTCCTGAAGAATAAAGTGTCTCAAAATAAACCCCGGGGATTTCAATGCGGATCCGCCATTGTGATCGAAGATCCGGCGTGGCGCGACGTTAAGCAGCAGCAGGCAAGCAGTGTCACAGAGCTGCTCAACTTCAAACGACGAACTGTTCCAAATCGGGACTTTCTCTGCGCCCGAACGCAGCCGGAACAGGACGCGACCTTGCTTGCTTGCTACCCGGCTATGTAATTTTGTTGATACTTACTTCGTGCAGCGGAGTCCATTGAGGGCTGTGGGGTCGTCGTGGGCTTCACCGATCGGGGATTGAAATCAAGAAACGTCGAACGGTGCCTCGTTCAGTCAGAGAAGAGAGGAGCACCAGACGTTTGAGTAGGAGGACTTTTGTAAGAGCGGAAAAAAGACGACGGCGCGACGGAGCGAACAAGCTCCTTGGACGGCCGGCTGGTTGGCTCGCGAGTACGTCGACGTCTCATTCAGCTAATAGCCGTTCTCAAAAGGAGCAACCTTTCGAGGAGGGGCCTCCGGCTCTCGTCTTTGAATGACTGCGCGCAAGGCCTAATTTGATTTTCGGGATTGTACAAATTGCACAGTAGATTGCTACTACTGTCACCGTTCGCCTATTAGGTGTACGCGCAAGAGAGTCGAATCTAACAATGCCCATTCACACGGACTGTACGGACTGTAGTCAGGGACAATGAGTTGTGCAACGAACAGAAAACAAAAGAGGACCGAAGAGAAACTCGAATATTACGCAGCCACTCGTAATGGCTACATGGCTCTTCGTCACGGGGCGCGGCTCCGCATCGTCCCCATCTCGATTCAAATCCGTTGTTCCAGCGAGCGGAAGCAGCGCCTCCAACAGAAGGTGGACGGCAGTTACGCAAAAACGAAAGTGGCATTTTCCGCCACTTTCGTATTTGCGGAAATCTCTTTCTTTCGACACCTGCAGGGAACGTTCGGGAGAATTTCCTTCTAGTTAGTTAAGTCTTGTCATCGGCTTCTCACGGATGACGGCCTTCACTAAGGAGCTCCTCACGGTTTCCCTCATTAACGGAATGGCTGGCGAGCGGTAGCGGCGCCTCTTATCGACTTTCGCTCTCCTGCCTGAACGAAGCCTGCGTCTGATCTAGCGAGCGTCTACGGCCGCCGTGGCTTTTTTCCGACTGCGGAAGCAGAAGCAACCGTGGTCCCACTGCTCCGGTGGCGCATCCTGGACCTCGCTCGCGACCGTTTAGTGTGAAGGTATCTCGTAAACGCTGATTAACATAGACAAACAAGGACAGAACTCAATTCACGGCAACACAACGTAATCCTCGTTCACGAAGGCACGCGCCGATTTTGTTTTTTCTCTCCTTCGGCCACTTTGCCTCTTTTGGCTCGAGCCCCGATCCCCTTCTGCCTTTGTCGTGTTCTCTTCCGAATGGCCCAAACTCCACAGGAGTCCAAACCGAGCCGTACTTCCAAAATTTCCTCATCGAAAGAGATTATTCCGGCCGGTTCTACTTCATCACGGACCAAGCAACAAACCGGGACTTCGACTTCGGCGCTCTCGGCGAAAGAGTCGATGATCTCGAACATCCAAGCGTTTAAAAATCCGCTGCTCGATTCCATGAAAACTGGAAAAACGGACTTTCTGAATCTGGAAGAGCTTAACAGGAGCTCACACATGTCGGTCGTTCGCCATGGCTCGGGGTTTTTTGTTTCTTTTTTGTAAATGGATGAATGAACGGCTGAATAATAATCGATAAATATGGCCTCATGTTTACTCGATGATCCGATTTATGATGGCCGTCGCTGCCGGTGTTGTTATTGTTGATGATGATGATGATGATGATGATCATGGCCTGAGCCAGAGTCTTCCAACGCGCTCTGCACTTTTGTAAAAGCGGGTAAAATACAGCCTTGTTGCGCTCGTTATCATCAGCCTGAGGCTTTTTGTCGTTGGAGTAGAAGTGAACTTTGTGCTTGTCTTTGCCAGCCGAAAGAGTCGTTTGAGTTGCGGCAACCGGTTGCTTCATTTGCGTGCCTAAAGCAGGTAGACAAACAAGTTACCCAACTCGCTTTTGGCTGGAAGCAGAAGCGGTGGTCAGGCACCGAGGAAATTCTCTCAACTCACTCGGCCGCTGTGGCTTTCCTTTAGCGAGGCTCATTTTGGCGTTGGCTGTAATTATAGCAAACGTTTGATGGCTTCGGTCATACGCCTCAGGCCTGGTCGACGGGCTGCTGCCTAGCGGCCAGCACCTGACCGTAAAGACCTTCATTGCAGGAAACACAATGGATAGATAGTTTCCGTCGTGTCGCCTAATTTATCTATCCGTCTTCCGGAAAACGAGTTCCGCGATCTCGTCCGATACCGCATCTCGGCGTAAACGGTTTTTTTTTCTTTGACGGCAACATGGAAACCGCAGACGGACGGGCGGACGACTGCCAGAACGTGCTTCAAGCAACGCATTGTTGTGTCACGCGGAAAGTGGAGACAGAATGGGGCAGGGGCGTGTTCCGCCGCAACCGAGGCCGAGTATTTGTGTGACGCCCTTTTGCTTCCTGTGCGGCGGAGCATTCACAAAAGTCGAATCAAATCATAGCATTGTCGCTGCAAAACCGCCCCAAGTCAACCAATAGCATGCAGATCTGTCACATGCATTCGGGTCCAGCTGAAAATATTGTTCCGAGACAGAGCTCCCTCAGGCTCGGCGCCCGTCGACTCCTGAGAGGCGTTTCAGCCAATGGTTCAGCAGATGATTCCATCATCCACAGCGCGTCTGTTTTCCTCGCTTGTTTCGCTTCAAGGTGTTTCCGAGGGGAAGCATCCAGCAAGCAAGCCAGTGCCACACACTCTGCTAAACAAGGGTGGGAAGCTCAGTTCGTCGAGGCGAACCGCGGCGGCTTGGAGAACAAATCCCGGAAAATGCTCCGGGAGTTTCGATCGTTGCCGGGATTGAGTTCTGTCTCTGGTCTATTCGATGGTCACGCAGGCGGTCGATCCATCCGTGGAAATGACGAGAAAGAGTCTCTCACAGTCGAGTGAAAATGGAGATTCAGATAGAAAGCTATCCTCTCGCTTGTCGTGCCACGGTAGCTGGCCGGCTGCGGTCTCTTCTTTAATGGATCAATTCCAGATTGGCTGCCTCACTGGCGAGCCGTCGGACTAACCGACCCTTTCACCCCTTCGCTGGCCCTGCTCCGCTCCTCTCGGCGTTGGCCACCAACCGCCGCCGCCGCCGCCTGTACTGTACTGTACGCCCTCGTCTCAAACCGTTACCCGCCCTCTTCCCGTTTATCCCCGCGTACGGCTTTGATTCTTTCGATCCAGAGAGCACCGCCCTCGACGCTACAAGCACCAGGACCACCAGAGCCGGGCTGCCTCCGCCACTGCCGGTTTTGTTCCTCACCGGCTCCCTTCGCTTTCATCTCGCTCGCTCGCTCCCTATACTCTGTGATCTGTTGGTATCGATTTTCTCTTTCGGTTCGGACGGCAGAACTTTACGACAAGTGGCCGCCAGCCGCACACACACGGTAAATAGCGCTCGAATTGTCACCACATTTCCCGAGGCCCTTGTTGTATCGGCGGCTACCGCATGTTTTGTTCGATCCAAACGGTCGTAATCGGAGATTCGCGCTCTTGGATTGGCGGAGCCCCTGTTCTCCTGGCTTTAAGTTCCCCCGTCCGAGTTCTCGAGAACGATTCCAAATTTCGGTGGATTCTCGTTCTTCAGCGAGCTTTGCGAAATTAGCTCGAGTTCCGGTGGATCGGGTCTCGGGACTCCACATGCCTTGTGGTTTCCACCAATCGGCCCACGTGAAGCTTCGACTCAAGACTGAAGTCACGCCTCTTCGGAGAATCGAATTCGTTCAGCGGGTAGAAAGTTCAATTTGCGAACGACGAGCACCGGAAGCTGGAATTTGTGGCAGATTCAAAGTGAAATTCTTCGACTGCATCATCGATCTTCCATTGATCGAAGGTCTTCCTTTCTTCACCACGAACTGTCGAATTGGCACGCGGATAGCTCACTCGTAGTCGCCACCGGATGCCAAGCGGCTGTTCGGATGTTCACGATTCTTCGTAATTCGACTCCGACTAGGAATGGGAGAGCCCCACTGTATGCATCAAGTTTGACGAAAAGGTCAGCCTATAAGCCAGTCGTACACACATGACGTCAAACCCGTAAATCCCGATCATGCTGATATGAACCAAATATAGTGGCCGATGGATTTCAGCGGAGCCAGCGAGCTGTATTCAATGAAAGCTGGTGACCTGACATATTGTTGACCCGTCATCCATTCCGACTGGTTCCGTGTTGAATCGATGCGCATCGTTGCACCATGGATGGTAGTCGGTTCATCCGAAGATCCGCTTGACAACGTGTCCGACGCTCAGCAACTGTTTCCCTTCGGCTATACGGATCGTTGTCGTTAGGGGGACGAGTATCCGATCTGTTCATGCAGGGTTTTAGGTTGCGTAGGTCGCGAGGTGTTTGAGTTTTCTGCCCTTTCGCAAGGAACATGCTGCGTTGCTTTTTGATACGAAACACAGATCACATCGCAATGGACAGCTGAGACAGTCTCCAGCCCACGGAGGAGCTCGCGTGCCTGAAACGATTTGGGCGGGCGGGCGGGTGAAGGGGCTCCGACAGACAGGCGCCCCCCCCCCCTCCCCCAAAATGACTGACTGGATGTTCGTTGGATATGGCGCGACCACCAGGATGGTGGTGTGCTCGCCGCTTCATCTTTTGTCTATAGACAGATGTAGGCAGTCGTGCTTAGATGAATATGTGAGCCAATAATGCTCGCATCCGTGCATCCCGACCTTGGCCTAAGCAGCAATAGCGGTGGATTTCGTCGCTTGTTCTGGCAGTAGTTGCCTCCCTCCCCTCCAGGAGAACGCTCCAGCCACCGGATCCTTCACGCTCGCTTCCTGATTCCAACGTCGCCGGCCGAGCTCTCCATGCAACCTACGAAGCACAGAAAACGAGATGGCGAGAATACGGAGATCCCAAAGACAGGAACCAGGAGGGGAAGGAGAAGGAAGAGGAGTTTTTGCTACCGCCGAAGATGGAGAGGCCGGAAGATATGAGATCTACCGCGACGGTCCAGGGTACTGATCTAATTGCACATTCCGTAGTCATCCTTGGCCGTCGTCGTAGTAGGATCGGAATGGCGAAGAAGCGACCAGCGGCGAAGCAACGACTCTGAAACTTTGGTCCGTTACATTTGCTCCGTCGAGACCACAAACGCTTTCGCACTCGCCGCGCGCTGCTCGGCGGATCAGGAATCGATGAATCCGCACAGAAATTATTATTGCTTTAGTTCTCAGACGAGAAAATTTCATTCCTCGAAGCAAAAGGCGGCTCTAGGCATAAGCTCGGCTCACGTAGGCTCTCCAGGAAGTGAGTGAGGGAGGCGTACCGGGTATTAAGGCCTTGTGTCTGGCAAAGCAACTCCGGGAAGCCTTCTCAGTTTGTTCGATATTCTGCTCGTTTATCAAAGGAACAAAAAAAACGTTGAGCAAAAAGGTCTCGGGCTGCGGTGTCGCTTCGTCTTCGTGTCTTGGCAAACATTGGACGAGACATGATCACGTTGCGGAGTTCTCGCCTACATCGTGGATAATGGGAACATCATCAGTATGCAATCGGTCACGAAAGCAATTTACTCTAATTTAGCGGCGACCGACGCGATCTCGTCGCAATCTGTGCTTTCCCGCTCGCACGATTCGCAACTTTCTCACATAAAAACTCAGCGGACTTTGTCGGTGACGCGATTTCCGCTCATTCCGTGAGAGCCTCCACGGGAACAACGTCCCGGAGTTCGCTCAGTTCTAATAGAGGGATGATTCGAGCATCAGGTTCACGCATTATTCATTCAGGACCTCGGTGACATCTGAAATGAATCCGATAAAAAAAGAAGCAAAGCTTTCTTCGAAGACCGCGCAACAAATTCGAGTTGGCGGCTCACGTTCGACAAATATACAAAGCAACTCGAGTGGATCCTTGATCGTCGGATCCTTTGCACTCTCCGTGAACGCAGGAATTGTTTGCTTTCGGAGAAGAAAAGCTCCCCTGGGAAAGGGCCGAAAGGCTTTTTCGGTTGAGAACCAACACGTGACGCACGTATCGCTCACTGCGTGTAGGGGAGAAATGTCACTCTGGTAAGTTCAAGTGCAGCTAGCCTTCCGTCGCGAAAGATGACTTTTCGTTGGAGTGTTTTCTCCAACTCCATATTATAAGCACCGAGTGACGGGTGAAGGAGTCCGGAGGATGAGAGGAGAGGTTTTTGTTCCTTGTGGGCATGAGTTAGGGTTCTGGTTTTGCTCCATGGAGGAATCCACGTCTTGTTGTGGCACTGAGAATGTTTTCGTTCATCGATGAAATATTCAACGAGTGCCATCGACTTGAATGGATCCGCCGACTTCATTTGATTCTCCTCCGCGTACAGTCGTTGCCGAGTTCGAGCTTTTCTCTCGGCTCTTCCTTGAACCTCAACATCACTTCAGATCGTCCCACTCAGGTTCTGTTCATAACTTTCAACTCGCTTCCCCTGGAGACTCTCCGACAAGCTACCCGTTGCCGACCGGATTTCGCTCACTTGCATATCCAGCTGTCAACGCGACGAACATGACGCAAATCAGAAGAGAAACAGATTTTGTCAGACAGATATCTCGGAAAACATCAGAATGGAAAATGAAGTTGACATAACGCGGAACGCTCACGCCGTTTGACCTAATCCCGGGGCCGAGTCCCCGATCAGGAGTGAACTCATCCTTAAATCCTTTCAGGATCTGACCCGTGGCGAATCTATAGGCAGGAAGATTCTCTGAATACACTCGCCCTAATGAAATCCTCTCGGAGCTCTTCGGGGTCAGGAAACGAACGGAACACTTGCGATGTCCGTCTTCGGGACCGAGTTTTCGGATTGTTGGACCGTTGGGATCGTAAAAGTTTTGAAAGTCTGCGCCTCCAATTCCGCAAATCCAATGGCTATTCCAACTTTTATTTTACGCGTCGTGGCTTCGAATCCACGGAATTAGTCCGTTTTGATTGGAGCCAACAGGATCTTTGGAAAAACCAACATCGCGTCCACGGGAACCAACGAGTGGTCGGGATTCTAAGTTGAACGCGTCGCCGATTCCAATTGTCCCGCACTTGAAGTTAGAGACAAATTAAAAGCCTAGATATATTGAGCTAGTCCGTTTTCGAAAGCCTCCCACTCGTTGCCATCGAGTCGAGTAGCTTGAACTCCGGTCTCAGCTCTCAGGGGCCTGGCTTACCTAGCGATTTTCGATGCGTCGTTTCAAAACATGTCGCGTCTTCATGCCGGGACTACGTGTTTGTCACTCGATACTTGACCAATCCGATCGAGCTTCGAGTTACAGCCCGGTGCCGCCGTCCGTCTGACTGGTCGATCGATCGATCGAGAAAAGAACCGACAGACCGTCGACGCGGAAAGGAATTTCGACTCTCCGTTTGAGTGGCTTGTCAAACTCATAAATATTGATAGCTACCAACCACAAACGGGCTCGAAGCGCATTCCCTCCACACGCGGCGAGTGAGTCATCCGCCCACGAATATTTATGACATTGGAAACGAAGATTTCCTTATGCGACTCACAGAAAGATCATAATATCGTCACTTCTCTCCAAAAAGAAACAAAGGCCGCAAAGAGACAGAGAAACCTGACACGAGTTGACCTCCTATCCCGGGGCCTGTTCCAGAGCCTGCTCTTCCAGAATGACGGTATTCAACTTCACTCAATCCAGTGGAAATTCCGTATTTCGGAATAATGAACATGTCGAGTGAGCGATCGATCATGTGTAGGGGACTCAGTCGGCCGTGCGCGGATGTCAATACTCGAGAGAATGTCATTCGGCTGTCTCGAAATTCGGTCAGGTCCCTTGACATTTGGACGTTTGGTAATCCAAAGCTCGCCCGGAGTGAGGATTCCCATCCGAAACAGGAAGGGAATCCGTGCATGCAGCAGATTTGTAGTCGCTGGTCAATAGTGTCACACAGAGAACCTGAGACCATGACTACCTACTTCCCCAACATCGGCCATTACTTATGCTACACAGCAGAGGCTTCTTCTGCTGCGAAGACGGCTACTAACCGCACTAAGTGGCTACTGCGACCGCTGTTGCTGCGGCGGGAGCGGCGTCGACGGCGGCGGCGGCGGCAGACAAATACGCTGAAGAAAGGAGTCGCCCGTCAGATTACCCATGCTGTTATGACCAACCGTAAACAACACTGTAGGTGCTCACACAACATCACCGACAGCAAGAGCCAAAGCATCAACAACAACAACAACAACAGCCGCAAGCATAACCTGGAAAGTGTGTTTGCAGCAGGCGAATCTTGAGATACCGGACTGAAGCACAACGGCACTCCTACTATCGCCCCGGACAGAAACACACAAAGACCTCTGAGCGTCTGTTTATACAGTCACATGGGAAAGGCCGCAGAGGGACCTACTCGAACAAAAATCATAAACCAACAGTTTTTTTTCGTGACGAAACTGACGAGGTAGCTCTGACCGCTTGTCGTCGTCGTCCGGCTCGAACATTCGCCGCAGCATGGCACCGGGCGGCCGCAAATCGCTCGAGAAGATGAAGCGAAGAGCCAACATTATTCGACTTTGGTCCTTAGGAAGATCTAGGAAGACTTCTGATGTAGCGGTGGTGGCGCGCGCATTCCGGAAAACTTCTTCTCGACTTTTTGGCGGATCGCGGGCAATGTCGTCTATTCCTCTGATGTGCGTCTGGTTCCGTTCAGGCCTTCGCTGCTGATTTCTCCGCCGTCCACGTCACTTTCGAGCTGCGCCCATTGTCGAATACTAGTTCAGATAGCGGTTCCCTCCTTCGTTCCTCGACTCGGGATTCACCGAAAGAGTGTGCAACTCAGAGGAACAATGCCCGAAACGGATGTTCTCCGATAGGCCTGCGAGTAACGTTCACGGGACGACTCCCAAACTGTGGGCGGCTATCTGGAATAAAATGCGGCAGGGGTTGGACTCTTGTCACAAACTGTCTCGATTCGCTCTTTTCAATGGGGCTCGGCATCGGTGCGCACAGGGCAACTCGCTCTCCTCGAAAGCAACCTTCTTCCAAAATCAGCGGACGTGTTTCTCTTTCCCCCTCTGTGAGAGAATCTTCGTGATTTGAACCAGTTGCGTCAGGATGTGTGAGTGTTGGGGTTTCGTTCAGTTGAACGTGGCTTTGGAGACTTACCTGCCAGAGAGTAAAGTTATGACATTTCTCAAAACTAGCGTCAAAGAGAGTAGATGCCAGACGTGACGGAACTCTCCCGACCGGCGAAGTCGGAAGGTGGTGGTGGTGTTGGCGGATAGATTTGCTCCGGTCGGACCTGACCGGATTTCCAAGGACACCTCGGTCTGACCACGTCGAAATAGAAGGAAACTGAAGTGGAGCCGCGGCCAAAGGGAGGAGATTGATCCTCTCCCAGAGGCCACATCGTTAAAACAAAGACAGCTGGTCGCGCGGTATTCCGTTCGGTTATTGAATAACCGCTTCACACATGAAGCCGACATCGAGAAAGCTTTTGAAAACTCTGGCCGCTTGTCGAGAAGAAGAACTCATTTCTAGACTGACTGAGCGAGCGATGGTGCGAAGGTTGGGAAACGGGGGCGCTGCCGTTTAGGAAAGTCGAGTCGATTAGAGCGATCGGCGATTTTTTCAGCGAAGCTTTTCAAAATTGCTCAGACGAGCGAGTGAGCTCGCGTATTCACAAAGTTCCCAGCAATATCGGCGGAAGTTTCCCGTGACTCCGAGCACCGCAGAATCCACGGCTGAACCAATTAAACATTCCAGCGATCTCTCTGCTTGAATTGGGATCAGCCATGCAGCGATATGAACGACGAGAGGCAGACGATTAGTGGACCGAGAACTTCCTTGGTTCGGCATTCCTCCCGAGATTTGGAAATCAATCTGTTCTTGGAGAAAATTCACGAATCGCGACCGTCGGAGTCTTCCTGTTTCATCAAAAGAAACTCGATCCGTATCCCGATGCAACTGTCGGCGACGGAAGAATTCCATATTTGGTCTCTCACTGTCAGTGACCGATGTGAGACTCTGGCAGCTAATAAGGCTGACCTTGCTTCGAAGGAAATTGCAGTGGGGCTCCCCTCGTGAAGGCCTCATTATAGAGTTGTGTGTGTGTGTGTGTGGTTTGAGAGTGGCCTTTAGCGGCAGACGCTGTTAGCGAATTCGGCGGCGCGAAACGCTAACAGAATAAGGTCAGACAACTCTTTTGCAATTACTGTTGCGCAAAGTCACTCTCGACACAGTGGTGCTGCTGTTAGCTAGCTGTTCCTTGGCAAATGCGAAACATCGGACGGACATGCCGCTCCCGCCGGCCACCTGGACCGCTGACACGCCAAAATGCACATCGCGAGGACGCTGAGGTTGCACTTTTCTCGGACGTGAATGTTTCCAGAGATGCGGGATTCTCGGCTGCACGTTCCATCGGAGATCAGATCTTATGAAAAGACTTCTTGACTTTCTTCGAATAAGGCCCCCTTCTCGATCGCCCCCCCCCCCTCCCCCACAGGATAATTTTCGTTGATCCCGAAAATGGATTCCAAATGAGATCAGACCGAAGAGACATAATCTAGGATTCACAGCGAGGAACTTCCCACAATGTCCGACTTTCTACCAAGAACACATCGATGGTGCGAAACCGTAGTTTTCTGACATTGCTGCAGCCATTTCGGTGCCAATATCAGTATTGCGTCGAGTTGACGATGAAAACAGACTTGGGACATGACCTGTGAAGAGCTCTGATGTGAGAAGATCGAGGGCGCGCATCACAGCGACCACACTTCTTGAGAGTCTGCTCTCTCATAAAAGGCACGATTCCTGCTGTTCTATGGACAACACGAACAATTTCGAGAGTGTACTCGCAACTCTCAGAGGACGTTGACGGGTATGCGGTCGCAGCGAGCGAAGAACAGGAACGGTCACGCTGACGAATCCTGTTGCGGCTCCGAGAACATGATCTCATAAATGAACGGTCACCACCGCACAGCAGGTCTGATGCTCATCAGTGTCAGCTCTCAGGGAAATAACCGAGGATCAAAGTCGGTCTCTGTTCTTCGAATCGCTCGAAGCAAATGCATTCTGAACTCGTAAATCCGAGTCTGCTCGCGTAGATTTCTCGTGGCCTCATTTCATAGTTCAAAACTATTGGCCAAACTCAATCGTTGGGTCGTGTTGCAAAATTTTCGAGAATTTCGTTGTACAGGAAACATGCGAGACACGGTTCACTGACGTCAACTCTCGAGATTCGACTCCGACTCTGTCGAGAAGGTCACAGAAAGCGTTCAAATGCACAATCCGCCTCGCTCGACTTCTCCTCACTCAGTGGTGTACTCTTCTTCGCTGGTCGCAAGAGCTGACTGCGAGTACCAGGCCGCCCTCCCGGTGTATTACGGTTCGAGGCTTTCGTTTGGAGTCAGCTTGTTAGTCTGTATTCGATCTGCAGTAAATCCGAGCCTCGATTCCGCGTTTCCAATTTTCTCAACTGGATTTAGGCGACTTCGGTTTCGAACCAAGTCGGCGGTTCTGATTTTTTTTCCTTTTTCGTTCATTTCTGAAAGCGAGACGAGAGAGTGAAAACTCTCGATACCGTGGAAGATGTCAAGCTTAATTCCTCATGCAAATTCTCCGATGAAAGCGAATAAGGATAAATTCGATGTCGCCGCGGTGGGCCCACGTTCGTCCGATGGAAAATCCATGAGTTTGATAAACTTCCTTCTTCGCTCGCTCGTTCGCTCGCTCTGCTGGTGGAATTACGACCGAGTCGGCTGTGCGCTCCACGAGGATTTCCGCAATACAATTAGAGAAGCGAAAAGACGAGGAATGAGAGCTAGGATGGCTTCATCACAACATCATCAATCCGGTTCCAAAGTGGCCCCTTCGAGAACAGCTGTAGTTGAGATTTAATGACCTTTAGGGTTCCTTCCGCGATGAAAAACGATGGAGTGCCTGCATATTGTGCGGCTAATGTCATGTAAATCCTTGATGTACATACAAGAGGACATTCCCGCTAATTCGCGATTCGCGGAAATTTCAGCTTTGCACACAGAGGAGTACAGTGAGCAGCTACGAAATGACACCCTGACGAAGTTTTTGAGGATCCTCCCCCACAGGTGATGATTCTGTGAAGCCTGGTTTGACCTCACGATAGTCCATTTTCATTGACGGCCTCGGCCGACCTGTGTTGAAACGATCACCGGATTCACGGAGTTTCGCTCAAAGTAACCTGCGATGTGGAACCCGCGACAGGTCCTCCGACAGGAAATTTTGAGTCGCGGAGAATTCATTCTGACGCGTCGCCGAGGATCTCGGTGTACGGCTCGTGCTCCGTCGTCCGCGATCCAATGCCGGAAAGGCCGATGGAACGTAATTCTTTTGTTGATCTGACGGTTCTATATAGCAGCCATAAACTGCTTCCCGCTGACCTCGACCATAAGCTATTCGAAGTAAGGTCGCCACAGCAGCCTCTAACTACTACAGTACGCTTCTCCTCCAAGTAACGGTCGGTTGTGGGCGAGCCGAGTGAACCGAGAGGTCGAGTTCGGGTCTCGCACACCGAGCCGCATGCCTAGTCGTACGTTGGCAACATATAATACTTTGACCGAGAGCGGAATCGGAAGGGACCGAGACGGCAGCTTATCTAGAGAGTGTTTCCTACATTGCCATCCTCGAAGCGCTTCTTGTGGTTTTCTCTTCACATCACCCCTCACTCGTGTTCAAATTGATAGTTTTATGTTCGCCGCTTTCCTCGTTCACACGCTTTCATCAACTCTCGTTCCTGCCCTCACTGTTTGTTGTAGATGGCGAATTCCTTGAGCTCGACCTAAAACGAATTCTACACGAGACATCGGAGTTTCCATCCGGGATCCTCTGGAACTCGAGCTCTGCTCAACAGATTCTATCCATCTGCTCCGAGTTTGAATCAAGATTGATGTTTGGGCACGCGATAAGAAGTGGTTGTTGATTTCGAAACACAGGTTTGGAAATGTTCGGGGTCTCCTTGCTCGAGTGGCTCGACAGGAGCGGTTGACGCATACGACCGCTGATGTTTCAGGCCTTCAACTCGCCATCGAAGCATGAAAAATCTCATTGAAATGTATACCGCGGTAACTGTGAACGTTTTCTCCTGAAAATCGCTTCCAAGATTCGAGACGTTTCCCATCGGTGAGCAAATGGATGTTCGTTCGTCCCGGGAAAGGAGAGGAGCCTCGATTGCAAACGCACAATTTTCATGCTAACCTTGATGCATGTTGCGGGGACTCCAGGGAGTGAAGAGAACGAACGGTCAACCGCGACTCCCAAAGGTTTCCACCGACAATCTGAAGATCGTGCACTTGGGAAAACTGTTGCGTGGAATCTTTGAAAGTGAAGTTTGAGAATTGCGAAAAGTTTTAATGTTGGAATTGGGATTCATTCAGATGCAGTGATGTATTGCTGAGAACTCACGAGGAGAACTTTTCTCACAAAAACGTCCTTCTTAAAGTTAGTCGAAATTGCGACTCGTTTGTCGCACGTCTACGCAACAAAGCGGCATTCTCTCTCGAGAACCAACTAGCGCTCTCTTTCGTCCGTCGTCGTCGGTTGCCTTCCGCCGTCAATTCGGTTCCTCCGGAGTTTCCTGACTTGACGGCGCATTTATCTCAGTCGCTCGGTGTTTGGTTTTGTTTCGGAATCAGCTCGCTTAGTGTGCGCCTCGCATTTATTTCTCCTCAAACAAATCATGGCTCTCGTGCTCACTCCAAAACGTGCCTTCGACAAACCAAACCCGCAGCTGTTCGGTGCAGCAGCATGTAAGCCAGGTGGGAGCTCGTTCACGACTGTCGAAGGGAAAAGGATTCCATCGGTGACAGCAGCTTGAACAGTTGGCCACGTTGCTCTCGTTCTCCGCCAAAAGATTACATCAAGGATCGAGATTTAATAGAGTGAAAGAGATTCAGACGATTCAAAGGTTTCCAACTCCATCGAAACTGAGCTAGATCGTCGATGAGCTCGAAACGGAAGGATTCAAACGAATCGCTCCTAGGAGAAGCAGGGAATCCTGTTTCCTTAAATCGTCGTCAAATCCATATTCTTGAACATCAGCCTCTGGAAGGAAAGGGAAAACTTCTGAACGAGTGATGATGAATACGACCGAACGAACGGTTGTCGACAGATGTTGAAATTTCTGAGCTTCGGAGGAGATGCTCCTCCTTTTCCTCCTTGGACAGCTGCTCGGACGTCCTACGTGAATCCGACGCAGCAGCTCTGGAAAGGGAAAAATATGGAAAGAAAATTGAGCGTCGTTCAACGGAGAGACGGCCAACGGAAGGCTGTCTCACGGACGAAGAAACAAAACCCCGAGCAAGAGGCCACCGACAGTTGCGTATTAGCGCCGCTCGACAAGAGCAACAAAGGAACCATTCTACTGTTGACCGAACTTCTCCGGAACCGGAAGTGTCGCCGGAAGTTCGGCTGCACTGGGCAAACGCTGTCGGGCGACGAATAGGTTTTGCTCCGCCAAATAAGAGTTTTCACAGCCACCCTCGCGAACGAGAGATACAAGAAACGTCACGCTTCTTCGAAACCGCTTATCGCTGAAATCCCGCGACCGAAGGATTCAAACATCGGAACAACAGCAAGTCTTGGGCCCTTTGGGACTAAATTTCACCGAGATAAACTTCAACATCTTTCCGCGAACAGAACTCCCGTTCTTCCCTCGCTCGAAGCCTCCACGAAGTAGTTCGCGTATAAAACATTTTACTGTCAGCTGGCTGTTCGGCAGGCAACTGAAGGAGCGTGCAGGTACAAGCTAACGTAGCTGAACTGAGATGCTGCTTCCTGCTGACTCGTGCAAGTCATTAGCCACTCTCGACGAAACGAGAGAAAGAAAAACTCGCTTCACGATTAGCCGGATTTTCGCGCGCCAGCGAAGCAGCTGAAGTTTTGGAAGAAAATAAGCGACAAGACAGATAGATTTGAGAGAAAGATGGAACTAACTGTTGAAGCGGCGGCGGCGGCGTGAAACCGGTCGGAACAACGACAACAAAGAGCAAACTGCTCGCCGAGAGCGCTGTTCTGCATTGCCTCCGATACTGTAGACACGTTTGAGTCTGTATAAGACAGTTCCTCCTAGAACGAAGTTCCAGAAGACGCTGAATCCCAAGCGTCCTAAGAAGAAAACTAGATTGAGACAAACAGCAACAGAGTAGAAGGCAGAGCTATGCTCGAGCGTTCTTTCCAAAGGCTCGGGGCCAACTTATCTGGCTCGGACAGCTGATTCTAACTGATGGAACTACGAAGACACATCGGTGTCCCCGACGGAAAAATAGCGACTCAAACGGCCTAGGAACACAAATGCAGTCAAGTCAGGTTCATTAGACGATGCAGCCAGGTGTGGCTGATGGTGGGTCTGCTGAGCCTTTTCGTGCATCTTGTTGCGACTCGACAAAGCTACGATGCCTTACGCGATCCACCATTGTAGTATTTATCGGATTGTTCTCCTTCCTCGGCGTTCAGTGCAAGATATGGAGTTGAGATTCATTTCCTCCCACTCGCCAGCGTCAAAGATATAAACGAAAGATGTTCTTTCCATAGGAGTGTTGTCTTTTTCGTGAGCACCTGATCCATGCAGTTATTCAAATGGGTCTCGCGGTCACTCCCAGGTCCCAGTCTTCATGATCAGCTTTTCGGAAAACTCAGGAGCTCGTGAAGTTTCCGTTGAGGAGTGAGATTTTCTGTTTCGAGCAAGGACGAACTCCTCTTGACGAAATCTCCGTGACAGTACACGTGTCGTGCGCGACTGTCGTGATCCATCCATCTTTCCTCAGGCGTTCAGCAGACCGATATGACACCACAAGCTGTTATCAAAGGTTCGGAGAGAAGGCGCACGCACTTCACCTTTTGTGTCTTGTTGAGATACGGAGAGTTTCTCATCATCATCTGCGATCAACCCGACTGTTGGTTCGATTCGCGACCCCCGATTTGTCAGCTTACTGGTCGTGACGTTTGCATGAGGTTGTTCCAAACTTTTTACTCTCCATTGGAACTTTGAAACACGAGTAGCGTTCAGTTCGCTTCCGAGTGGTTGTACATGTCGGCCATCGATCAGATCGGCTCAGATTTCCTGAGTCAACTAAGCGGTTGCAGTTTATTAACTGCTCAACATTCGAAAACGCTCTGGGGAAATTAGTTCCGACAAGTTGGAGTTCGGATACTAATATCAAACGATCGCGACTAAAATCCGAACGGAAAAAGTGGGCGACGATTAAATATTGCAACAAATTCTCGCCGAACCGAATTTCCTGCGGCCGGAAATCTGTCGTTATCAGGGTGTGGAGTTTCCGGATGCAAAGAATCGCTCGGGGCCTTGATGAACAAGCGCGTCAGATGTCAAGGGGGAGCGATTGGAGCTCGTCGAAGTTAAAACGACTCAAACCAAACGTAACTCCCGCCGATAGGAGAAATACGGTTTTCAACTTCAAGATAGACATCCAGAGATACTCGATCTGACTTGGCACTGCATTACTAGTGGTCTGAGTGAAGAGGTTTACGAATTTGTTCGCTTTTCTGTGGCTGTGGTTCCTCTCCTCCTTCTGCTGCTGCGTTCTCCGCTAGTTTGATGGTTCCAGGGAAATAGTGATGACTTCTCCCATTCTAGCATGAATTCGCAACAACCAAACTTCTCCGGTCTGGCGAATTGGACGGAATGTCTCGCGTGGTCCTTGACATTTCTCTTTCTCGAAACGAAGGAATTCGAGTGGAAGAGGTAGTGCTGATTCGTTCAGACTCGTGCTCGTTGCCCGGGGCGAAGAACAACATGTTTTCCTTCGATTGGTTGTCGCAAAGTGCGAGAAATCCTTTGAAAATCCGGACTGATAGAACTTGAGACTCAGTCCATGAGATTTCAACGAGGAGGGCCAGTCCGGAGGATAGTATGGATTGCTCGTTTCCTCGACCGAAGTTTCATCATGAACCCCTTCCTGTCATACCAGCCGGCTTGAGCAAGAGGGCGCTCGCTCAACCCAAGACAAGTTTTTGCGGGAAACCGAGTATGGGAGCTTACTCGGGCGAAAATAATCTGCTGAGATCGCGAGCTCATCTCAATATTAAGTAAGGCATGATGTGCACATGGAGATGGGATAGAAAGTTGTCGGATGACAACACCTCAGCAGAGGACGCGTCAAACGAGACTAAAGTGATAACGGAATGATCCCTCAGTCCGCATCCACTGGGGGCTGCGTCTTATGGCGGGATGAAAATCAAGAATATGGAGATTCTGAGGCTGATTCAAACATTACGTCGATGTGTTGTGCAATGCCATCTCTTATTCAACCGAAGCGAAGATGATGAAACCTTCATGTCCGAACACTCCTTCCGCTCCGAGCAGAAATGTCCAACGGAAACCGCTGCCAAATCAAAGCTCTCCGAGTTATTCTTACGGGAAAGTGATATTTGCCCTTATTGGACATCGATCGTGATGGACTTCGCCATGCACGACGTGTCTTCCCAGCGGACGACATCGGAAACTTCCATCGCGGCAGACGCAACTTCCTTGCGGTTCACGCAATCGAAAGTTCTATCTGCAACTTTGTACTAAGATCATCCGAGAGCTCCATCCTTTTCAACCTCGCGGCTCGATTGGAGTCTTACAACTTCAAGCAATTTCGACTATTTCCGAACAAATCGCCAGAATTCATATGGATGAGGCAGAATTTAATCAATATCTAGACGCTTGATGGTTCAGAAAACCTGAGTTACCTGAGGCGGAGAAACTTTGTCCACCGATCTCTCGCGTTGGAAAAAAGTTCAGTGAAATAGACCTTCGATCGGCCGAGCTTCACTCGGATTTCCGATCAGAAAACCTGTGCAAGAGCCAATCTCGTTTCTCATTCAAAAAAAGGGAGCGTTTCATCTTTATCCATTCATAGAAATTTCGCTGCCGAGGCGGTTGATCGATAGATTTATCGATCGATACAAGTTCTCATCTGATCGGGATTACGGAACTACATACATCGCCGCAGCTCAGGATATTAAAAATTCACATTGATGGAGGTCATCGGATACGACGGGAGACCCGCGCCCGCGTCGTTCTTCTTCCCTCCTTGTTTTTCGGAAACACAATTGAATTTTTGGCCGAAGCTTCTCTCCCTCGTGGCAATTAACAGCAGTTGAGCCGGTAGCTAGCTGGCTAGCTGTGCGATTAAACTTTTTTCCCGGTCGCTCCAAGGTCGACACGAATGGATAAACGCGGTATTATTTTTAGATCGATGACTAGAACAGATTCTGTCTGTCTGGGTGGGTGGGTGGTGTGGCCTGGACGGTGTTTTGACAAAAAGCCGGCGCTGTAAGCTCATACTTCGTCCGTCGAGCCTCTACCTCGTTGCCCACCTCTCCCGTCTGCTGAGGTGGCACGCTTGAAGCAGAGAGAACGCCTGATGTCGAAACTCCTCGAAGGAAACCCATTTGGCGCCAGATTGGATATTGTTCAACATGTTGCGCTGCAGGAACGGAACACGCTTCGATGAGCCTTCGAAATTCTCAATTCAGTTCAGTCACACTGAAACCTGTTCGTGCTTGTTGCCTATGTTCACTCAGTCACTCAGTCAGAGAGCCTAGTAGAAGTTGAATAATTTACCGCGTAATGGACGTGCCAAATTAGTAAATATTATCCGGTGTCAGTTACCGACTAGATTGCTGATTGTGTGGCTGTGAGACTTTTCTTTCGACTTCGTCTCTGCGACTCTGTAGAACCGCAGCCACAGAAGGTCGCGTTCTCTTTTCGTCGGTGTCGTCTACGTACATTCAGGGCGGCAGCGAATAAACACCGAACGATTCCGCCTGTGGAACTCAATTTCCGCCTAATGCATTCGGTTCCGACTGGGCGAACGAGCGAGCGAGCGAGCGAGTGGTGATCAATATTCGAGCGTTGAGTTCCAACGAAGCCAATCAACCTGTTCAAAGATCACCTCGAATTTCATGAGCTCTTCCGTCTCTGGCCCCATTCCCATCGAGCACCTTCAAAGCTGCAGTTGTGCTCGATCGGTGAATTGATTGGCCGCTTGCGTCGAACCGATCTATTTCGAACTTCAGCGGACCTAGATCGGTGCCTTGTTAGTAACCACATCAGGAAAGAATTCGCCAGGATCCCTGAAATCCTCTTCCAGTCGAAGCGATCTGATGTTTATCAGTTCACTCATCGATGTGACCTGCATCGAATCGAGCTGCCGAGGCGTGAAATCGTTCATCTCATGACCTTTCACGTTTGCAATGGAGCTCTGTTCAATTGACCTCCGTTTCAAAAAAAAGTTTTCTTAGTTATTTATACGACCGGAATGGAAGAGTAACGCGACCCCGCAGCTTCCTTCGTTAACGAACATCCCTTTCTATTACAGGTAAGCTACTCGTTGAAAGAGTGTAGTAGGGTGTTGTTCGAGAACAAGGGCGGAAGCGTGGAATCACGCAGTCTCGTCCTGCAACCATTCATTCAGGAAATCGAAGTCTGTCTTGAATATTGTGCGGAAACTAGAATACATCGGAGCAGCGTGGAAAGTCGGCGGCCGCATCGGACGCCATTGATCTCGGTTTGGCCTTGAGAGCGTTTCGGCCTCTTGTTTTAGAATTTTGAGGACAATGTATTCGGCTCCTTCTGAGTGAGCCTTCAGTGAATGGGTGTTCCCGCCCACATTTTTGATCGCGCGCCTGTTCAATTCGCTTGAATGAATCAACGAATCCTTATTCTATGAGAACGGTCTGGACTCCAGTATCCTCGGTGGAACGGAATTCACGTTGAAATCCATAAACATCGATCATTGATGCCGAATCGGGAATCAGCTACACATTTGGTTCGGTTTCATTCTTCGACTGCTCGGTGGCTGACGAGGAAGAGAGAATGCTTCGAAAGTCTTCGGACAGAATGAGATGTTGTTCGACGAGACGCAATTCCTGAATTGTGCCGGTCTCGAGAAAAAATTGTTTTAGGCCAATACTTCCTTCGCGCCGTGATTGAATCAGGCGGCTCTTGATGCCTTCGTTACAAGCGAGTACAAGTTCTAAACTTCGTTACAATGTCTCTTGTTGGCTTTCGAGGAAATCGACTGCGTACCATGTTTCTCGTGAACTTTTCAAGCGACTTCAAATGTCTGCCTGCGTGCGAGAGAATGAGTTTTGCTAATCCCAGCGCCCGTTCGAACTCGGATTGAATTTAATTGAAAGAACAAAAGCGGATTCCGATCTGAAAGCGGCTTGTCGAGGTCTTTAGCTGCAGCTTTTTCTGCAAATGAGAAGTCCTCTTCGCTGGTAGACGCCGACTACAAGAATGTTCCCGAACGCGTTTATTGAACCACGTTGCTCCTCCTGGAGTCTCCACCGAGCTCCAAACAATACCTGTCAAGATTCACACCCAGTTTTACTTTGTCTTCGAACGTGTAGTGTCGTCATTAGCACACTCTTGGACCCTGGCTCGAACATGGCGTGAGACCCGGCCGTTGGAATCGAGAGTGCAGCCTTGATTATCTGAACTAGACTTCGAACCGAGGCTAATTCAATACAAAGGCTGCCATTGACGTTTTTAATTATTTGGTCGATTGCGAGTGCGTGACATGGAGGTCAAGGCAGATGGAAGTAGAGGATCGAGAGAGAGAGAGAGAGAGGTATAAGAAGGAAGGCACTAAGTTCGGCTTCTACTGAAGTGGGGCCGACGTATCGTCAGGCCAGGGTTCAGACCCGTCTAGGTAGAGTAGGGAGCCCACACAGAGAGAGAGTTTGACTATTCAGAAACTCACTTCACCTCAGTCGGATGCGATAATCGCGTTCGTCATTGAAAGTTCAACTCGTCATATTTCCCTCCGAGAACGACTGCCAGATGGCCGCCTCCACAACCGCCTTCCTCTTTCAAAGGAGGGGTTTGGATTCTCGCGATTAGAAAACCCGCGAGCGAGGTGGATGCTAGTGCGCGATGCTTCTACAAAACTTGGACCATCTATCCTATCACTTTAAGGATTCCAAAAGATCCCCATGTAGAAGTCTGAACTCGGACTGCATCCGAACGCTGCCTGCTGCACTGATAATGGACTTCCCTTTCGTTTCCGAAATTCGGGCATTCAACCCCGCAAGAGGGAGCACCACCTTCCCAACTGGGGTTCGAAGACTCAGTTTCCTCAAGAATTCGTTCCTCGCTCGTCTCCAGGGCTGACTGCCCCAAATGAGAAACGCGATTGCGTAAGACGGGACGGTACGGCGAAGAAAGAAAATGACGAACAGTCTCGTCGACTGCGGATCCCTGGAAATGACGAAACCTCACAGCATGTTCCGGATGTCGAATAATTCCATTTCGCTCAAACCTGGACGCAATGTTCTCGGTGAACGTTCCTCGAAAAAAATGTTCCGCTGTGTTCACGGACTCTGATGATTTCCCTGGACTTGCGGCGAAAAGCTGCATGCTATGAATCACGAAAAAATGCTTACGGATCAGCATTCGATTCGTGAAGTCACTCATTGATCTTCACGAATCTCTGATTGATCACCTGATAGATGCCGATGAATGCCTCGCAGCAATCGATTTTCTGCTTCTTTCGGAATGAAGGCTACTTGCACAATATCGTCTATGAATTCATCTGCTCCGCTCAATAGTTTCGGCTCACATTTAGTGTCCTGGAGCTTCTATTGCGGAGCTGCTTCGAAACAAACCATTGAAGGGGTAATCGATGAGTTTTGCGAGTAGTATAGAATACGAGTTGCTCTTTGCTCTCGAAAACTGTTGCAGCTCACCGAGTCCCGAATATATTCGCAAAAATGGCGGTGCGGTCCTTGGGCCAATGCAAGTGATTTAGAATCACCAATAGGTCTTGTGATCAAATTGGAGTTACGAAATGTAAGTTATCCGAGTGATCTGTATACAACGTGGGGACAGCGGCGAGAGTCGACAGCGAACGCGTGCTCGGAGAAATTTCGGACCCTTTACTAGGCATTATGAGCTGCGTCGAGCAGACTGAGAATGTTCCAGACCTTATCCACAAAGGCCACTACGCGGTGAATTCGAATTCGATTTCAGGTTGTCGCTTTCGTTGAACAGCTGGACGAGAGACGCGCATTGCGGGTTTTGCTCAGCGCCGTAGGATTCGGATTTCGTCGAAGTCGGATCGATGCTCGATTCTTTTGATCGCAAAAGTTCTGTTCAATTTTGGCACAAGCGAGCCGTTTGTCGACCAAGTTTCATGATGCAGCAGCGAAGGATTCCGAGTCGTTGCAAAGTGTCCCTTATGTACGCGCTCGAAACCCGGAGGCAGCTTGGCCATATTCGGCTTCCGGTGAACGTCTCGTTCGGGATTGAGATTTCGGATTGAGCCTGTTTCGTCGCTTATCAGACTTCACTCGATCGCCTCGAGACAGTAGGACCGGAATATGTAGAACCAGGAAACAGAGACGGGGCAGATGAGATCGCTAAATTGCTCCGCCTTCTCAAGAACCAGACGGAAGAAACTATGAGACTCGTGATTCGTTCATTTTCGATCGAGAAACCTTGCCTTGAATAACATGGACTCTCTCTGCCTCGAGTCGGTCGTCTTCACGTTCCTAACCCTTGCAACAGGACGAATCGAATCAATTGGGATCCGAAAGAACGGAGAAACCGAGCCCTAGTCTGCATGCGAATTGAGAGATTAGTTACGCACGTGCCATACTTCCCGATCGCGGCAGCACGTTCAAATTTCGTGCTCCCAAACAGGATCGGAAGCGATTGAACGATCGAACCTAATCGAAAGCGAGCTCAGGAACTGAATTCGACCTTATTCCGAATTCGAATCGATTTCACGATTCAGCGTTTGTGATTGCTTCATCGGGTTCGGTACGGTGAGTGCAACGTGGTTCACGAATTCGGAGTGGCGAACTCCGGCCGGAATCCGCCGGTCCGGAAAGGACGGAGGGGTCAACGTATTCTCCTCCCTTCTCCTTCCCCCTCCCCTCCCCAATACTTCTATGCTCTCTCTCTCTCCGTCTCCTCCATGACCTTCAGAGCGGGATCCTGCCGCAGGATCCGTTGACTTTAGGGGAGAGGCGGAAGCAGGCACAAGGGAAAAAAATTGGAAAGGGATGAGAGGATGCGGAGGAACGCCATCCTGCGGGACAATGGCTGCTGATGCCGCTGCTGCAGAACTCCTGAAAAGCACTTCCATCGGCTCTCGCGAAGCTCGATGAGCGATCGAAGTCGTTCCAAATATAGCTTGAGGGTTGCATGGCCTGAGATGGACCAGTGAGCGCGGTCTGAGGAGATGATCGTTTGCCATCGGTCGATGATGAAAACAGATACGGGCCTTGACGGAACTCTCTGAATACGGTCACCATCCAACCAGTTGAGATCGTGAGCTCAATAGAAGCATGCGGTGAACACGTTGATGAAGACTGTGTTGGCGTGAAATCCCTTTCTTTTGACGGCTTCTCTCCCCTGCCTCTCTCCACATTCGACTCTCTGCTTCCTCCGGAATGTGGAGGGAAGAGACGCTAAGTCGACGTCCAGGATGACCCAAGTCGCCACTCCGATTCCGGAACCTCACTCAAAAAGTGAAGAGATGATCCTCTTCCCTATCCGAGCGCATGATCCACGTCTCTAGGAGTCGGTGGAATCGAGGAAGCGTCCGGTAGTCACCGAAGGTCCTTTTCTCCCTCGCAGCCGATCGATAAATCAGTCTCTCATTTAGATTTAGAGGATTGGGTCGGAGGTCCTGTCTTGATCGCTCGGGAAACCAAGAGCAACGGTGGGAGCAACGGCAGCATTGTCGCAATGCGGCTCTGCCGATCAACCAACCAGCAGCCGGGATCAGCGGAACCGAGAGGAAGAGATGCAGGAACACGAAGAGCCGGAGGAGGACGACAAGGAGAGGGAGCCAGGAGGAGGCAAAGGAGAATCGAAGGAAAAAGGAGGAGGGCGGCGAGGAACGGAAGAATGGAACGGAGGAAGGAAGTAAAAGAGGAAGGGAGAGAGAGAGAGGATCCGGAGGATGAGGAGCAATAAGAGAGCTATATGGCGGGAAACGAGGAAGGTCGAGCGAGGAAAACGAGAAGGAGAAGAACAAGAATGGAAGCTGGCTGCCACAAGCTGCGGGTATCCTCACTTCCGTTGTTCTCCTTCTCGGTTTGGACGAGCAAGCCACAGTCTCTTTGTCGGTCTGTGTGTAGCAGCCGCCTGCGGCTTTTCAGGAGAACAACAATTTCCACGAGATTTTTCCTCACTCTTTCCTTTTTTCATCTTTCAGCAACTTGCATGCATTCATCAGCTCGTTTCTCGTTTCCTCCGCTAATAGCTTCGAGAGCTGCTCTATAGACGCACTTTCTTCTCCTTGATGCATCATCCATCCATTCTTCAAAAATCGAACGAATACTTGCCTCCATAAAACTCTGGCTTCTCCGCGGAAGGGTTCGCGAAAGGTTCCCCCTGAAACTCATTAGGAAGAAGTTTCCGATGCTCCAAGATGTGGCCGAAACGGCCGAATATGTGAGGCCGACGATGACCGATCGGTGTTGCGAACGATACCACATATTGATCATTTCATGGGCTATCTCAAAGACGCGATCCACGAAGCATCCGTCAGGCTCGAAGTCGTTTCTTAGATCGATTGGGGGACGAGGTCTAATATCAGAGGAATATCAAAATTACACCAGGGGAAGCTCAGAGCGATCCCGAATCGTTTCCAGGAGGCGAATGCGAAAGTAATGGCTGGCTTCTGGGAGAACCGATCTTCCAAAAAGAGCGAAAACTTCTCATCCTCACGAATGGAACCGTGCGGAGGTTTTCCATCGACCGACCGCTCGATCAAAGTTCGTTGTTGAGTGCTCATTGTGTGGATGGCACGATCTCTGAGCCTTTGTGAGCATCCCTGAAATCGATGCCCCATGGCCTTCAGAGAACGAGGCTAGGTGGGAGTTTGGGCCGCATTTTCCGACGTTGAGAACTTCGCTTGAATATGAGTCCGGCCGAGCTATTATTCATCAGAGCGTGGGAAGAGGAAGTCGTGAGATCAAAGCCATCGCGGGGGGACGACGACGATGAATACGAGCCGTGTAAGGAGCGGGGTATTTAGGCAGTCCGCCGGCTGACTCTCCGGACGCGTGTTCGAAGCGAGGCTGTAAGCACAACTTTGTGATTGACTGCCTCTCACATGCCAGGTGGCGGCGGTGGTGGTGGCCGTTGAGGCCGTGGAGGCAGAAGCAGCAGAAGCAGCAGCGCCGGTTGAGCGTACTACTCGACGGTCCTTGTGCCCGTTCACCGGATTGGCGAGTGTAACCGTGCGCCTCCTCGGGAAAGTTTCCGAGAGGCTTTCCATTTTGAGCCTCTTACGAAGAGCATTAAAACAAACCCTCAAAAGTTTTCTCGCGGCTCGCTTGTTCTTCTCTTGGCTAAGAGGATTCTCGACGGATGACGCATTCACTTGTTGTCGCTGAAAGCCGCTTACGACGACCATCACCACCAGCGGCGGTGGCATCGACACCTGCTTGAGCGCGGAACATCCTTCCGTCGTTAGTAACGGATGAGAGTCGGGTCCATTTACATGATCAATCAGCCTTTCCCTCGGCTCGAAAAGTTCGAACACAAATCTAGTTTGAAGACGAGTGTTGTCATGCTGATCGTTCTGCTCATGAATACATTCGATCAGATGGTGGCGAATGATCGAACGGATTGTCACTAAGACCTTGGTCCGAATGGAGCCCTTCTTCCAGAAGGTCCGAATTGTTCCTTTGCTGAACTTTGAAGATTTTCTGAAATGAAATATGGAGATCAATGTCGATCAAAGAAGTTCTACGGCAGCGCTCCTTGAATAAGCCCGTGGTAACTGCGGATTCCTAGAGGTATAACTTCAAGTTCCGTCTCTCAGACCGCAAGAAGCACCGCCGAGAATTGCGTCCTCCATGGAATTCGGATTTCACATTTTGTAGTCGAGAATTCGGGCCTCGGATATGGTGACTTCTGGGTTTGCTCTCCGTATAACGCCTTCTGCCACTCGAAGCGGCGAGGCAACTTGTGGGACCTACGAGGATCCATTACGGCAACGAAGCGTAGATCCGATACGTGCTCCGCTCGTTTCCGCGTTGATCGTTTTAGCATCGGAAATAGGACAGCGAGGGCCTAACTTTTTGAGTATCCAGACGCCGCTGCAATTCTCTTCGCAGTGAATCGAGAGCATCGTATCAGACTTCGCTGACTCACGAGCGATGATAAGGCATCCAGAGAGACTCTCTCGTAACAGCAACCACAAAACTGTAGCCACGAACTCGCAAACGGAGCCGGCTGTTATTCGCTTCGTCCGCTGGTGTGCGCCGCGAGCAATCGACGTGTGAGTCGATCAGCTGATCCGACGGAAGACGACTCTTTGTTGGTCTGCAAGGAAAATATTGACCCTGTAAGCCTTGTTCCAACATCCTCGTCTTGGGTCAGCGTTGAAGCCACGGCCGTTGTCGAATCCGCAAAATCTTGATCCCAAACAGGTGTGCATCGCTATATGTATATCTCGCATTTATGGCTGCTTCAGATCGTGATATGTTTTTGTTTTTTCCACCAAATGTTCCACCTGAGCCGCTTAGGAAGCGGGCCGCGACGTCCACTTCGGAGGTCGGCTGATCTGAGAGGCGGACGTCTTAGAGCACGTTCGTCTCCTTCTGACAAGATAAGTCTCTCGTTTTGTTCTCCACGACGCTTATTAGGTGTTAGTGTCAATCCAAGGGAATATCTCTGCGTTCGCCATATCAGGATCTCGCGAGCAACGACGACCTCTAGTGACAGTAACCTCAATGAAAGAAGATCCTCGACCCCGAATCCGCGACCTTGCAGTGACAAAAGTGAAAACATATCAGCATATAGAAGAATGAGCGAGAGCCGAGAGTGTGTAGAGGAGCCAAAAGATTCCCTAGTCGCCGGTGTTTGGTTCACTTCGTCAACATGGGATCATTTGCTCTCGGTGATGAGAATCGGGGAATCTCGAAGTGAATCAAAGACAATCGAAGAAGCGATTATATCGATTTCCGTTAGGGAGAAGTACTTGATGCACGTTCACCGACCACGCTACGGCTCCCTCTTGCAGCTAATGATTCACGACGGCCTTCTTGGAGCAGATGTTCTGTTTTCGCCGGCTGGGCGGTCCGAGCGAAACGAACGTTTCAGGGCGCGAAGTGTCAGTCCTCGCGCGAGATTCGAGGAAGGACGATCCACGAGCCGAGGTGATGTGTTGAAAAGCTCACTCCAGCTTCGAGAATAAGATCAGCATCATTTGTTTTTTGCAACATACGCTTCGCATGGAGAAACATCCCGAATGATCCATCGGTACCTCATGCTCAGAGCACGTCGAGCTCATTGGCCACGTTGCAATCGGTTTTACGTGATCTCTTTGGAAACCTTCGCCAAAAAGAACGTCTGAAAATACAAACGGGTGTTGGTTGTCGTTGCGTGCTAGCACAATGAGCCTGGATCTTTCTCCTGGCTGTTCGAGGATCTCATCTTCCTCAAAACCGCTCGGGATCCGCTTGTCAGCGGTGATTTGTTGTCGCGGAGCTTTCTCCTCCTCTCCCTCTCTGTCTCTCCTTCTGTCAACGAGGAAAGTTTCTAACGAGTTGTCTCGTGGAGCTGGATGTCTCGGTCAGCGGTGATTTAGGAGAGAAGATAACCGGTCGAGTGCGCCACATCTCCGGAAGATCCCGAGGAGGAAACCACATACATAATATATTCCATCATCATCATCATCATCATCAAAATGCACGGTCGGGGTAATGGTACTGCATTACGAAGCCGGAGCGACTTCTTGGAGGGAAGCGCTAATGGAGGGAACCATTTCTTATTCCTTGTAGAGAGTTCCTCGTCTCATTAGAGCGACACGCTTTCGACTTCGAGTCCAGTCGCGAGGCAAAAGAGTTCTCGACCGAGTTTCGATTCCGACTCGAATCTGAGTTCCTGATTCGGGAACAAGCTCTCGTTCGAGGTGCATTGGCTGGAAGAGGAAAAACAATCAGAAGGAAACATTTGCTCGAGAGGGACACAGAGAGTTCTTTCCTTTATTCAAATTCGATCTTGCCGGCCAGAAATAGGAATTGCCTCACAACTTGAAGGGGGCGGCGATACGATCTATGGGGGACATGACCTTGCCGGGGTCGAAATTCGGCCTTGTAACGCGTTACCCGATTCCGAATATTGACGGCGGCGGCGGCGAAGGCGGTGGCGGCGGCGGCCGGGCGCGTTTCAGTGTCAGCCGAAAGGAGGAGGGTCGGACTGGGCACGCAGCTCGGCGACCGTTGGACGTGGCGAGTTGAGTTCCAAGGTAAGGGCAGGCGGCTCATGGACGAGGGCCGCCGAAACGTCGGCACGACACCCCCGTCCTCCCGCTCCTCGTGAGGAAAGTTCTACCCTCTCGGTTTTGGGAACCGTTCTCTCACTCTTCGCTCGACGAGGCGTGTGCTTGATCCGGTTGGAGTGTGAACACACTCGCTTGCGGCACAACAACAAAACGTGCTTAGCGTTCGAATCTGCTCGAAACGCGTTCCAGATCGCCCTGCACGCTTGCGTGACAAACCTGGCATCACCCACAATCACTGACAAGCTGTGGGCGGCTTCACGGCGGCATCGGCATTCGACGAAACTGCCGGAGAAGCTGTCGCCAAACCTGTCGGTTGGTCGGTAGGCGGCCAACCAATCTACTAACCAACCAACCAACCAACCAGGCACGAGTCGATGTGATACGGTGTGAGTGAGCAAGTAAGCAAGCGAGCGAGCGAGCGAGCGAATGAGTGTGAGTGAGTCGTCGGTACGAATGTCCTTCACCAGATCATAACAACAAACGTCACGGAAGCACGCGCACGAACAGCTGAACGAGCTTCTCGTTAAGACTAAGATTGTCGGCTCGTTGTTGGCAAGTCGCTTGAGCGCGTGCGAGGTGTTCGAGTCGAGTTCGTGTTGTGCACCGAGTGCGTCGTTTCCTCCTTCGTTTGTCTTCCGAAATCTTCGTCCGAGATCAAATCATCGTCATCATCATAACACTGAACACGCAGCTGGAGGTATCGCTGTGTTTGGAGGTGTCGTCGACGTCGTCAACTTCGACGACGTTCGTTACGGAGGTGCGCCCGCTCCCGTCGAGAGTGGTGAAGGAGAAGGTGGCCGTGGTGTTGTTGTTGGTGGTGTCGTCGTCGTCAACGGAGTGTTTCTGTTGACAAACTTACACTGTTATTGTGGTTGATTGATGTGACGAATTGGAGTTGAGCAGTACGAGTGAAGAGTGAAGACTTTTGATCGTTTGTTCCGATTGTCATTGTGGTGGCTATGGGGGAATTGAGCGCAGGCAAATTCGAAGTCACCCAGGTCCGAACCCCGGAGTCAGCGTTGTCAGCCTCTACTCCCTTGTCCCCCCAGTCGCTGCTCGCGGGAGACTTCTCGAAGCAACGTTTGCTTCCCCACGCAGGTAGGAATGTCATATTTTCGACCATGTTTCTAGTTATTCCCTCTCTCTCGAGAGAGAAACGACTTCTGCTCCCGATCTGACAGTGCGGGCAAACCCGAGTCCGCGAAAATAGATCAACAAGATGAAGATGAATCCGTCTCTTTGAGGGTTGGATTTGAAGAGAGTTTCGGCTTAGGTCATGCGGACATCGACAAATTCATTCACGAAAACCTGGTCAAATTAAGAACTCAAAATGGTGGAGTCGTCAGAATGTCGAAACTCGGAGTTCCGACGGAATCTGATTGTCAACTCTGCCACTGTGCGCGCTGACAAGTTAGATAATGAACCAGATTCTTCGACAGCGAGGTTTGTTGCAAAAACATCATCTCTAATCCTCTTCCAAACAAACAAGTCGCTTGGTAAACTCGTGGTTGAGTAAACGCGAGCGAAGTTCCTCTCAAGGCTCCTTTCTCGGAATAAACTTAAACGCCTGAAGTCTTTTACGGCGAGTTCCCCGTATCGAACACACTGTTTCTGCCTCTTCAAGTCCGTTATGTAATTCCGTTCACGTATTTCGACTTTTGTTTCTTATCTTCACCGGGTTTGCGACTGCCAGAGCTGGAGTTTTGAGTTCTCTGCTAGGCCTCTAGAGAACAGACGAGGGATGGAGACTTCCCTCTACTCCCGATGACCTGTGAGACTGCCTCTGGGCAGTCAGTCAGTTGTCGGTCGGTCGGTTAGTCGGTTTGTTCCTGCCCTGATCGTCGGTCCTTCTTTCTGTCGGTCGCTGCCAGCAGCTAATGTTGTCTAAATGGAGGAACATGATCGTTTGACAGCGCCATCAGTGGCCACCAGCCGGATCCTCGTCTCAGGACGGCAAACACCACCCTTGGGTGTTGTGTACCAAACGTAGCGGACCTTGCCGCCTTCCTCTCGATGCTATTCTCTAAAGGCTCGTTGAGAGACGCAGCGGCAGGAAGCGTGTTCGAAATTTCAAAATTACTCGATTCCCTTTGCTGTACATCGCCATCATATTTCTGCTCGGTAGAAACCGAAGGAAACGCAAGGTGATGTATTTGTCGATAGGTTTCCCTCGCCGTCTGCTCGCTCCACAACACGGCGGGAAAACAAGAACAGATTTCTAGTTCGCTCTACTTTTCTCGCTGATGTCCGTCATAATCAGGAAGAGCAGGAATCGAAAAACTCTCGGAACGCTTCTCCGCTCCGACGGTCCGAGCATCATTTGCTGAAATTTTGGGAGAATTTCGCGCATTTACTCGCCGTCATTTGTTGCAAGAGTTCTGCTTTGTAGCTTACACCGTGGCCATTCTCTCAATTGTACGTTGCAAATTCGATAGTCCATTCATTCATTCGGTCGTTCTCGTGTGACGGATATGTAATCACTGTGACCGTCGATCAGTTGCCCACTTGCAAACGTAATCGATACCATGATGTGACCACGACTTAGACAACGATCTCCACTCTGTCCGACACTACCACCTGCTCATTGTTTCTCATTCAAGTTTTTAGGTTGTTTCAAAGAAGTCCCGAAATCCTAAATAACTTAAGAATCGCTTAGAATAGTTGAAGATGAACGGTGTGCGGTTCTAACCTCGAAAAAGATTGCCTTGGCTGTGAGTTGTTGTGGAGACATTTTTGTTGTCGCGTTCTCCATCGAGTCGAATTTGCATTCGTGCAATCTTTTTCTCGACTGTCGTCTGCTCGATTTTTAAATCTGTACGATTCCTCCCGCGACATGCTGTCTTTTCTTTCATCCTTCTTTTTTTGGTTCCGACAAAGTAACTGCCGGCTCTGTTGTCATCCTCTTTCCGGCCTCTCGCTCGCTCGCTCGACAGAAGAAGAGTTTTTGCGTGCGTTCGCCTGACAACAATGTCTGACTTCAATCACGTTGGCCATTCACATCGGTCTTAATCTCTGATTGAACCACGTTCTTGGCGTGAATCATATGATTTGACGTCGGGTTTTCAAGCATTAAGCGACTTTGACGATGATCGCCAGTTAATATTCGAATGAATGTTTCATCATCGTCGTTTTATCGCAACGTTTTTAGATTAAAATAGAGTCGGCGGCGCCGTGCTCACAGTTCATCGATCACGGGATCGATTTGCGTCGGGTGTGAGCCAGCCCTGAAACAGTTGCGGAAATTCTCATGAGGTTCTTTGGCGCCAACTTTTCGCGCGAACTGCTGACGTCTGACTTTCATTCAGTCAGTGATACAGCGAGCGGCATCATCCATCGAAGTATCTTCGAATCGGTGTCAAGATTTGACATTGATAAAAAAAAAAAACAAGACACGCGCGACTCGACGTGCTCGCTACTCTCCTTCTCGAACATGTTCATAGAATCGACTTTCGAGCCGAATTTACATCGAAAGTAGAACATACACGAGACATTGATGGAAATTCGGGAACGAACGAACGAACAAACAAACAAGCGAACGAAAACCAACAAACCAGGAGAACGACGACTCGAATGCGATCACGTTGTGGGCCTCGTTCACAAAAATGTAGCTTCCATCGAACGGAATCTCTACACAGGATCTCTGTCGGGCGGTCGAACGACCTGATTCAAGTCCGCGCCCAGGAGCACGTGGTCTGAATTCAGAAGGGCGGACATTGAACGTCGGTGTCATTGAAACGATCCCCACAAAACTCGACATCGATACGCTCCATATTTGGAGGGAGCTCCGTGGTCGGCTGACGCTTTTTTTTTCTAGATAAGCATTCAAGCGGACCGCCGCAAGGTACGCTGTTCTGGTTGATGTAGTCGCAAATAGCCATCGAGGCTCTGAATGGAAGTTGAAACCAGACATCAACTTGACTTCCGGAGGTTCGACGAGGCGCGGTGTTTCGATTCGAACAATCCGCCATTTTGTCGAATCCGATCGATCCACTACCCGGTGACTCCATTACCATGGGTACAAAGCAACAAAAGTAAAACCCAAGCCATTCGGGAAGTTCTTCGCTCCTGACCTGTGCCGAGGCCACGGAGTCTGTTGATCGGACCGAGCGAGGAAACTCGTCCTCTCCCTCTATGGAGACTCTCCTCACAAGCTGTCGATGGATCGTTGTCATCGATGGAGTTCCCAGTCATGGGACAGACCAAAAGGAATCTCAACTTCCTCAAAACGCTCATGAGGCGACCTTCGACGAGCACTCGGGTCTATTTGCTCAAATCGAACGGCTCAGAAAGAAGGGGCTCGGCTTATTTGGATTTTCGCTTTCAACGACCGACGTCAAAGGCCCGTTGGATCCAGGAACGAGCAACGGAGCTCATCGCTTGAATCAACAACCGTTGCGTCCGAGAACGTGCTCCGGAAACGTTCTTGGTTCAAATCATGGAGAATTCTACGCTGGAAAGCTATCAAAACACTCGGACTGATTGCCGAAATGATGAAAGTTTTATTGTTTCAAATATCAGCTCAGCGACTCATTCGCTTGATGTACAATATTTACTCGTGAGAATACTGAAACTGAAGTTTGTCGGGAATTTTAGCTTGCACATACACGTGCGGAATCAAAGCTCACCCGATCCGTCTCTATTTCTTACTTCAAGATGCCACTCACGCATTGCGCAACGCTTGTTCCTTGCGTAAGGCCACTCGAGACCGAGTGGGTGATTCGCCGGCATCCGGCGCCGCCGAAGAAGTTGTTCCGGTCGCCGTTCCGGAGGTCCGATGTCGCGCAAAAAGCACAAACTTTCCCGCGACCGATAACCTACTCGAGTTTCAGAGTCTTTTGGAGTAAACTTTGATCCGTTCCAGAGCACCGGTGTCGCTAGACAAAAGCAGAACCCTCGAAACTTTGTTCGGGTCCACCGCCTGATCTCTGCTTACGGTTGTGAAAAAAAGTTTTTTTAAACCGCTCGCCGGCTTCCGTACTGGAAACAGGTTCTCAATCATCCGTCGCTTCAAATGCACAAAGTTTCCAGCAAGTGGGAGATTCTGACTTGTCTGTCACCGAATTTTTTCCCTCCAAAGTTCTTTTTTTTTCCCTCGTCTCTTCTTTTCCCGACGCCATTAGAGAGGGCTTGTCGTGCGGTGAAAATCTTGTTAGCAGGCTGCGGACGACGTCGTCTGCTGTCTTCATTTTATCGAAAGACAAGCTGTGTTTCGAAAAGCAGCCGGTCTCGTGTCCTCTCATGGATTTCGGGCAGTTAAAACCCTCGCAGTGAGCGTGCTGCAACTTTTACACGTCGGACACCTGAGACGCTGGAAAATCATGAAGTTCCTGGGCGAAAGCGAAAAGTTTCCGGTGCCGTTGCGCAGTTCCGGAACATGGAAAAAAATAACGCTTCGAGTTATCGCGACCCTAAGCTCCAACATTGAGACATCCTCTGAGAAGAGAACAAAACAACACGCTCTTTGACGGAAGGAAAAACTCCGCCACGGAAAAAGGAAAACTGCTTGTCTAAGACTCAGCTTTATTATTATTTTTTTTTCGTCTCTGACCCGAAAAGCTGAAGGTCTCACCGTCGTGTTCTTTTTTTCGTCTCTGTTGCTCTGTCGTTGCTGTGCAAGACAACAACCGTTGAGACTAGAATCCTCTTTTGGAGATATTGTTCTTGACTTTGTTCGGTGGTTGATTACTTTTGATATCTTTCGCTTGGCCTTTGAAATCCTCGAGAGCAAACACCATCGGAATTCTTCGCGTCATCCCTTCGAGAATTCGCATGACATTTTCTTCCGAGGGCATCGAACGAGCTTGAACTTCATCATCAATCCTCATGATGGTGGAGATGTCGCCTTCTTCCTCGTCCGTTGCAAAGATCGCTTCTTGGCCGTCAATCTAAAGAGCAGACATCGCGATTGTCTGCCACGAGTTTGTCTGGAAGCTCGAACAACGAGAAGAGTGCTGAAACCACCGAATCGATCTGGCGACTCGGAAAACTGTTCGTTGTCCGCGCCAAGCTTCGGGTCCCGTGATGCTGAAACGCTTGCCAGAACTCGACCGCCCGCCCGCCCGCCCGCCCGCCGGTCGGAGGAACGCAAGGGAAAGAGGGAGAGATTCTCTCGAGTGTCGGTCAGCAGCAGACTTTCGGGTTGATCATCCATCTGAGCGGTTGACCGACCGGCTGACTGGCAGAATGACTGTACACACACACATATGTATAACAGACAGACAAGTCTGAATACCTGCGGATGAGTGGGCGGCTAGTGTGTAGCTTCGATTTTCGAGGAGTCCTCCGACAGATACATGACCGCTAAAGAGTTCGTACTCATCGCAAACGATGGCCGGAGGGTGCAATGACCATGACAGTAATCATTGGGGTCGACATTCGAGTTCGGTTACCGCGGTGACAATTACCAATGACACTTGTTCGTCGACCACTGGAGAAACTAGGACTTCGATGATCGCGAAGGGCCAAGGTCAGCGACCTCGAGAAATCAAGACAAGGTCAGAGAACATTTCGTTACCGTCGAACCGAGAGAAGTGACCAGCCTGCCGCTTGCCTGCCTGCCTTTCTTCCGATGTACTCAGATTCACTTCACTTCACTGTTCGGCTTTACGAAGTAAATCGTCAGTCGGTCCGAGCGCGGGCTGATCTGTCGCTCGAGCCCTTCGGAAGAGGAACATCTGTCTGACGCTACATGTTTGCTTTCTCGGTGGAAAACCAGTGATCGTGACACGCGGAACCGAATAGTTTCTAGAATAACGGTGAAAGTGTTCTGATTCCGGTTTGCTGGTTGCTGTTGTGGTTCGGACCTCGGTTCAGCTGGGCCCTTCGCCCGAACCGCTATGGCGGTGGAAATGCACGCAACACAACGGATTCATCTCGAGAGGCTCAACTCAGGTACTGAAAGTATTGACGTAGCACTCGTGTAAAGCGTTTCCGAGCGGAGCTTAGCGGGTATTCGAAGAGATCTTCGAGAGGATTCCTCGACAGCACGTGTGATTCGCTTCAGGGATCTATTATTATCGATCTAAAAAGGACCAATGATTCAAAAGCGATATTTTGAGAGCTTTTCATACAACGGTGTTTCTTGAGATTCTCGACGACATTCAAAGAACGCACTGAGTTCGGCGCCCTGGCGTTCATCCAAGATCACTACGGTTTCGTTTACCCGCCGCTCGATCTGATTTCATGAAATATTGGAAACCTGAATGAATGGAACAGCGTAAGCGAACGATCACGTGGAGCTTTCCTGAAGCGATGTTCCGCGGAAGACGAAGCGTCCCCATCTTCCGGCTCTGTTCTGATAAATGACGTTGCACCCTGTGTCTGAGTCACCCGTTGAATGAACGACGGACGGGTGAAGAATAGGCAGTGGCGATGGCAGCTGCGTCATCGTCCATGGAGCCGAGAATTTTAGCGGCGAGCAGCACACCGATTCAATCGATCTCTCGTGCGCAGAGCACTTTCAGACTCGCAAGGAATCGACCCGGTTCAAAGTAAGAAATGGATTCCGGCATCGGTTCACCTCACTTCGAGGATCAATCTCATCAAGGACGTTAAATCTCCGAGGATTTCTCCGGGAAGCAATAGCGAGGCTAGAGCCGAAAAGCTTGGATTGATCGAAGAGAAAGCGAACGGCAACGTCTGCAATCTCAAACAGAAAAAAACAAAACAGAGTAGACGGCGAGTCTGTTGAAGCGCTTTCTTAGTTTTTGTTTGAATCTTGGACCTCGTGTTTAACTTTTCTGCACATTTGCACTTTATCCTGGATTTCGTACTTTTCCGAGTCTCGTGCTCACCCGCTCAACTGGTTGGCATCTTTGGCGCCTTTTTTCCTCTCCTGAGAATAATTATAGCTAACCACGATGAAGCTGCGGTGAGCGTCGCTGTTCATTACAGTGTTTGTCATTCTTATCTTCCCGAAAGGTGTGCTCACTGAAAGCCTGTCCTCACGCGAAGCTTTTCGGCGCAAAACTTCGGTTTCGAGGTTATGCTGACATTCTTTAGCGAGAAGTTCGTGAATTGCGAAAGTATGGCTGTTCGGCGAGTTGGCGGCGAAACTTCATTCCGGAGCACTCAGTTGGAATTAATTTATTTACGCGCTGTGTCAAAACGCCGCATGAAACGCTTGTGAACTTAAGCCCGCCAAAATTAACACACTCGCCGTTGTTTTGCATACCAATGTACGTGACAGGGCGGATGCGATGTATCGGCTTTGCTGCGTCCTGTCGTGTGCGTTCGTGTGAGAGGAACTCTTCGAAAGGGGAGCCAGTAAAACCGTTGCTTGTCGTTGAAAGGAAAAGGCCATTACGGGACTGCGGGGCCTAAGTAGAGTTGATAGTAGACAGTTACCGACGACGACGACGACGCTCGTTGTTGGCGTCTTCAACTACTCATGGCCGTTGCTGAGGACTTGTTTAAAACAAACTCGCTCACGTTGAAGCCGCGGCGGCGGCGTCACTTCAAACGATCTCGAGCAGAAAAGCAAAAAGACGAACGATGCAGGGAACTTTCTAACTCACGTTGGCGGCATTCAGGAGCGAAACACCAGGACGGCGAAATGACGATGTCCTCGACGATCGCTCGCTCGCTCGCTCGCTTTCAAGGCAAATGAGTCATCAAGTGAGCTTCTCGAGAAAACTATTTCGGAATTCCGATCTCGAAGGGGGGTTTTTAATTCCACCGCAATTAACAGGTCTGGATGGCCGGTCGCCGCTGCTGCACTGCACCGCACCGCACTTTCAGTGAGTCGCATGCCGCTCTCATTGATTCTGTTGTCATAGAAATTCCTCGGTCTCCAAGCCTCTGACTTTCGGTCTGCGACCTGGAGCCGGGCGACGGTCGTGCTGCAAGTCAAACATTGCGTCAGCACGGGAGAAGACGGCATTATTTAACAATCCGGAACGAACTCGTGGCTGCTGTCCTATTTGTCAAATCAGCTCTCGTCTCCTGGATGAAAGAATCCGCGGAACAAAGCGACGAAGTTATCACCGAGCGAATTTTTTTTTTCCTCGTTGAATTTCGTTTTCTCTTCTTCTTGGACGTCTCCTCGAACGGCGGAATCGCTCATCGAATTAGGCGAATCGTGTCATGACGTATCGCTTTTCCTTGACACCTGTCGAGACAATTGGTGCGAACAGAAACGCTCTTTTATCCCAATCAAGGTTAAGTCTCTGCCGACGACTGTTGACTGACCATTGTGTCGCGGGATGACGTTCGCAAACTTTTCCATTGATTAAAAGCTTCATCCGCCGAAGGTATTAGCCTCAAGCAGCGGGAGGGCTTTCTTGGAATCTCTTAAGTGAAGTGTCGCTTCATCCATTAATGTCCGCGCAAATCCGCTGCGAGCTGCGAAAAGGAATTGTTTTTTCCGCGGTCTGTTTTCGATTGACGGTAATTGACGATTAAGATAACGCTGGAAAGTAGTAGGCCGGCGGCTGACGCACCGGAAAGCCTGAACCGAAAAGAGAGGACGGAGCGTTAATCCAAATAATTGAATCGGACTCAGGGATATCTTGCAAATTGAAAGATTAGACCTAATGCTTCCAAGGTGCCCTCCCCTCTCTCTGGACACCTTCGATTCATCTTTTCCGGAGGAGCCTCATTGTCAAAGGTGTACGTTGTTCGTGCTATAACGTTTTCTGGTTCAGTGGAAAAACTTTGGCTTCTGCAAAGTGTCTTTCGGACGATCGCTCGGCCGAGTGTAACAAACAAACGAACGAACGAACTCCGTCACAATGGCAACCAAGCCAAAAAGAGGTGAGAAGCGATCGATTGCCAACACAACCAACTCAGGACTCCGGTCGTGCTCAATGTCACTCGTTGACAGCTCCTTGGAGGGCTCTCCAAGGAGCCCTCCAAGGAGCTGTCCAGAAAGCCTCGTTTGTCGCGTCGACTGCGAGTCACTCATTTGCCCCGAGGACGCTCGCATTTCGGGAAGAAAATTCGAGGAAAACTTTGATTCAGATAACCTATTATTCCGAAGGTTCCAAACTACCTGGGAGAAACCACGAAACGATCAGCTCGAACGGCATGGCGAGGTTTGAAGGTCTGTGTGGTTTCCCGAACTCGAGTCTAAACTCGAAGAATGTTCCCGCAGTGGAATGAATGAATCTACATTCGAGTCGGTCTCAACTCGACTCGGACGGAGCCTCTATGTAATGGCTCTGGCGGCGGCGATATGCGCTTGATGAATCTAAACTTCTCAAAAACCCGTCCGCGATTTGCATACGAGCACTTCGTGAGAATTGTTTGGGTTCGACTGGTCGGCCGTCTACGATGCGGGAATCCCCGCAAACTCACTCTAAGCTGACACCGAAGCAGACGACTTTTCGACAATCGTATTAGTGCGAGCGTGGACGGGGGGAGGGGCAGGGAATGTGCGCCCTCCACGTCGACGAAAATGTTGTTCCGACAACGAATCGGATCGCGCCCATGTCAGACGTTCTTGCAGCGAACGGATGAGCGTTATCATTCCAGACCATGGCTCCCTCACATCTTAACCGAATCGGTTCCGATGAATTAATCTCGTCGTCCGTTCTGATTGAGGAGCGGTCAATCGTTCGACCTGGTGAGCCTTTTGCGTGACTGTCGATCGCGACAGACAACAGCATCTAAATCGAGTGTCGAATGCGGAGGAATCAAGGCGGAGTCCGCAATCCCTTGACACGACAAAGCCGCTCATCCGCGTTCCGAAGTTCGTGTTTGTCAACTACTTCGATTTTCGAACGCGAGCAACGTCAAACGATGATCGGACTCCGAGGGTTCTTAATCGGCGTCGGCGCGGCGTCCCTCGCAAACCTAGTCGATTCTGACAAGCCAACTATCCTTCGGTCGGTCGGTCGGTCGGTCGGTCGTCGTTTTCGATGATAGAGTTTCGCCCTGGGGAATCCGCCACCGCTTTCGAATTTGACGACGAATAGCGGGAGAGGGAAACGTCTACCGATCCATCGCGCAGTTTTGAGATCAGCTGGCCGAGTGAGCGGAAGGAAACTTCATTTGAATGCTGACCTTGAGTCGAGCACTTTGTAGGCTTTCCTTTGGATTTGAAGGCCCCGAGACGCAAAGAAATCCCGATATACAATCAAGTCTTTTACAGCTCGAGTGCACCGCGCGCGTGCCTCTGCCAACTCGTCCAGTCCGGAGGTGGTCTGGGCCACCGTTCGTCGTTAGAGTTTTCCTATCCACAATTCCAGCTGTTGCTCGCGAGAATAGATGAGAGCGAGTCGCTGCATCAGCAGCAGGAGCGGCGGCGGTGAGGGCAGCAGTAGTTGGAGCTATAGCTGCAATAACTTTGTTTGCTCATTTGCCAAGAGACGGACTCGTTAAACACCCACATGACGAGTGCGCAATCAAAACTCGTCTGATTATTGTAGCACGGCCAAACCATTTGGAGTTGAATTGGGTTTTCACCCCCGGTTTGATTATTATTTCTCTAGAATGCGCACCGCGGAATCAGGCGAATTTGTTTTGTCCAAATTCGCTGATAAATAATAATCTAGTGATTGCGTGTTTGCTCATTCAATGAAGCTGTATGGCAGACGTCGAGAGTGGGTTGCTCGAAAGATTCACTATTTACTGAGTGAGCGAGTGAGCTACTACCTACTCGGAACAGCCAACTCGCGCCACGAACTCGAATTGATCGATCCATTTATCAATTCTGTTCGGAAGTTCGTCCGTTTCAGTCTCGATCGAGTCCGCCGTCGATTGTTTCTCCGATCACGAGCAACAACTTCCAGCGAACACGGGTTCTCCCACTCGCGGTCGACGATATCGGCGACTGTACGCGATCGGTCCCGCACGAATCATGGATGTAGTCCGCGCGCTCTCCTGTGAGCAAGGACATGACTCGGCGGACGAACAGGATAACGAGCAGGCTCGCAGCAAGGAGTGCGCGAGATACGATGCAGATCCTGCAGAGGAGTTGCAGGCTGACAGCGTGGCCCAGAGAGCTGGAAGGCAGAAGTAGCAGAGATTCATTTCAGAGGAGACAAGAGCGATCATAAATAACGAAGGGTATCAAACGAGGAAAATGGCTTGATGTTGCACTGGCATCGGTCCAACAACAATCACGTGATGGATTTATTGTTGCAACAATAGGAGGCGCTCAAGACTAGAAGCGATTTGTAATTTCCATAGCGTTTTGGGATTTATTCCACGAGGAGTGTTTGATCTCGAACGTGAGTGACCAATTGGATTGATTCAGTGTCAAGTTTAGGTTTGAGAATCGAACTCCGCAGTTTCAGACTGCCAACTCGCGACAGTGTAATCTATGCTGAGTGTCTCCGCTTGTGCCACACGATCGTGGTTCGCCTCCGGAATTCTGGTTCTCGGCCCGGAAACGACTCCATACAAAATCTCATTCACGGAGCGCAACGGACACGACCGCCATAAACTAGTATGAACTAATGCGACCACCGCACTGGTCGGCAGCGATTAGACGACAACGAATAGCGTCCTCAGTGGATGCAATGAGGATGTTGTTGCGAACAGCAACAATAGAATAACGACAACAATGGCCACGATGAAAGAGTCCTCAGTTTCTGCCGAACTCGCTGAACAGCGAGCGAGGCTAAAAACTCTGATTCTGACCCAGAGGCTTCGCCGCTAAGCTTTGCAACAACGACGGCGGCTCTTTCGGTGGACGAAAGAACTAATCGCAATTGGGTGTGAGCAGACGATTAGAAAACACAGAGTTCTGGTAGAAGGTTGTAAGTCAGAGAGGCCGCGAAAGCAGTCAGAAGTGGAGTGAGACGATCATGGAAGGAAGAGAGATGGATTTCCAAGCAGCAGACATATCCCGATTGAGCCAGCCAGCCCGCTCGCCCCCGAGGACGTCGAACCGCTCGTCCGATTGCTGACGGCTGGCCTTAGCCAACCCACTCGACCCAAACAGTTAGCTTGGAAAGCAACCAAGCGAGCAGAGCTAAGCTCTGTTAGCTTTGAGGCCGAGCCGATTATTTTATTCGAAAGGTTCCCAAAAAAGAATTTCGCCATCCAAAAAGTCCGGCAGCGAGAGATCAAAACTGAGGATCCAGGGCATGGACGCACGAGCGCGCGCGCCCGCAGCGGCTCGAGGGTTTGAAGCTCTTGGCTCGTTTGAGTTTTCGACCAATCTCACACAGCGACCACTTGTACTTTATTCATGAAAAACGGGAACTGAGCCACCTGAAGTTGAGTCGATTCTGGCGCTGCCATTCCGGGTGAAAAGAAAGGAAAACGAAAGAACTCGCTCATCCAAGAACTGCAGTATGCAAGCGAAATGCTTAATTTATTCATTCAATTTTCCGCAATATTTGCGCTTCTCGGTCAGTTTTGGAATATTCTTCCGAGAAGAATGCTATTGATTTTGAATCCTGTTCATTTGTTCAGTGGCCCGAGACGAGGCTACTTCGAAAACGTCGGCACGAAATCTTTTCGGAACAATTGGAAAGGTCACGATTCACATCGCTGGACTCACATCGCTGGCGCTGCTTCAATTACAAAACTTCCGAAGAAAAGGACCCGCTCCTAATACGAGAGGAACCAATTTATCAGAGCTCCGCAGCGAATCAAACAGTTGTCCGCAGTCGCTCGAGCCTGTTCGATTTCATTCTTTTCGAAATCTCCTTCATCACGTTCGGGTCACTGAAAGCAAGAAAGAATGAACATTTTGAGTCATTAGAGAATTTGCCCTTCGTCTCTGGTGCTCGAACTCGATTGCTCTTCGTGTTTCAGTTTGAAACGATTGGTCAGTACCAGGGTTTGATTGAAGCCCACTCGAAGTGTTTCATTGTGACTGGATATGAAATCAGAGGGCGTTTCTAGTTCAAATTTTTGAAGCTTGGAACGCTAGTTCCATCGGCTTAACTCTATGCGGCTCGTCGTACTTTCAGTCGCATTGTTTCAAGAATCTTGGATCGGCATCCATCCCAAGCTCTTTCTCGAAACAAAGATCGCATTCTGAAAGCGCCGGCAATCTCTTAATCCCGAGAAAGCAACTCCAAGACGCGTTCAAACTCGATCGAAATTGCATCTGGTTTGGAAAACGAATCTGCGAAAAATCGTCGAAAGCAGGAATACTTAGACCTGTTCGATATCTCTCGGGAGTTGTCGCAGAAACTCAAATCGAGTCAGGCGGCAGTCATGCAATGGATCTATTCCGATACGTTTCGTCCAGCATCGAATACTTTCGGCAGATCATAGGAGCCAGAACGATATTTGCGGACAGGCTCAAGAAACATAATGTGTCGTCATTTCACCAAACGTGTCCGGGCGACGAGACCATGAATTCGTAGATATTTGTGGATCCTTTTCCGGATCTCGAGTTGTTTTGTCTCGTTCGTGAGCTTTCTCGAGTGCAGTAACATACACACATGATAAAAGGAAGAGTTCACATCGCATCACATAAGTCCCTTATTCCTGGTCCTTTGGTGGATCTTGAGCATCTTCGATTCTTCCAATATTCTGCCTCTTTTGGATTTGTCGAGTTTTCATCGGAAATGAAATATTCGAAGCAGATATCGGATACAATCGATCTAAGATCAGACCCTAAGACTGCAGCTCTGGGTCATTCGAGTCCTCACTAGAAGTTTCAAGGTGTCTGGGTTATCGGTGTTCCCGGAGTCTCCTTGAGAACTCTCCAGTCCAATCCCGGTCGAGATTCGAAATGCCAAGTTCGTCTTTAAGGGTATCAGGAACCTCCCCGGCAACGAGCCATCTTCACATGAAAAGGTGTCCTTCCACTCCGATTCGAAAAGCGCGCCAAACATATAAATGATGATTTATGCTAGAAATCGTCCTCTCTATCTTTCTGGTCCTGTATCTATCATGGCAATTATCCGAGAGTTCGGGATGAAGGTCTGAGACTACGTGGACGTCTTGATATTTCTTCAGAAATGACAAAATGAGCGCTCGATAGCGTCTCCGAGAAACAGCTCTGTTGCATGAGTTGCCAGCTTCGGATGCGCCATGAACTCGGGATATTTTCCCGGTGGAGATGACGTAACGCAGCAGCGCTGAACCAGCCAATGGAGCTGCGAATTCTCTCTCTGTACCTTCCAAGCATCGATTTAAAGGCTTCTGTTAGTTCTATCCTTCCTTTGGATGAGAACCGCCCGGATGCGGGACCTGAGACTTCCCGTTCCCTCCAATCCCCACGATCATTCCAGCCCTCTGCCGAGAAAAAATCTAGATCAGTTCCGACTCCGGTTGTTTGATGTTGTAATCCCTTCAACCACAGATCGAAGCGGTACCGACAGAATGAGGTTGAGGGCAACCAAAGAGTTCGGGCAATAAGAGGCACGCTCGTACTTTGTTTTCCCGGATAAGCAAAGACCTCGCAAAGACTCAGAGAAGAGACTAGCGGTGATCCCGGAGTGCCTTCCGCTGGGAAACTGGGAGTGGCGGGGATATTCCGAGTGAACAAACGAACGAACGAGGTAACCAAAGCACAAATGAACCCTCTCCAGATCTCCTTAAGGGCTTTCCGAAGCGGTCAATCGAATTATGCTGCACAGGAAGCGAATCCGTTTCACAAAGAGGCCAGACGACGACAGACTTCGAGGGCTGTCGATGAAAGTTCTCCCAAATTATGCAGGATAGTCATTGACGGCCGCGCCGTGGCCATCGGCGCCAAAGATTTCGATTTGAATACCGTCGGAAACGCATCACCATTGTGAGGCCGCGTGAAACTTTCGAACAAAACCGCTCATTTCGGTTCCCTGTCCGAGGATGTGGATTCTGGGGAAAAACATCGATTTCCGTCAGGAGGTCGTTTCCGACAGAAATTCTCTCCTCGGCTCATATGCTTCTTGTCTCGATTGTCGAACGACTTCTCGAGAGCAAGGCCAAGGTCGGCGAGTTCGCTCATCCTCGAGAAAGTTCTGTGTCCGCACAAAATTGCCTTCACCGAAACTTCGAGGCCATAACGAAGTCTCGTTAGAATGTTGCGGATTTTCATTCAGAACCGAGAAATGTGCACTAGAACCGAGCAGAGTTAGCAGAACTGCACTTATTTTTGATACCCATGAACTACGTGCGGTGTGGTCGCACGAGGGAGGCTGTCGTCCTCGGCCTCGGACGACGCAAAGTGTCAACGCGTTCGTAGAGTCTGTGCTCAGTCGGGGCATTATGTCGCACTATTGTGAAATAAAAATCCTCCATGCCCAGCGATGATTTATCTTCCTCTTCGCGCGGAGTCCTGGGAGGATTCTTTTCGAGTCAGGATGTCTGCATGTCCTTATTCCTTCCTGCCTGTCTGCCAGCCTGTCGGCTCGCCATCCACGCAAGCAGCGTGACGCTCCTTTCAACATCAGTTCGTTGCTTTGGAGAATCCACGTGCGGAAAACCTCACTCCGTTCACCTTTGAATGCAGACTTCTCGGATCCACTTTCCTCAAGCTCTCAAGAAGATTGGTCATCGTCATTGTTTTGATGCTCTACCAGATGGATGGAAGCTCGTGGGTGGAGCAATAGAAATTCCTGAGAAACTTCGCTCACTCGAAATTCGGAGCTGGAGGAATTGGCGGCTGTCATGGGTGAATGTTCATGAGCGACTCAGGGAAGGAGCCAATTCGCTCGAGTGAACTAGTTCACTCGCGATCGAGAAAGTTGATTCGCTTTCCCGAGGAACTCGGTAATGAAGCCGTCATCTTTGTTCGGAGTCAGTTGGGGGTTGAAGAAACGGGGAGGGGGGGGGGAAGTCGCCCCAATGTTTCCACAAGGCTCGTTCAATCGAGTTCGCACTGAACCGACATTTGGAAAAGACTCGAGGAAAATATCTCGTTTCCGTTTAATGTACCGGATTGGTTTCCACATGTAGCGTCAGTCAGCACTGGTTTCCGTTCGGGGAGAAAAGGGACCGCGCGGGGGAGAGAGGACGCGGTGGAATGCAGCGAATAATAGTGTGCGACTCGTGATATTCGAGACTGTTATACAAACAGTCTGTCAGATAGTTGACATCTCCATGTTTATAGCTGCCATTTGTTGCTCGGTATGTTCCGCTTGAGAACTTCTTCCCGAGCCCAAGGACTCACTTGCGTCTGCTATCCGTTCGTTCGTTCGTTCGTTCGTTCGTTGACTCGACTTGTCTTGTTCGCTTGCTTGCTTGCTCGGTCCGTCCGTCGGTCGGTCCCTGGTTGAGTGAAAGCAAACATACGCCGCAAACGTTACTCAGAGTAACTAGTCTTGGTCCACTGCAACTCCTGAACGAAAGCAGCCGAGCCAAGCTTCGCTGGCAATCCAAACACGGCTCGGCGCTGCCGCAGTTTCAATCATATCCACCAGAAGGCACAAGTGGTTTTCTTGACGAATGGGGGTCCCCTCGCTCCTGTTGGAGGGGCCGGGAGCGCGGGTCCGGCGACATAACCGGGAAAGTGGATGGGCTGAATATCGGGAAAACAGTCGACGATTCGTTCCGAGCCGGTGTCGTCGTCGAATTATTCCTGTCGTAGCGTCGCGTAAACGCCTTTCTTGAGTTCTCCTACCCGGTGACTGATCCTCCTGTCTCCGAAATTCTCCCACGAACTGCTCACTTCCATACTCAGAGCTATATTCTAGTCGAGCTGAAAGTTAACAATAGCCAAGGGAACATCTGTAGCTGACATGACATGGTCGTATGATGTGTGGGAAATGAAAAGCGGAAAGAAGCCTAAGAGCTTTTCCTTGGCTGCCGCTCCTGCTGCTGCTGCTGCCACCGTCGTCGTTCCGTCGGTCCGCCCGTCTCCTCGTCCGTCTTCCCGTCTGTCGTCTTCGAAGGAGACGCTCCGCTGAGATTTCGTCGTTCGAGAACGAATCATTTTCTCAACATTAGAGTTCCTCGCAAACGGACGACGGCGACGACGACTTAGCTGACGCGGCGACTGCGTCGAGACGAACGAGTTCCAGTCAGAGAAGGGGAAAAGCGATGAAACTAACTCGAATGAGAACATTTGTTTCAGGGGAAGCGATGGATTCCGGCACAGCAGAATCGGGTTTGACGAGCTATGAAAGGAATCTCTACCTCTACCACGAGGAAAATCCCGAACGTCCCAGGGTCGCCACTTTGTTGAGCAGCTTGGCGAACTATGATGTAGCCATTCCTGCCAACCCGGGGGAAGATCCGCCGCCTGCCACGAAGGTGAGTTCGCGTTCATTCCGTTCGCATAGGTATTTCGACTTCCGCTCGAGCTCTCTGCTCAGCAGTAACGGACCGATCTGCACGATGTGGTTTCGCCCGTGCGACCGCTCGTTAGTTTCTCACCGGTCTCGCGCGAGCTTTAATAAGTTTCTATTTGCGAGATCACATCAAGAGTGCTGCCACTACCTGCCTTCATTGAAGCTCGTCAAAGTGGCCAATGGCGATTACAGTCACGGCGCGTTGCGTCCCTCATCGGGAGAGAATGTGGAAATTACTTTGGAAACTTTCTTTCGTTCGAGCAGCCTCGACGAGCGATCACGGCGCTGGAGGCGGTGGATCGTGGAACTGAACTCGTTCACTGAGTCGTTAATATTTAAATAGGGCACTCGCGTTAATATACTCCGACTCATTGTACCTAATAATCGAGAGTTCTTCTAAAGACTCTCATTCATTGTCATTCCTCGGCTGCCCATTAGCATCAACACTCATCACTGCTTATTTATTGACATTGGAGCTTCCGTTTCCCTTCGTCGTCATCTCCTTTCATTCACGGTGTGGAGTGCTACTTCAAGAACGTTTTTTACCAACGTATACATACATATATGTACATATATCGGTTTCATGCCAATATTGAGCTCGTTCCGGTCGTCATCTGTTGACGACTATTTTCGTATCTTCCATTCAATCAATCAACTTGGACCCTTTTCATGCATTCATGACCCTCCGGATGATATTGAGCTCTTATGCCGTGTCGGCTATCGAATCAAAACAAACATCTCCAGTGAGCTACTCGAGCTCGCGGTATTCATTTCTTCCGCAAATGCTTCTCTCTTGATTCGTTCGGGAAGCTTGTTCCATCCGAAGATATTCCTCTCACATTGCCACCGCGACCACGCGACCGTAAGACCCGGAGAAGAAACGCACGAACGATCACCGTTCGGAAATCATTGAAATTCCGGCGAGGGTTCCGACTTTGGAGGAGCGCGAATCAACGGCCGAACGGAACCGAGGTCGATTTGTTTTCATTCTTCACAGACAGCTCTGATGAAGCTCCTGATTGTCTCTCAGTCAGAGTCTTTCGCCTTCTCTGGCGAAAGTAAAGCCCTGAGTGAGATCTCTCGCCCGCGAAGCAGAACGAATCGATTCCGGTCGAATCAAATGACGCTTGCGATTTGCATAATTTGTCAGACTCGGGCTTCTTCCAGGTCTGGGACAATCGGGGACGCAAAGCAATAGCTGACGACTGTCGCAGCAACAAACAATCGACGCGGACAAAAGAAATAACACGAAATAAATTTGATGGAAAGAAACTCGCGAAACGTGTCACCTTGGTCTCAATGGGCACCATTGTTCTCCGCTTCGGTCCGGCTATGCCATCGATTCGAACGAGCGTAAAATAATCGTGACCGAACGGGTGCTGGATCGCTTCGTCGTCTGGCGAGTGTTTCGATATTTCTGTCTCTTCGGGGATGGATCCCTGTCCGAGATATCTCGTTCGGACTAAGCGGCGCCAGCTTTCTGACAATGCCTCCATTCATTTCCTCTACATGCTACTCCTTTATACTTCCTGAGAGACATCCTTCCCCCTGCTGTGAATTGGTAAATAGTTCGCTTTGAACGGACGGAACTTCGAGTCATGTTTCCGTGTGATATATGCGACTCAACGGAGTTCTAGTGAAGCTTGAGTCAGGAAAAGTTTGCACTGCTTCGGCGAATGCATTGAGCTCAAAAGATAACGAGGGGTCTCTGCCGCTAGGAAACATGCGCTTGCGATCATGGCACTCGCTCAGTGGGGTATTGTTCGTTCGACACCAGGATCCAGCCGCGGCTCGAACACTTTCGCGGAGCATTCTTCCGAGAAGCGCCTCAAGTTGAGGCTTCGCTCTATTGAAGCTTTAACAAAATTGCCCGCACGGAGGAGGCGGGCGTTGCTGCTGGGTCCACTACTGGTGTAACCGAGTGAGTGTGCAGTCTATTTAGGCGTAAGCCTTTTATATTAAGGTCGACCCGTGAGGCTGAGGCGTGATGCATAACAGAACAAAATTGAGCCAGCAACTTGTCGCCGAGAGTCCGGTCAAGTCGTGAGCCTATTAAGACCTGCCGCCGGGCAACAAGCAAAGGAGTCCGCGACCTCTGACTCCTGGACCGACACGCAAACAGGCGGGCGGATTTTAAGACGACGCGGCGGCGCGGCCATCCATCCATCCATCCAGTCAAGCGAGAAGCAGCAGAAGAAAACCGAGCCAAACACCGAAATCATTGTCTCTGTTATTATCTTGGCGATGGCAACCCGTTGGTCGGGTAATCACGGAAAGTCTATTCTTTTGCTCTCGCGCGACGGGTCGGATCGTTTTTGTTCTTCGTCGTTTGTAGTTGTTCCTTTTTTCTGCTTCGCTTCTGTGAGCTTGCTTCGTTCGCAGTAAACGAGCTCGGAGTTCTCCTCTCCGGACGGAGAGGATGTTTGGGGGTTGTCCCCACGGGTTTTCGATTGCGGAATAGGGTAGGTAGAGATGCAAGTTGGAAGGCCGAATTTTTGCATCCAAGATCAGATCGGGAGCAGCGCGTGTCCTCAGAACAGTAAACGTTGCGACAGTCATCATCTGGCCTGCATGTGGTGCAATCCATTTGGGGATCCCTTCTCTCTTCGATGTTTCGATTGGTCGAATGATTCACGCGTCGATTTCAATTCGACGGAGGAAGACGCTTCCGTCTCCGGAAAGATCTCTCGGTGGTGCTCGTGCAAATAATAATCGGCGTTCGTTGTGACTGCACAGTGGAACGGTGCAGTGACGCAAAGTTGTAGAGTGGCTCAGCTCATAAAAAAAACATCGGGTTGCAACTAATTCATGCATAATAAACAGCTAATACTCCCGCTGTCGCCGTTACAGCAACGGACGTCGCTTCTTTCAGTTGTTGGCCCTCTTCACTTCTTTCCCGAACGCGTTGTTCTGGCGGTCGTGGTTGCGCTCATCCACAACCTCCTCTGTCTGTCTGTTCGAGAGAGTCGACCTCGTCGATATTACGGCCTGGGGCGAACCAGAGCTGAGTTCGTCCTCGCAAGAACTCGTGTCTATTATTATCATCATCATCATTATTGTGTACATTCGTTATCAATCTTCTCATCTTTTCATTTTTCCGTCGTCCAACAAGATGAAAGCAAGCAAGCAAGCAAACCAGCACGCAATCCCCTGGGGTACACAGCAGTTCCGTGCGTCGACAGCAGCGACAAACAACTAGCTCAAAGCAACAGCTGTTTTATGGACTGCTTTACAGACGTGTGCTCTTCACGCTGAAGCATCCGGTTAATTGCTGAATGGATGAGCTGTTGCATTGTCGACGACGTAAGCCTACAGGGGGTCACGAACTCACGTACGGTCAAATGACTCATCATGAAATGCTCGTGGTCTTCATTCATTTGACGACAGCGACGGTGGTGGTGGTGGTGGTGGTGGTGGCCCTTCTGTTGAGGATCTTCGCGCGAATCTTCTGAACCTGTACTCTGGAAGTCGTCGAAAACTGCGAAAACCGTCGCCCGCCCTAAACGCGCTCGACGAGGCATTTTTGCCTCACGTCCTGAGGCCATCTTGGACGTCCCGCTCGTTCGAAGAGACGGACGGGCGGACGGACGGCATTGTTACAAGCCGGCGGACGGACCACCGCCGCACCGATCAGAAGGCAGAATGCGAGAAACATCGTAAGAGGAAAGTCCCGAGGCCGCTACCGTGCGCGCAATGTATGACACGAACGTGCAGGGCATTACGTACGTACGTACATTCTAACGTACATACATACAATCCAAGCGAGCTTTCCCCTCAGTCCGGCTGACGGTTTGTTCCGCTTCCATCCATTCATCTGAAATGCTGTCAGAAAGCCACGCTGCGTCGGTTCCCGTATTACCCGGAAAACGTTGAACATAAAGCTCTGGTCGACGATTCGGGGCTTCCGAGCAGGTGGGTCAAATGGTGCTCCACGCTCCACTTTTCACGACTGAATGGCCAGTCGGTTGAGAAGGAGCTCTGGCGCGTTCTCGCTTGTCTCGTCGTTCTTCATAATGAAACAAATTGGCAATCACTGCACCGGGTCGAGATAGATAACCCGTCACTCGTCGAGTCGCCGGGTACCGAATGAAGTTGCCGGGGAAGTAGCTGTCTCGGTAGCACATAGTTAATCATGCGCAGCATCTTTGTTGACAAATAACCGATAGTGGAAGAGCGAGATCGTTTCTGATTGTCTGAAGAAAATCGACGTTGGCTGGCGAACAAGTGTTCTGCTCCGGTCGCATCCATTCTTATGATTCGTACAGCTTTCGCTGCTCCCTCGCTTGGTCCCTTCGAGCAGCCGCCATTCGCCCCTCCGTCATCTGTCCTCTCTGAAAGTTCAGCCTGAAGCTCGCAACGCTCTGCTGCGTTCCCCTTCTTGCCCGGGAACAAGTCGCAAGCCGAATTGCTGCTCGAGAATGAGTAACGACCCGCCTTGTGTCTTTTGGAAGAGCGAGAAGCAGCGCGCTACGGCATACAGAACGGACCACTTCGGAGCCGCGTTCGGAACGGAGTCATTGCCATATGAGTTTCGCTCATTCAGTGTGTACGGTCGAGTTGTTTTCGTCGACTCCGCTGCGTCTGATATTCCGGAGAATATTGCGAACGAAAAGAATGAGCCAACAGACAAGACACTACTCCCTCGATGAGAACGACGAAAAGAAGTTCGCAACCGCGTGCGTTGCTTGGAGCGCGCGCATACGGATCCGTTCCGTTTTCTCCTGACACAGAGCATGTTGCTGAGCTCCTGTCTGAATGCACCGACAGCTGAATGGAAACAGCGGGCGCATGTTCATCCACAACGGGCTCTGTAGCGCGCGGATGCGAAGACGCATTTAAACGAAAAAGTTCCTTCCTCCACGGAAAAGCTCGAGAAGAAGAGAAACTCCGACGAGTTATTTCCAAGGCGAAACCAGAGACCCAAATGCTCGGAGAAATATTTGAGCGAAAAAAGAAACGTCCGTAATTTATCATGAGACGTTTATCTTCTCTCCGCGGGGATCTTCTCCCGGCCAACAATAATCTCGGGACGCGGCTCTTGTTATATTGAGAAGCTAGTGGCCGGATACTTCCACGCTAACCAGCTCGCTCCCTCGTCGTCTCTCTTATTCATTGTTTCCCAAGTCTACGCACGTTCGATGTGCGTGAAGCACGCGTGCCTGCGTGCTGGCGGACTGGATGCGTGCGTGCGTGCGTTCGTGCGAGGGACAGCATCGAGCGTTCTCAATCCGTGGCCCCGACGATATTTCCCTGACCTCAGCTGCTTAACCTCAGGGTGACCCGATCCGTGCTTTTGGTCTTCTCCTCAGTTGGTTCTTCCGAAGAAAAGGGACGAGGAAACGACGGTTTTTTCTTCTTTCAGAGTTTTCTCGCGAATGCGCACGCTGCGAAGAACTCATATTCCTTGACGGCTTTCTCCAGAACAGAAGCAGAGCTCCCTTCTCGTACCATATCCGCCGTCGCCGCTACTGCTGCTGGCAGTGGAAGACGACAACGGAGTCGACAGGAGAAAACGAGCGGCTTGTGGCCACCGTTCATTTATATTCGCGTGTGGAGCAAGGCGTTAGTTTTTTTTCCTCTTGGTACCGCCATCAGCAGAACCGAATCGCAGAGGAAAACAACTCGTTGGCTTGACTCGGCTCTGTTTGGTTCGGGAACCGGGCAAAGGCGAACCAGGGGATTTAGGGAGCGTACGGAGGAGGAACCCCGCGAAGCAGCGCAGGAAGAGGAGAAAATGATTGAGGGTTGGAGGAAGCGGCAAGAAAGCCGCTTCTTCGGAGGAAGGGGAGAAAAGATAGAGGACATGGAGGAATAGTCTCTAAGCCATTCAGACACACAAGTCTGCAAGAAGAGTCTTATGAAGCATCCAGCGGCAGCGGCAATACAAAGCAACGAAATCGTCGGCGTACAACGCTGGCGCATGAGCTGAACGATAACGGCGAAGTCGTCTTTCTTCTTCTACCGAGGCTTCTCCAAGACAACGGAGACGTCAACTTGACGGCGATGGCCACCACGATGACGACGACGACAACGTCTAGCGTGATTAGACTTGGTCGCTTGTTGCGATGAGATTGTTGAATTTTTTTGTCCCGCCGGATCCGAGACGTCGTCGTTCTCTCGGATTATTTCGAGCCAGAATACCGATCTGCTTGTGGGACGTCTCCCGGCGCGGACCTTTTCTGTGTTTATTGATGAACATCGTCGAGCGTCGTATTACATAGGGAGGGCATGAGTGAAATGTGATCTAGGAACGACGGCACACTTTGAACCACCGTGAAAGCGATGACGGTGCAAAGTTCGTTCTTCGTCGCAATCCATTACTCAGGACGTCAGAACCGCTCCCAACGAAGACAACGAGAACTGCAGCGATCCAGCGATGTCACATTCCCAATGTCTGTCTGCAGGGTTCGTTATAAATCTGCTCCGTGATTCTCTCGCCTGTCGCCTATCTCTCCCATGTGGTATCATGTGGAACAATGTCTCTGCCGGGTAATGAATTATAATCATTCATAATCGTCGAGATAGCATTATCAGATTATGAGACAGTTGACAGGGAGTCCACTGACACGGCGCAGTCGGGAAGAGACATCGTTAGTGGCGCGCGCCTTCCTTTCTCTGGCTTCCAGAGGATTTCGTAGGTCAACTTCGTAGGTTGCTTGAGAATTTTTCAACCTTCTCCGAAAGGTTTTCTTGACTTGGAAACAGAATGAATCGAGTCAAAAACGGTCTCTTCTTAGTCTGAATCGCCGATAGGATGAATGCTATTCCCTCGAAAGGGACTTCCGATCCGCTTTTAGCTCTTCGCTAATGTCGTTGGAAAATTGGACATTTCTGACCACGAAACTCAGTTCTCCCTCGCTATCGTCAAAGAGTGCTCCGATCTGCTAATCTCGGCAATAAGAGCCGAAAGCTTCGTCGAGTTTCTCTGGAGATGTTTGAGGCTGCGAGAACCGAAATGCTTTGCGTACGCAATGCGCGGGCACTCGATGATTCGACGGAGTTGAACGCTCGAGTCTCTGACTGAGAACGTCGAGTCTAAGGCAGCAAACATGTGACTCAATTATGGGACCCCTGCGCGAAGCAAAACGGGAGCCGGAGAGAGACCGCCGAGTTCAGGAGAAGCGTGACAAAACGGCAGCCGGCGCGCCAACAGAAACTTGTAAAGCAGCAGATGTTACATCTCTCGTAGAGGCGATGATGGCGGGGGCGGCGGCGACGCCTGCAGATGCATGATGACGAACATCGTTGGAACTTTCGGCGACGGATCGGTCGGAATTGAAGCTGAACGGGCCGAGAGCGGACTTTGACTTTCCCATATGATGAGGAGTTCAATCATTAGATCTGAAAGGCGTTCGTTCCTAAAAATGTCTCCCTCATGAATCTGTGCGGAGGTTTTTCTGCGATTTGGGAATCGGATGAATTTTTCTTCTCGCGATCCGAATCCGATTTTCTGGCGAGATCGATTTCAGTCCTATTTGGAATCTATGTACTCATACCCCGAAGGCACAGGTGCTCTCGACCGAGTTACCGTGTGAGGTAGTGGGGTCGGTCGGTCGGTTGAGTCGAAGGCGCGTTAAGTTGTTCACGGCTCCTGGCTCGAGGTCTGTTACGCTAGCTCCCTAGTTGCTCGGCTAGTGCCTTGCTCGTTCATTCTAGTTGTGCTTTTCAAAGTTTCGTAGCCCGAGGCTGGAGCCTTTGTGAAACATCGGGAGTGCGGAGGGCTGTTCTTGTAGTTCCTCTTGAGTCCTCGTTTCGGATTCTGTTCAAAGCTCCGGCGTCTTTAAGTCACGGCTCACGATCAACACGATGGGAGTTTCGCCCCATTTGACAACAACCTTTCCTTAACAGTGTAGAAAATGAGCACGCAAATCTGATTGACGACTATTGTGATGTCCATTTCATCACGTCTCTATTATCCACGCTGTGATCAGAGGCGTTTCCGAAACAATTATCATGTCATCTCAAACGTCTGTCCTTGTTGCGAGCGTGAACGATGTTTATCGCTCGTGAACTCGAATGAGGATATTTTTTTCTCACGACCGCGAACCGCCTACATCGTCAACGTGACTGAGCAGCTAGCGCGTGCCCGTGATGCTTTCTATTCAGTGGTGTTTGCAAACGGTTCATCATGGACGAGACCGTGTTGCACACCGCTGTCTGACAAGATACATCAAAGACTCGACCAGACCACGAAATCCGCGGATGAAGTCGACTCGACGCTCACCGACATCTCTCTTCAAACCACGCTTCGGTGTTTCCTTGTGTGTGTACAATGTAGGTCTCGCGAGTGGACATTTTGGGCGACAATTCCAACAAGGAGCCTAGCATTAGTAAGTTCCCCAAAGGAACGAAACTTCGAGCTGTTGGATAAAAACTAGTTCTCATCGTCAGAGATCGTCTCGGCCTGCGCCTCAGTGAATCTGGTGATAAATGATTTCATCTGGTTGACTTCGACCTTGAGGCTAATGGGGGTCGCAGTCTCTGCAGTCTCTTGCTTAAAAACCCCGGGCTTGCAAGTACCGAGGAGCTCCGCGATATCCACCTGAAGGAGCGATTTCCAGTCGAAGGCTCCTGCCGGAGACCCTGCCGGAGACCCTGCCGGAGACCCTGCCAGAGACCCTACCGGAGCAGCTGGTGTAGAAAGCTGAGTTCGCGCTCGATCCTCGCTCTCATAAAAACCATCAGGCCAATGAGATCACAAGAAATCACCGCTGCAGCCGCCGCTGTTTCGATGAGTTGGAAATATTCATACAGAGGAGTCGACGATGGTCGTAGTTTCCATTCTTCATCTCGGGCCAGCCTCTCAGCCAGAGCGGGAAATCCAGGCCCAAGTCGCAACCAGCATCAATTACAGCCATCTGCGGCAGCACTGGATGAGTCTTTGCAGAGCAGAAGCTTTGTCTGTCATTATTATTATTTTTCTCGCTGTTCTATGCGATTGTTCGCCAGTTGCTCGTTGTTGTCGGTGCTTGAATCCGGAAACGTTTCCGCCGGCACTTGAGTGGAGTCGTCAAGTTTGCTATCAAGTGTCATCGCGTCATCTGATGTGAAGGGTACGCCGATAAAACACGGCCACTTAGCTGCATTGTTTTTCTTGAGATGGAAGCGAGCGATCTACTCAATGCTGGAAAACTCGCTCGAGGCGCTTTTAGGAGTGCCCGAACCCCTTGGCTTTTCCCTCCTCTCGACTTCCCTTTTTCCTCCTTGGTCCTTAATCATGGGCTCCTTTCTTTCCCTCTCTTCATTCTAGACGGCCGTCGGTCGTCGTCTCTCTGCGCTTAACGGCTCTTGAATGGGTTCGCTGGGGGAATTCGATAATCTGGGATCCCCGAGAAAGTCGATACCTTGCATAATAACTTGGCGTGAATGTTCTGAAGAGAATCTCTTCTTGTGACACAGTACGTGGGCTGCGTTTCGCTGTCCGCAACGAGATTAACACAATAAACCTCTTGAACTCATCCGAAAAATAAATATTATGGCCGTCAGTTCGAGCTGTCGCAGATTGATCACGTCGCTGCCGCCGCCGCCGCCGCCGCTGTAGAGTCCACGCTCACAAAGCCCCTCGGATCTCTCAATCGCCTCTTTGATCCCAAATACCCGAGACTTTCGCTTCACATTCTCACTCAATCAAGGCCCTTTATTGAGAGTAGCTTGAAACGCTCATCTTTTTTAACTATCGTCGAACTTGTCTGCAGACATTCGAGTTTTCCGTAGAATTCAAGGGAAATCTCGCAGAGAAGGGAAATATCGAGATCCGCGTTAGAAGAACAAGAGTTCGACGAACGATCTGCCACTCGATTTGTACCTGTGCTCGACACGACAGAGTCCACAGGTGATTGGATGAGTCTGATTCGCGCGATTTCGACGCCGCGGGCGATGCGTCGCGCCACAGCTGAGCGGGAAGTAGGCTGGACGGCGAGACGGCTGGTCGTTCGCTCGGATGGAGGACTGGCGGGCGAGCAAGGCCAACTAGATGAGGGACACAAGCAGACGAAAGGAAGAGAGAGCACACACGAAGTTTGCCTTAATTAAGGATAAACGACATATTATTTTGGCTACTTTTGAAGTTTCGCTTTTGCCACCTGAACGGCTCTGTCTGCGTCGCCGGCCGGACATTTCCGACAGGCGCCGCGCCACTCGGATCCGCGCACGGGCTCGCCCGCGCCCTCTTCAGCTGCGCGTCCGAAATGTGAGAACCACAGTCGGACGTAGCGAGTTTTAATTAGTTCGTTCTCAGCGGCTGGAAGTGCGTTCGTCTGTCCATCCGACCGTCGGCCCGATGCTCGACCGACCGAGCGCCAGCTCGGGTTTTCAAACGAAGTTCCGCTGTGCTCCGTCCGTTCTGACGCTTGCTCCAAGCTGATTGCCGCGGAATTGATTCTAGAGCAGCGTCCGGAGCGAACAGTGGGCCTTGAGCCGGAGTTTCGTTCGATGAAACGGAAACACCTAATGAGAGATCAGAACGAGAACAAAAAGCGATCGGGAAGAGCTCTCCGAAAACTCCAGATACTTGAACGAAATCAATCTCGTCTCGTTTTAATCGAAGTTGCAAGGAGGAACCCATCGGAAAGATTCGAGTTGATCTCAGTCTTACTCGAAGCAATTCGATGAAATCTGACAAAACGGACACGAATACGACACTATTAACACCTTTTCTTTCTTGAATTTTCAGAAGGCCAACCTCGGGACGCTCGCGGGTGTCTACTTCCCGTGCATCCAGAACATCTTCGGAGTGATTTTTTTCATTCGGCTCGTCTGGATCGTCGGCACGGCCGGAGTGCCCGTAGCATTCGTGGTCGTTTTTCTGTGCTGCTCTGTCGTAAGTAGTTTTTGGAGTTCGGTTTTCGATGCGGTAAATCTTCTCGGGCTCGCGCGCTGAGTGGCTGTCGAGTCCCTTTTCGTTTTGCAGCGCTCCGCCGAAACGCGGCTCGAGATTCGGGCACTTTCGCGTAAATCAATAATCTCTCGAAACATTAGGCCTCATTGATCTTTGTCTCACTCGGCTTCTATCCCTCTCTTTTCGTTCCTCTGATCATCTTGAAAACGCCTTTGAACGAAACGAACATCGTTCCTTCCACCGTGGTCTCTGGGTTGGTGTTGGATGTTCAAAATCAAGTCATCTACGGATTCTCTTCGAAGTCATTGCTACCGAGCGCGGCTGGTGACTCTTTCGAGTTCGAAACTTCCCTTTGGACGGCGGGCGACCGATGGAGGAAATTGAGACTTGGCAAGACTCGAGGTCGAATTTTCTTCCGAAGAGCCTTTTCCTTGTTGCTCTCGTGACGAATATGAATGCGAAACCGATGCCCGAGAGTCGAACACGATCGATCCGTCGTTCGGTCCCTCGCGGTATCGGACGTTTGGTCGCCCCAACAGACTCCTCCGGCGCGGCGGTGGTTCGACCAGAGAAACTTTTCGTCCGGAGTCAGGGAGTTGAGCATCATGGTTGAGAGCACTCATTTCGCCGTAGTTGGGTGTGCATTTATTCTGAGACTTGCGTTCCAAGTTAACACTGTGCTCTTCTGGCAGCCGCCGAAGTGGAAGGCTTCATTCTCTGGGCTTTGTGTATTTTTTCATCGAGGGTTTCCTAAGGGAAAACTCGGGTTTCCATTTTGTCAAGTCTCATGAGATCTCTTCTTTTCACACACAGTATATTAGGCACTTCCCTCTGAACAGGTTGCCGCTCCGGAGAAGGGACTCTCTTAACGGTTGTCTTCTCCTGTTGTCCTGAACCTCGTGTTTCTTGAAGGAGTACTAAAGTTTTTTGAGCACGAAGACCGACTCTTCTCCATCGAAAATTTCCAACGTCATCAAGCCTCGTTCTGCCGCGTTTTTCGAATCATCTGGAATCATTTCCATCTCTGCTCAGGTGTTCCCCTTACCGGAACCGAACGAAATCCTCTATGGGAATTGAACCAGATCCTCAAGGACTCCTGGACTGTAACGAGTTTATACGAAACTCGGTGCCACTCTTGAGTCTCCTTTGAATATTTCTTTGGGAATTCCTTCTCAATATACATTCATCCAGAGTTTTCCGGTTTGTCGCGCCCCCTCCCGCTGTCAACCATTCTTCCTTGCGCAAAACAGTGCCAGGCAGAGGGAAGAAGGCCGGCTGTGAGCTGGTTTTCTTTCCCTCGAATGCAAATCGACCGTGCTGTGCGGCGGTTCGTCCAGGCGCTAACCCGTTTCATTACCGGTTTAGGTGGGACGGAGGTGGATTTGCGCCGGAAAGTAGAGAAACCCGAGTGCCCACTCAGAGAGGGAATGGGACACACGACAGCCTAATAGGGGAAATTATGGAATCTCATTCGTATATTATTGTCGGTCGAATAAATTCTCTCGACCGACCGCCGAGTTTTTCCTTCTCTGCGAGGGGACCGATGAGTTTTTTCCTGCAGCTGCGGCTCCCGCCCGTCCCGATCCAGCGGAGGCTCGTCGATGCTCCTCTCGGATCCCTATGGATCTCCAGGATCCTGACTCCGGCTTCCAGTTCGCCGGAGATGGCTCAAAAATATCTTTCTCCGGATCTCTAGTGTGTTTCTCAACGGGGTTTTGGCGATAATTTCGGGTTTGCCCGAACTCCTGGAGTTCCTTGGGGGTTTTTCGGAGCTTCCTTGGGGTTTCTTCGGTAAAAAAGGTGTAGCTTGGGTCTTATCCGTCGAGTCTGTCCAGACATTCCCTGGCCGGGCTCCCTAAAAGCATTGCAGAAGATTTCCTCTTCGGACGTCTGGTCTCGAAGCCGAGCTTCACCGGTCGCCGCTCCCCGAGGTATTAAAATGGCTCGGAGGTCATGACTGGATACGAGCCGAGGAGTTGTCGGGCAACGTCGCGTCGGTCGAGGGTGGCGTCATACTTTTCTGATTTGCTTCGATTGTCTTGTTATTGTCGTAGTCCCCAACGCTCTAACGCTGCAACAGCAGCTACTGTACTCGCTGCCGCTCTGGCAGGGTCCCCCTCTCGCACTCCCTTCTTCTCCGCCCCATGGCCCCCGTGTTGTCCCCCTCCCCTGTCCCACCGACTCGATGCTGTTGTGTGACAACCAGGCAGCAACCGGAATGACATTTTTCTCATTTGTCTGAATGACGTTCTTTCCGCTTGATTACGTCGTCTGTTGTAACTCGCTGGGCTCAAGCGAACGAGCTGCCGTCCGCCTGCCCGCCAGGCTGTCAAGCAAGGAGGCGGGCGGGCGGGTGGACGGACCGGTGTTGAAGTTCACAACGGATCCCTCTTCCCTCGCTTGAAACCGAGAAGCCAACCTTCGCGTTACAGCAGCCAGAAGGCAATCATGTCATGCTGTCTGCGTGTGAATCTTTTTATTGATTCTTGCTTCTTTTTCCACCTTTCGCGGAAGAGAAGAACCGGCTAGGGGTCCTTGCCTTCTCCCTGCGGGAGACCCCTGCGGGAAACCCCTGCGTGAAAACCCCAAAGGCTGCCCCTGCGGGAATGGTTCGGCGGACGCGGGAGAATCCACTGTTGGCAGAAAAACGGGTGGCAGCGTAAGAACAGCCGACCGAGAGTGGCCTTGGCCTGGCACACGGCCAGCCGGCCTTCAAGCTCGCCTAACGCTCGACCGCCTGTCGTTCGCAAACGGACGCTCCCAGAAAAACCGAAACCGAGCTTCGCTTTCTCCTCGCTTGCTCACCATCGATGACGGCAGCCCTTACGAGAGCCCTCCTTCCGGAAATCGCCGGTCGCCTCCTCGAGGAAATAAGCTGGAACAGTGCGCTGTCCTGTAGAAACACGGTGAATCAACTTTCCCCGAATGAATTCTCCCGTGTTCCACTTCGAGGGAGGCCGCCAACTCGCAAGGCGGAATTCTGCTCCAAACGCTATAAGTGCCCGTCGGGAAAACGAGGAGATGTCCCGCTGCGTTTCTCCTGGGTTCTGTCGAGCAATGAAAGAAGTGGCGAAGAAGCTTTCCTCGTTTAGGCTGGAAAGGCTCGTCCGGCTGCTTTCACGTTCGAATCGTTGCCGCTGGCTCCGCAGTTGCTTTCTGTCGTCCACCACCGGTTGCTGTCGTTGCTGTCATTTTGGTCGCATCGTCATCATCGTCATCGTCGTCGCCGCCGTCATGGCTGCCGCTGATGACGACGTGAGAAGCTGAACGTGTGGAGCGACATGGGTGGAGTTTTTCGTCGGGAGGGGAACCTCAGAAGAGGAACAAGAGGAACGAGTCAATCGAGCGAGCGAGCGAGATATCCCGTCGACGGTTTACCCAGCCAATCTATCGCCACTTGTCTCCGTTCGATAAGCGTGTTTCCTTCTCCTCTCATTTGTTCCGCCTTTCGTCAGCTGACAGACGTCAGCCGGAGAGATGCAAACCCACTCCGAACACGCGGAACACCGAACGATAACTGAAGAGATCGCACAACGCCTTCGCCACGCACAATGCGAACCAAGGCGTGCAGCAGTTCTTGAAGCAGAGGAAGTTTCTTGCAATCGTCGGAGGAGTTTGTCGCGTTTTTCTAATCATTCCGAGTGCAAGGGCGACAGAGGTCTTGCGTCCAAGGTCCGGGCTTCTGCAGTTCCGGCACAGCATCTACTTTCCATCGATTTGCGCAGTGTTGTCCTTGGTCGGAAATGTCGGTTGCTGCAGAGCGACGAAGAGAACCTTATTTCGGTTTCGGGAGCAGAATACGCGAACGAATGGCGTTGCCTCGGGAGGAAAGCCGATGTTGACGAACGGTCCTCCGTTACACTATGATCCACCATGTGATCTATCGACTTCGAACTTCCTCCAAGCTCTGGTAACTTGAGTTTGGCCGTCAGCGATACCGAAGCCCACCGAGGTGCTGGGTCCTGTCCGGATTGGAGATTTCCGCTTTTCAGCGTTCCCCTCATTGTCGCGATACTTTCCATGCCGAAGGCAGACACGGCGAAGAGGTAGACGCGAACGGAATGTTAAGCATTCGCTCCGCGTGCAGAGCTCTGGTGCCGTTCGGTTAGGTAACCTTTCCGCGCAAAGTGAGCAGAGGGCCTATCGTCACCATTGTCAAGTGAGTGGCAGGAAAATGGGTGGGGTCGGCTAGTTGTCCGTCCGTCGGTTGGTCGGTCGACCGTCCAGCCGCACGCTCGCTCGGTCAGCGGCAGCTCGGGTCGACAGATGGTCAATTGAAATGACAAATGACCGACCCCATGAATAACAAACATTTCGACGCCGTCGCCGTTTTTTTTTCCAAATGCGCGACTCGCGCATGTGAATCGTCAGACGAAAGGACAGACGGACGAAACATTTTTCCGCGGAGTGAATGGAACGCGCATCGGAAAGTGGACGCGTATCGGTCATTCCGACCACGGAGATCAACCATATCGGAAAGAAAAATCTCGTCGTGTTAAAGGGGTCGAAGATTTATCGTTGCGTTTCGGAAAGAGTTGCGCTCATTGAAATTCCGATACGCCTGCAAGATGTTGGTCAATCGGGCTCCGCCAGCCTGCTTGGATTCCTAGCTTCGGCGTTCCTCACTCGTTATTCCTCTTTCGCGATCGCTCTGGCCTGCGTTCCTCATCGTTTTCCTCTCTCTCTCTCTCTTCCTCACCTTGGCCCCTTGGGAAAAGCGGGTCGAGCGGCTTACTAGCAAACTGCTTTGATGTGTTTTCGTCTGAAGAAACTGTCTGGGGATTGCGGCGCTGGATTGAAATGAGCCCGGGACGGATTCCCAATACGGAAAAATCCGAACGGCTTGTTTCGGGTTTCCGAACGGGAATAGCCTGCACGTACCGTGGACCCGCTTGCCACAGCGCAGCGGGTGAGCTGGCGGCCAGACTTGAGGAAACGTTGCGGCACCGGAACTGTCGGAGACGTGGACGGAGGCGGAACAGGAGCCTTCGTGCGCGAAATCATGAGTAACCGATTCCTCGCGGGAGATTTGGGCCGGATCGGGATCGGAGAAATCTCAACGGTAGATTGAAGTTTCCGGCAAGGTCTCCGGTAGGAGTTTGCGCGCGAGCAACAACACCTCTCAACGTTTTTGTTTTCCTTCCAGACCTTCACCACATGCATCTCACTCTCGGCTATTGCAACGAACGGAATAGTACCTGCGGGAGGTTCATACTTCATGATCTCCCGCTCTCTCGGACCGGAATTCGGAGGCGCTGTCGGAATCTTGTTCTATCTCGCAACGACAGTTGCAGCGGCTATGTACGTGACCGGAGCCGTCGAGATTTTTCTCGTAAGTATCTTATTTCGAGTGATTTCCTCTATGCCGACGACGAAGTCGTTCCCCCTCCCGCCAAGGAAGCCCCGAGTAGAGAGTGCGCGGAAGTCCACATCCATATTTCTTCTGCTCCCTGATTCCGATAGTCTCCAAGGATTCGATTGCATGTTCAGCCATAACCTAGCTTCCCTAAACGAAGCGTAGCGGGCCGTTTCCGATTCGGGAATCCACAGCGCGGAACTCGAGGCTGACGGACTGAATCGAAGCCCAAATATCGGTGGTGACTACCGCCAAAGTGACATGTCGGAGAGAAGAAAACGATTTCATGATTGCAGCTGCTGATGGCGCTTCGAGGTGATTACAGATCGAGAAAATCGAACGAACGAGCGAGTGAACAAACATTATACCTAATTGAAAGGATGCTTCTCGTGGAGGGACGTGTAGTAGATGGCAGGCCGTGTGGAAATCGGTTGCAGGAGCCCGAACAGCAGTAACGGCAACGCGACCGACGTCCTCATTAAGACAGAAACCCTAAACGACACTTCATGCCATACTCTTTCCGACCAACGAACTTGTCCGTGAGGCCACGCTTGTTGTGTCTCTGCTGTTGATAACGTTTAATCGTTGCCTGGCTGGCACTCGCAACCCGCCTCCTCCTGCCTCTACTCCGGGGACACCGTTGAATGCCTACCATCCATTGGCTCGTATCGCTCCCCAGACTCCCTCACACTTTGTTGAGCCCCTAATTATATTATATTATATTATATTATATTATATTATATTATATTATATTATATTATATTATATTATATTATATTATATTATATTATATTATATTATATTATAAGACCCCCAGTCGATTCTCTCCCTTCGTATGAAACGTTGTTAACAAACTTCATGATTCTAATGTCCGCTGACGAATTCGAGGACCTCGCATGCGGATGAGCCCCGCTGCATTCTACGACGTTCAGTGAGCGTCCAGACTCCAGACCCTGTGACCTCGGCGAAGGTTAATCAGCAAACGGCTTCAGTGCTCTGACAATCAGCTGGCAGACTCTTTGTCTTCATCGAGGCATTTAGGGAACGGAGCTCCATCAGTTAGCCATTGTACCAGACTGCGCGTATATAAATGCCGGCAGAGATTCTCCTTCGCAGGCTGCGTTGATGTACGCAACGCCATTTGGTTTCGACGGCGGCGATTGCCAGCAGACGTTGGCAAGCTTCGCTTTCCTTCTGGAAAACCTGTCTGAAAACCTCACGGAGGACCCACCGGAAAGTCTGCCGGAAAACCCGCTGGAAAATAGCTGTTGCAACGTCCCATCAATTGGATTTGCTCAATTTTAGTTGAGTTGCCAATCAGATTAAAGTGAACCGCCAGAAAGGACCACTCCCGTTGATGGGGAACCGGACAGATGTGCCGCAGTGTCCCCCGACAAAAGGAGAAGTTTCGTTCTGAACGAATAGCGGGAAGTGTACGGGAGGGGAAAATTAACCGCTGAGGGGGTGGGCGCTGTCTCTGGTTCTTACTGTCCTTCCATGACTCGCGTCGCGGAATCAAATTACGTTGCTCCGTTGGTAGAGAAATCGTTGATATTTCCCAACTCCTCGACAGAATGAGCTACGGGTCCGAGGATACGAGAGACTGCTAGCGTGGATCGTTTGTTTGTTCTGCTGGATTCGATCGATGATTCCAGGGGCAAAGAAAGAGAAAGAGAGGCGATTGTGTGAAGCTATAGCGCAGGAGAATATGCGAACGGAGCCATAGATAGCACTTTTTGGAGTAATTCGTCGCGTCATTGCAACTGTGGTTCGGTTCATCATTGATGAACGGGCGCAGAATTAGCGCACAGAGCTCCATTATCTCGACTTGTCGCAAAGGAGTGCGAGATCAAACTGAGGAGGTCAGTTCAATTTCTGCCCTCGGCTCCAACGCATCGAGGGCAGAGAAGAGGGAAAAATGAAGTCGGACTATCAGCATCCTCCATCTTCGGTCCGACCGTCTGTTCGTCTGTCCATAAGACTAGGAGGCGGCTCATGGTTCGCTGAGTTGGGATGGCCGCATTGTCGCCTAAATGTAATCTGCCGAGTAGCTCTTGCTGTTTTGTCGACGTGACAAACGTTTCTGTGCATTTCCATGATCAGCGAAGGTTTCCCGTTCTACAGCCTAGCATAGGGTCTCCCGTCTCCCAAGACTGAGACCAGAACGAGATCGCGAGCCCGTAGTTGATAGAGGGAGGATATAGAGGATGCCACTCGATACGGGTTCCTACCGTACCATTGCATCCGCGGCGCTTTCTCTTCGTTACATGTCCTCATTCCAATTGTTGTGATCATTCGATCGTTCGTCCATATTCCTCTAGTAGTCTCGCGTCCGAGTTTTCTCTTGGTGTTCCTTCAGTCGTCTGTGTTCGAGGGAATAAAAAGCCCAACTACTGCACTCATGTCCGACTCCGCGAAGTTCTCTCTCTTTGTTCAGCAAGAGTGAAGAAATTCGGGCTCGCAGCGGAGAAAACGATGATGATGGCAACATCAACAACAACGGCGACGACGATTGTGGCAGAGTCAGGAGGAACAACGGTCCGTGGTCCGCCAAGCGAAAGCCACAATACAAATAGGAGAAGGAGTCGCACCGAAAGGTACTGACAACGTTTCTCCCAACCCAACGCCGCTCCAATGATCTCTTCTCGGCGCAGCGCCTCGACTCCTGCTGCGGCCAAATGGAAACTGTCGAATGGAGACTTGGTCGTTTGGTTGGTTGGTTGGTTGGCTGACTCGCTGGAAGAATGGATAGATGAAGCAGATCCGGAACAGATATCTTTTATCTGAAAAGGAGTTCATTTCGAGGCGTCCACCCAAAAATCGACGCAGTTGCTTCAAGTCCGGCTGCCCGCTGGCTGAACAACGAACGCTACGTTATCTCTCGATCAAAGTCATACAGCCATCAGAACCACAGTGTACTTCCATTGACATCGGTTCGGATATCAACCAATGTCGAGGATTGCGGAATCTTTGGTGGAAAGATCTGAATTCGGTGACTAAAGGATGGACTTCATACGACAAGAACTCCAGAGACGAAGACTCCACAAAACGAGGAAAATATGAAACGACGAACTTCGAATCGGTCGTCCTCGTTCACGCGATGAATAATTCACATTGGAGTGAAAATTCGGCCTCGGAAGATCTTAGGGAACGGGAGACGAGGTACGATGGATCGAATCCAAATATTTTTGGCCCAAACAGGTAGTGCCCCCAATAGCGAAAGGAAGGGCGTCTGACGTCGCTTAGCCTGATGTGTGTGTGTGTGTGTCATTCGGTAGTCTCTCCTAAAATCCCTATTTAGACGAACAGAAAGTCTGAGAGAACGCGGCCAAAGCCTTATTCTTGACAATGGTAGCATCACTTGAAACAAACCAACGGAAGGAACCGGCGCGGCGGTAGAACGAAGGAGGAAAAAATTGCTCGAAACGGATGGAACACCTGTTCGGTGGAATTTTTGACAGTTGAGATATACTGACGCGGCCCCTGCCGCCGCTGCCGTTCCAGCCGCTGTTTGTTCGAGTACGCGTCTACGTTCTCTTATGCGGTACATGGGGGAGGGGGGGATAGTCCTATATCGACATACGTGTTCTCTTCGCTTGCGCCAGTGGAGCATTATCATAGCGCTGAGAACAATACTCTTTCGACCACCGCCGGCTCCGCTAAGTCGGAAATCGGGGAAGAAACGGGAAAAGAAAAGCTTGAGAATAAGATGAAGGAGAATTCACGGTACTACTTCTCTTCCGCCGTATCTACCGATACGTAGAAGGGTTCTTCGGCTGGCTGGTCGGCCGCGCTCTCGGTCGGTCGATCAGAATGGAAGGGCGGAGCAAGAGCTACCCGATGGCTGGTTGGGAGCTTCTCTTTTTCTGGCCCACGTTGTGCCTCGCGCACCTTCTTCATGGTCTTATCTCGTTTTTCCTCCCAACCTCCTTCTTGTTCTTCTGCTTGAGATGTTTTGGACGATCATGCTCTCCTCGGACTTCTTTCCGTTCAGCTCGAGGAACGTCGGCGGCGGCAACAACATCATCTTCGGCGTCATCTACAACGTCTTGATGCCGTGATGGCTGATTGCTTCTGTTAGTGCTAGGAATGCTGTAATCCGAATCGCTGTCAACTCCCTCGATCGGGCGTTTGGCCGAGCGATGCCGAAGATGTTATTCGAGTCACTAACGTCAACCGGCGATCGCCGGTATTCTGACAGCGAGAATTTTAATGGACAGCAGTGATAATGCCACGGGGCCTTGCGTTCCAAGCCAGCGACGGCGATAGCTTTGTCATCCTGACACGCTACCACTCCGACGATTGCAGTTCGTACATTTATCCGGGTGTTTGTGAGAGTCGGCGATGTAGAGGTACGTACGGTAATTGCGGGCAAGCATAAGCTGATTTGAGTGCAAGTGAGCTACTGGAGCGGACAGTCAGGTGGAAAGGCAGCGAATAATTGGCATCACCAAGCAGACATAACAAACGTCTCTCTGGTCTTGACTTTATAAGCATTCCGTGCAGCGATTGTTGCCCCACCCTCCACGCGCGATATGAGACAACTGTTGTAGGACATGTTGTCGACCAGGCCGTTATCGTTGTTGGTACTGCTGGAGCTGTGGCTTCCGCAGTTGCCGTAAGCGGGAAATGCTTTATGACCCTGATAGACTTAGTCAATGCAACTGGAAATGGCTAATTACCCGTTGCCATGCAAGTCGCTGACCAACGGGACTGTTGCGTTCTCGAATCGAGCGAATTCCTCGGCGCTCTCACGTCGAATCCGGTGAACTCAATGGTGCATGTGAAAACTCGAAATCGTTGCTGCAGTGATATTCCTTCGTGCAAACTTCCAAATAAGCTCTCCGTAGATTTGCGGAGCCCGATGAGGACGTTGGCTCCGGATGACTCGCCTCGATTGCGAAGTCGTGTTTTCCTTATTGCGGTCCCCGATTTTCCACTGAAGTCTGAGAACTCGTCTGAGTGATAGTTCTTCCGAAGTTTCGGCTCTTCCCGTGCTCATCCATGTACATTGTGCTCTTCGTAGTCTTTTGCTGGGCAGCTCAACTATTCCTCTATCTGTAGCTTTACTCGCTCACTCCAGATGTGAGATGGGAACGTGCACGGAGATGCATGAAATTGCGGAACGGCTCGCGTTAGTCTCCAATTCCCCCATAATGAGCTCGAATGTCTTAGAGCCCCTCGAGATCTACGCAGAACTGAAACGTCTCTCGGATTACCGTTCGAGTCCATCCGCTCTCGTTCTACACCAATCACCGTCGGCAGCAGCATCGCGTGGCGTGTCGTGGCCGATTTGCACGATCCTCGCTAATCTATGTAGCTACCTGACACTGGAACAAAGTGCTGTCCTTTCAACGAGCCGTCGGATACTTTGAGTACAGCCACAACGACTAAGGATCACATCAACACTTGTGGCTTCGCTCAGCCGCTTTAGTTCTTGCCCTCGAACGAAATTTCTGTTCATTGAAGCCTCCATGGAGAGAGTTTGACACTTCGATGATGAGGTGAAGAATCACAGTGGCAGTGGACACCATTCTTGTGACGAGCAAGGACACTTGCTTCAAGCTGCGTCAAGCCCGAGTGAACGAATCGAGCTTCAGAAGTTTAAAATGAATATTTCTTCTCTTTTCCAGAACTATCTTTGTCCAAATCTCCAATTGTATGGTGATTTCTCGGACTCGTCTGTGATGTACAACAACTTCCGCACTTACGGCACCGTTCTCCTGATTATGATGACCTTCATCGTGTGGATCGGAGTGGCGTTTGTCTCGAAACTCGCTCCGATCGCTCTGTTCTGCGTGTTGGCCTCCCTCATATCGGTTTTCGTGGGAGCCTTCGTCCAGTTCCACGGAAACGATAATCTCAAGTGAGTAATTATAGAAACTACGATTTCTGGAATGGGACTCCTTTCTCATCGGCTGGTTTCGCAAGCAGAAGACACGATCTTGAGAATCTGGCGTGAATTTGCGCAATCCGAGCAAGAGGTCAAAAGCACTCGAGCTCAAATTCAGAATTATCGGGCCGCTGAGATTACATCGTTCCGAGGCGCGAGTCTGGCCATCTTTTTCGCGTACTCTCATCCACCGATGCTGTATCTGAAGAAGAGCGATAAGTTCTGCGCGTTGCGTGACCTGGCGTAATGTTCTCAAGAGACGCCTGGGATATCTAATAGAGTTTGCATCTCATAACTGCGAACAGCATGAAGAAAACGGCTCGTCCAAAGCTCTCAAATCGGCTCTTTTTTTCTTCTGCTCTATTCATCGTCGTATTTTCGATGATCACTCGCTGTAGCCGAATCTTCGTGGCAGTATCCATTGCTCGGGGGCTCGTCTCGATCTGGTCACGACATGTTCACTCGGTATTCTTGGCCGGCATGTTAGCTCGCGAAGCACTCCTGGAGAGTCTGCGCTTGCGACCGACCGTGGAGCGAGACTTGCTGATTAAAGCCTGCATTTGCTTACGGCGGCGGCGACGCGGGCAGAGAAAGTCACTGCGAAACGACTCTTATTATGGGTCTTAGACTTCGCTCATTCCAGTTATGGTGATTCTTGTTTGCCTCAGTTACCGCTGCCGTTATGCTGTTTCTCACAGTGATCTTGGATGTCGCAACCGAGATTTTTCCCAGAACAAAACCGGGATCTCTCGTGGGAGGAAGGCTTGGCGTTTGCATCGCATTCCGCTTTCACAACTCGAGTGCCCTAGGATCGAGAACTTGGCGGAGAGCTAGAACCCCGTCACGCTTATGTTACTCCCACGGCCGCAGACGATGAATCGGAAGCTCAGGACTCTGTTCCACCGAAACGCAATATCGGAGAAGCTGTTGATTCTCAACGGAGCGACTCCCCGCGGAAAGAGACGTCGCTGATGAGCATCAACAACGATAATTATTGGGACACGGCTATTCTTGAGGGGAAACAAGCGACTACTCTAACATGAACGTCAGGAGAGACGGAAACGAGCGAAATCGACTCGTCCTCCCACCATGGTCCATCAACGCATTCGTCGATCGATCTCTTCCGAAAACTTCCATCGATGACACTTCGCTGATATTATCAAACAAGCATTCGGATTCTGATAGACGTCAACTCATCCAGCGCGCTGCTACTTCATCACCATCAACTGACTCGGTGAATTCCAGGCGGATATCTTCCTCCCTTTCCTCTCGTCAAAACGATTCCCTTGAAGATGGATCGAACGAACTCGGCCCTGCTGCGAGTATCAGAGCGTTTCAATGAGCGTCTTTTTTCGACGAGAGTCTCTGGGGGCAGCTCGACACAAAGGTTTAGGGAATGGAGAGACCCTGAGAAGAATCCACGGAGTGCAGTGAAAAATTCACCCTCGCTCTGGATCTATCGGGAGCTGCAACATTTCGGATTCTGGATTGATGGCCTGTCGGATCATTGATTCGCCACATCCCATAAATGTATTATACACTAGACTCTCGACGATGTCTATCGATAAAATTCCGAAAGAAAAAACTCGAAGGGTTGACATTTTTGTCCAGGGCGTGTGACAAGTTCCAAATCGATTGAAATGTGTCTGCACACTTGGTCGAGACTCAAGGCGGACGTTCGAGGAAATTCGGCGCCAGTTCGCTTGAATATTTTGAACATTCAAATTGAGGAAACGAAATTAGCGAACAACGCGGTTTAATTATTCCAATGAGGAAGTGTCGTGTTGGATGTTGTCCAAGGGCAGTGTCATTTTCCGGAAGCACTCATTATACTGGAAAGGTCGTTCGACACCGACAACGCCGCGTATCCTCCGACACGCGGCTCGAGCGACGAGGGCATCGTCCTCATCCGTTTTAGACGAATATAAAATATATCCGGGGTGCGAACCGCGGGGCTCGAGGTTACGGGCGGCAGACAGCCGAGATCGTTGTGACAACTGACTTTGGAGGACACAGTGGATGTCACGAACAGAAAGTGGCACCGGCGCGGCGGCGGCGCTGACGGTAGTTTTTCAGAGGATTGGTCGGCAAGTGTCAGAGCGGCGGTAGAATACAAACATCCGTGGCGGCTGTGATAAATTTTTGACGGTCCTTGTCACCAGCGACGCCGCGTGAATCGTGTGTGAAAATTGAGGAAGTTGTTAGCTCGAGGCAATGAGCGAATCCTTATCGCTTCTTTTCAAACGAAGCGAGCAAAGATTAGTACCTCCCCTCCCCCTTTTCTCACCGTCGTCAAAGAGAATCTTTTGTCTCCCGCGACTTCAAGTCTCCTCTGTACGCAAGGTGGACAATTATTCTAATCGATGCCGAGCCATGGAAAGAAAAAATTTCACCTCGGTCCCTCGCTTTTCTTCTTCGTTGGATTTTCCGGGCCCCGCTCGGCGATGTCCTTCTCGGTCAGGGGTCCTCTGATTGATTGGGGAAAGCCGGTCGGAAACGACGTCGCGACGTCCTCCGTTGGATACGTGGAATACCTCTGCGAGGAGAAAGAATCGAAGAGGAATCGTCTGACAGTTTGCTGGCGCTTTCCGAAAAGCGTTCCTTTTCAATTTCGGTATCGTTGGGAGAGCGCTTCTCTTTTTTTTGTTGAAAGGATGTCGAATTATGGCCGTCACCACCACTTGGAAATCGAGAGAGAAACCATTCGCCTAACTAAGAGAAGCAAAATTCGTGAGATGTTTGATCGAATTCGCGACGTCGACTCCAATACCAAGGAACGACGTCGTTGAAGCCGCGTTTATTCTTATTCATATCGTCTAATGGGAAATGCCTCGAAAGGGCTTCGCTCTGATGGCTTGAAACAAATCTCCGCTTCGGCTTCTGGAGTCCAAATCCACCGCACGAGTTTCGGAGAGGTAGGTAGTTGCGCGATTCGGTGCTCACTCGAACCGAAAGCCAAGTTGTCACTTGATACGTTTTCGTTGATTGATTCTCCATTCGTCCTCGGCGCTCCTGGAGTTTTCCAGCAACTCTTCCTTTATCTCATTTTCTTCCTCCTATCTGTAGAGTCACGGATTCGATATCCGCGAATGAGGCGGCGGCGCTTCGATGAGGGTTTGCCAGTTTCGTCGACAAGAGCACAACTTGGCGGAGGCGGAGGCGGCGGCGGCGGCAGCGGCAGCGGCAGCGGCAGCGGAGTATCGAGCCTCATCCGCGTTTCGCAACGAGACAGGAAAACACAACGATATTCTACTGTTACGGGCGAGCTGAGTGAGAGTCATTACAGTGTGACGACGCTCGTTTTCCAATACAATTAGGTTGCTGATGGAATCTGTACACATTCTTCCTCCTTGTTTTTATGTCACCCGGTCGCCGGAAGACGAGATTCTTCTTCACTCGACTTTAATGAGACGACGACGACAACGGTGACGGCGGCGGAGGCGTTTCACGAAGACTTGAGCACGACCGCGGGGACGACAACAGCGAATCGATTGACGAAAAACTTCAGAGATTCCTCCTCTTTTTGCTTTCAAAGGGACGAAAACGGAAAATTGTCGAAACTTCAGAGAACTCGAGTTGCGAAGTTCTTTGCTTCGTTCAAAAACGGCGAATCCCAACTGAGGAATGGAGGAGGCCGCCAGGCGCCGCATCGGTGGCGAGAGAGCGGCTCCTGTCGATCCATTTTAAGCTGTCAACGATGCCGAGCGAGTTTCCTCCTTGACGATTGATTAGTATTTTATCTCCTGGCGGTCGTCTATCGGGACCGTTTAGGTAAGTCGATGCCGCCGCGTCATCCGGGAAACGGTCAGACGAAGGTGAACAACGTCTAAGCCTGGCAATCGAGCTAGTTGAGACACTTTGAATGGTCTCACATCTCAGGACGCAGTTTTTCGGATCAGGGCGGAGTTCGTTCGACAAATCCTTTCTTTGAGAATATCGTCCTCCTCTGCGAGAGCAACTGTCTTGATTTCTTCCCTTTACATTTGACGCGATACTCATTCCTCCAGAAATCCGTCGCAACCGAGTTCACGTTTGCTCTTTTGCTCTGATCGTAATCCTCGCCGTGTTGCGACGACGAAGCTTTCCGTGGGATGATGACGGTTGCTCCCAAGCGGAAGAATCCAACAATGTTGCTTTTCGTCCCAACTTGCTTTGGTATCTTCCCCGACTTCTAATCGCAGGTAATTCGAGCGGTCCTCCTTACCGGAGACTCCGCGAAGACGATTGCCGTTCAGTTTCTTGTTATTATTGTCCCGAGTCGAGTCGTTACCGATTGGATCCAAGTTCCGGACTCTTCTCAAGATTTCGTTCCATCTATTTTTTCGCTTCAAGCAGCTGCTCCGCCGGAGGGTGGGAAGAGGTTGAAGAACATTTTGTTGTGGTCGAGCTGCTTTTCTCTGGCAAACCCGGAGTTGCTGACCTACAACATGTAATCCCTGCGTACCTGCAAGCAAGCAAGCAAACTCAGCGAATCACAGGCGGTTTATGCGGTTCTATTCACCACTTCGTCCGGATTCAAAGTGCTTCCTGGCTTCTTTCGAGCAGCTAACCGACGCTTCCACCGCCAAAACACATAAGGTGTCGAACCAATGCTCCGTGGACGTGCGCACTAAGGTTCTCTCGATGTTACGCGACTGCTCGTAACATTCTCTTCTGCCGTGAAGCTTTCAGCGCATGAACTCGTCCACGACTGCAGTATGTTTGGCTTGTGACTCGAGCCCTCAGGTCTAATGGGTCGTTCGAACTGGTGTGCTGGAAAGAGCTGACTTTTCCCGTTTCCGACACGGGATGGGCAAACATGCGCCGCCGCTCAGAGTTTTGACATTTTTTTCAACGTAACACGTCGACGATGACTCAAGCGGCACGCGTTTTTTCGACGAACGAACCTTTTCACTGCTGTCAAAAGTGAGCTCAAGTACGACGTCCTCCGTCACTTCCTCTATCTATATCTCACTTGAATCGACCCTTGAGAAGTGTCGCGGCTCCGTCAGAAACAACTTTGACGGTTTAGATTCCGTCGAGACACTTTCGGAGCCAACGACGACGACGACGCACCTCACCTGAATCTTGTGCTTTTCCCATGCAGGGATGAAACATAAACCAGACCTCTGAGGAACTTAGTCAAGAAAACCGAGTTTCCACCGAGCAGACTCGCCAGGCTTAATGCTGGCTTTGACTTGATTCCGGGGATAATCTGAGGAAATGAACGCAGACGCATAACGTCCGCATTATCGTTCCCCCAAATTACGACATGTCAGAAGCGTGTCTCGGAAATGGTCACTCGGCTCAGGAGGTCGGAGAGAAATCATGTTCCTTAACTAAAGGGCGAGCTAAGATGACGTCGACACGCAGCATATTCGAACGAAAATCCTTGAAACCCCGGAAATCTTCTTCGGTGGTGGAACACTCTGTTTCGGTGGATCCAGTCTCGTAGTTTCTGTCTTTGTCTTGAGATTTGGCGGACGAGTCGTCAGGCTGGTTGAAGTGAAGAAAGTCTATTCATGAAATGGGAAATAGAGGACGGCGTTGGGATAGAGTCTCGCGTTTCCTTCTGCCAAGCAGAGTGTGGCGAGACGGGATCGGAGAAGAGTAATTCTCCTCAAGCCACCACGGAGATTGCAATCCTATACCGAGTTCGACGAACACAGCTGACAGCGACGCCCATTTGAGACGCCTTCAATGAACGAGGCACGCAACAGCAGGAATAGAAATCCTCGAATTTTCGGAGCATCCGCGTGAATCCGATGTGAAGTGTTGGTTCCAACCAGAGTCGAGATTGCAGAGATTCATTTAGGGAAGCCGAAACCTCTCGAAGATTTTCGCATATGGGAGGATTAGCGTTCCGGGCCATTGGTGTGAGATGCGGTTGACCTGCTCTGCGCGTTCTGGAATCTCCGCTGTATCCAACTTCAGTCAAGTAGTCGTTTCGTAACTGCAAACTAGAACACGTGCACGAGGTTCCGGGAACTGGGACACCATGATGAAACTAAATATCTGATTACTCTTCCGCAGGTACTGCCAACTGGGAGATCGTATTTTGTCCATGAATAACGGGTCATACAACTGCACTCTTGAAGACATCAAGCCGATGTTCTGCAACGGGAATGAGTGCGATGATTATTTCTTGAAGAATCAGCAAAATATTAAACTAATTCGTGCGATGCCCGGACTTGGCAGCAGTGCTATCAAAGGTAGGCCTGGGTCGAGGATTCGGTCGAAGATTGTCGAGACTTGGCCGATTCTCGTAGAAACCTGTGATGATTTCCCCTTTCAGAAAATCTGCCAATCAACTTCCGGAAACAAGGTCAAGTTATTTCGAAAAAACGGGATGATCTAGTCACTTACGATGAGATGAAGAGATGGAAATACGTGATATCCGATATCACAACAACATTTACGTTCTTCGTTGCCATCTTCTTCCCGTCTGTGACTGGTGAGTTATATCTTTCTGTGAAAACTTCTCTCACAGCCGTCCTAAATTGCAAAATTCTAGTGCTTCACTGGACGTTGCAACCCCGTTTTTGCCTAAAATAGCTCTCGTTCAGCGATTCGGTCTGGCGTCCGGCCGTCGACCAACTCAAGCATCGTCGGCCGGTGCTAATCATAAGAAGGAAGCGGTTTGCCTCAGACGATTTTGAGATCTAACTGCTTCATTATATTACATGCTCAGAAGTTTCTGGTGGCAGCAGCTGGAAAGGCGTTGATTCTCGATCGTTCTGTCATGCAACATCTCAGTTTTTGATTTTCTCCTCCCCCTCCCCTCCTTCAAGGTATAATGGCCGGCTCGAATCGTTCGGGAGATCTCGCGGACGCTCAAAAATCCATTCCAACCGGAACCTTGGCCGCTCAAATCACGACCTCAATCGTTTACCTTGCCGGCGTCTTCCTTTTCGGATTGGCCTTCGACAACTCATTCATCAGAGACAAGTAGGTTGATAGGCTTCACTCGCAACTGAAGGTTTTCTCGTTTATTTTTCGCTCGACGGAAAACCCGGCCGATCAAAAGACATCTGGCCATGATGAGGGGAATGCAATCGGGTGAACACGACGGGACGGAGTGAGGTCACCGGATGCTGGAGGCACATCGCCGCTATCATAATCAAGATCCGCCGCATCGGTCAGGTCCGAGTCTCGATGTTAGAGCGCGGACGAAAAGAGTGCCACTAGTCTAAGCGTGGGTTTGATTCTCGTCAACTCTGGACTGCTGGAAGTTTGGTTTCTTCGGGTTTTTCTTTTTCGTTTCCATCGGCTTCGAAGTGTTACACTGTACAGGTGGACTCTCTATTCTCAAAGCGTTCGCTTACTCTGACAGGTCCAAAGTGGATTTGTAGGGAGCGTCTCGGTAAACAAGAAACAAGCAGGCGATCCTGCAGACGCTTCCGAACAGAGCGGAGGAAAAGAACACGAACATAGTGGAACGGAAATATTTTGCTTCCCAGCAAGGTTTCAGCCTGAAGGTCGCTTCAACGTCCACGAGTTCTCCAGCACAAAGAGATCGAGTCGCCTCGCGCGGAAACCAGTGCAAAATGTTTCACAGTCTCTCTTTCTCTTCCGAACTCTGCGGAAGGGCGACATATACGGCGAGACAACGCAGGAACAGGAGGTCTCAAGGCCGACCGGACGAAGACAGGAAGGAACCGGACAGGAAATCCAGTTTCGGTCGATGATTGAAAGCAATTCGGAGAGCGCGTGTCCTCCATCGCTGTCAATTTTGCACTGTTTCAGCCAACGTTGCTTTTGCCGAGAATCTGCTAGCGGGTGTCCTCGGGGTCCGGACGAGGAGTTCAAATAGGGAGAGGTTCTATCGTTGAGTAAACTAGAATGGCAACGAAAACCCTCTCGGGGGAAAAGCTTTTTGGTCCGTTCTCTTCGGTTCACCAAAGCAGAGCATGGGGAACTGGAAATTCACATCGCACACTTCAGTTTGACCGACTGAGCGACAAGCGGGCCGAAACTCGAGCCTTCTGCGACCGTTCCGGGCGCCTCTGCTGCGCAAGACCGCGCACTGTTGTCTCAAATTCGATTTTTGTTGCTGCCGCTGTTGCAAACATCTTGAACAAAGGCCGAAACGACCGATTTCAGTCAGCCCGGCCTTTTGCTCGCTGAGAAAGAGAGCGTCTCTGCTCTGGCGTCGTCATCGTCGACTTCGTTGTACGCTTTCGAAATGTCTGTGATTTCAACAATTGAACATCGATATTGACATAGTGGATTCTTCTCTGACGAATCAAGCGGAGCGAGCAAGTCGAGCGCTCGCTTCGTTTTGGCGGACGGACAGGCGGGAGTGGCAGCTAACCCACCGAACAAGAGGATCATGAGTAGAATCGAAAGGAGGAGGACGAATTTCTTCGGTTAGGAGCGATGCTAACCGGGTTCGCCATCAATCTGAGTTTATGTCGGGACCGAACTGAGTGAGTGAACAGTAGCTCGCTCCTGGCTTGCCTTCTTGTGTGCTGGACAAGCGAGGAGGGAAACGAATGTGTCCTTGACACGGGATCCTCTGTAGCGGCAGCGTTGCAACGACGAACAGCACCTCTACATGCCGCTATCTCTCTCTCTCTCACTTCATGGCTTGAAATTAATGCCCTGAACGCGGATAAGCATACCCCAGCTTATGTCCTGGCTTACAGCTAGGACGAGTTCATGCCGGGACAAACCAAGTTGCAAAATGGCTTCCTGCATGAAGGAGGAAGGAGAAAAGAGATGCCAAAAAAAACGAATAGACTCGGTTCGTCCTTGCGTCCCTTCGTTCATTCATTCATTCGTCCGAGAGTCGGTCCTGGCGTTGGTGTTTGGCTCTGGCAAAATCATAGATCACTCTGCCAACAGCAGACCCTGAACGAGGCCGACAATTAATGGTGCATAAGAATTCCCGGAGCAACGCCTTCTGCCGCTCTTTCCGTGGTCTCAGACGAAAATCACTTTCTTTCGATCAAACTCTCTGTACTCCCATGTATCATCTCGATCAGGAGTAGCTTCCGTTGAGTTTCCATTCGTGTCCTCCTCTTCGTACTTCAACGCGCTGAGAAAATGCGCCCTCCTGTGGCTGTTCCTGGCTTTGGGTTACTTACACCCACGAAGTGACATTCCCTGGAAGAAGTCTTCGATATGGAGACACCTGCTGTTGCTCTGGGATCGGTTTCCACTCACAAGAGAGACTTGGCAGCCGCCTCTACTTGAACGTCATTCGGAGCAGCTGGGGCGCAAGTCCTTATAGCGGCTAATGCAGCTGCGTGAAAAATTAACGCGGCCACGAGTTAGTGGCACGATCGAAGCGATTGATATCTGTTCGGGTCGGGTCCTTGATTTGGAATAAGCGTTCTATTAATAACTTTACAGATTCGGAGAAAGTGTTGGGGGTCAGCTCGCCGTAGCGCAGTTGGCCTATCCTGATCCCATGGTGGTCGTTGTTGGCTCTCTACTCTCAACAATCGGAGCTGGTCTTCAATCTTTGACAGGTGAGTAGAGGTTCACGTCGGTAGACGGACGCAGCGAACGGACGGACAGCCGGTCGTCAGGTTGTCGGAAGAACGAACAAGAGGACGGTGAGCGAGGAGCCTTCCGATCAGGGAATTCGAACTAATGAAAAACTCACTCACTAACCTGTATTGGAGCTGTCTCGACGAGAGATTAACGAGAGACGAACCTCGCCCTGGCGCATGTGTCGCCGGAATATCTATCTGAGTTCTTCAATCGGGTAGCTGTATCGAACGTTCGGCTCTGTCGCAGCTTGTGACACTCATAGGAAGCGTCGTCGTCGTCGTCGTCCCCTTTCATCATTCATCGAAGTAGCGATTCCATTGATCTCTATCTCTCGAATCTGTGCCAAGCTAACGCGGGGGGAGCGACAGGCGGACACATCTATAGAAGGTGCGACGACTCAATTGGGCTTTCTGTTGTAGGTGCTCCTCGACTACTGCAGGCCATTGCCAAGGACGGTGTCATTCCCGTTCTCAACCCGATGGCTGTATCTTCTTCGAGAGGCGAACCGGTCCGCGCCCTCCTCTTGACGGCCTTCATTTCCGAGCTCGGAATTCTCATCGGGAATCTCGATTACATCGCGCCCATTCTGACCATGTTCTTCCTGATGTGCTACATGTTTGTCAATTTGGCCTGCACTCTGCAGTCGCTTCTGCGAACTCCCAACTGGCGGCCACGATTCAGATACTATCATTGGTCACTGTCACTGGTCGGAGCTCTGCTGTGCCTCGTGGTCATGTTCCTCTCTTCTTGGTATTACGCATTGGCTGCCATGGCCATCGCCGGTGTTGTCTACAAGTATATTGAGTACAGGTAGGCTCCGCGATTAAGAGTCGCATTCAGGTCTCAATAGAAGCTTCTCTAGCTCAGACTGGGTTCCTTTTGTTGGGAAACAAATTATCGCAAACACGGAGGAAACTTATGATTGCAGAGGTGCAGAGAAGGAATGGGGCGATGGTCTGCGCGGATTGGCCCTTTCAGCCGCAAGGTTCTCTCTACTGCGTCTGGAAGAAGGTCCTCCGCACACGAAAAACTGGAGACCTCAGGTGAGTTGCGGAACTGTGGATTTGGCTACTTAATGATTTCAGCAATGTTTCACTTCTCCGGACGGAAGAAAAGCTTTTTTGTTTTCCAAGGTTATCTTTGGGACATTAATTGAGATGTTCACTTCTGAGTGGGCTCTGTTTATTCGTTTCTTCTCGAACTCGCAAACTTCTTGGCTCAGCCAGAGTTTTTCCCCAAGGAAAAGTTCAAGTGGACAATCCGGTAGACTCACTACATGGTTGTAGCCTCTGCGGAATCGTTACGTGATAGTGATTTTTATGCAAGCGGTCCTCGTTCCTTCTGGACGGGGAAAAATATGCGTCCTATCCTCTGTGAAAAGCATAATTAGTGTTGTGAAATCAGATACGTGTGGCAAATGTGTGTCAGGAAGGAAGCAAAGAACGACATTCCCGTTTCCTGCAGGTCCTGGTGCTGTGCAAGCTGGACAACGACTACATGCCCGAACATCGCAAAATGATCACGTTCGCCTCTCAACTCAAAGCCGGAAAAGGTCTCACAATTGTAGCCTCCGTTCTCGAAGGTGAGCATGCATTCATTCACGATGAATACATCGATGATACGACATACGACTCATTTCGAGCGGGAAAGCACGTACATCCGCCCATTCAGGAGGCACTTGACCTTAATTCAATAGTTCAAGCGTGCGGGATGGTGAAACTCAGGTTTTGGCACGATTTTTGACGAATGATCCTCTCTCCGTTCATTCAGGTGACTACCAGAGGATGGCAGCGGAAGCCCAGGCGTCCAAACAAAGCCTGAAACGGGTCATTCAGGAAGAGAAAGTCAAAGGATTCGCTCAGGTTGTCGTTAGCACCAATGTGGTGTCTTCGATCGGTCATATGTAAGTAGTTATTTTCTATCCGTGTTTTCGCATATATGATACACATACATACATGTCGCGTTCGCCATCCCACTACGTGAGTGATTCGTGTGGATGCTTCATATGGGAACGCAATATCATGGTCCCAAGGACTTTTCTCCAGAGAAATGGGCAAGTTCAGAGAATGAAGTGTCGTAATAGCAGCTCTTTCGCTCTGATGGATCGTATCTAGTTGTGGCACATGACGGATGAGGAATATATACCGAGCGAATCGTCGACAAAGACGAACTCCGCCGAACGTTTTTGCTCTCCGACAGCGCACCCACACAACGAGTGGCGCACTCGACGTTTCGCAACAGAAACCCGGCTCTCCAGGGTGCACACGTAGATGTCTCGTTAATTCCACGTAGACTCTGACGGGCGTTCTCATTCAATTCAATCCATACAGAGGATGCGACCGAGAAGCTCGTTTCGGTTGATGCTGACGGATTCGACATATCAATCTGAGATTCCTTCGCTTTCGAGCGTGGGCGAAGCGTGTCGTAGTTGAAGCTCTCCATGAATCAGTCGAGTGCGCCGAGACGCGGGAAGTTTGTGCTGTAGTGCCTCTTCTTTCTCGGAATCGCCGCTGAGAGTCAGAGTGCGTTCCAAAAAACCTCTCCACGCTGAGATGTCCTCGCCGTGTGGGATGAGAAATGATACGAATCGCGACCTCGATCGTTGTTGTTGTGCAATCTTCGCCTATAGATCGTCGAAGCCGTCCGCGAGGCGATGTCAGGGACGTTCAGAAGAAAACAGCGAGAATCTTAATGTTGATGTGACCTTTTCAGGATTCAAACGGCGGGTCTCGGTGGCTTGAAACACAACACCGTCATCTTGGGATGGCCGTATGGATGGAGACAGAGTCCGGACGACAGAGCATGGAAAGTTTTTATCGGTAAGCGAATTCTTGTTTGGATGGCTCTTTTCAGCTGACAGCAAGCAACCTTTCGGCCTTTTCCCTAAAGGCTTCTTCCCATTCTCCGACGAACAGCTTTTTCCACGGCACCAACCAGGTAGACAGACAGACAGACAGACAGACAGATAGGCAGTCGAGCTTTCTCGCTCGTTCTGCCACTTTTGGCACCCAGCGTAGAGAAGAGCACCGACACAGACTTTGAAGCGAACGAGCATAGAAACATATAGTTTGCGACCTGCCCTGCCCACCTGCCTGTTAGCCCACCCGTTCAGCAGCCTTCTTACTCGCGCGCCACCTGCTCGTCAGCCTATTCGCCGGCAGCGGTAGTGTCGCTATTGCGATTCGGTTCTGCCGAAGAAAGGTGCTGCTCATATATTCACTTTGAGCCAGCAGCGATCGGAGGTTTGTAGCGAGGGAATGAGGAGGAAAACGAAAAAATACGAAGGGAAGAAGAAAATCTCTCGTTGGCTGAGAATGCGTTTCGGCATTTCGGAATCCCATTGAAAAGAGGACGCTACCATATTAGAGTGAGCGGCGCTGGCGAGCCAGGAGGGAGCAGCTCCCTTTCTTGTTGTCTTCTTCTTTTCATTTCCTCTCCCGCGTCTACCGTTTGGACGGTCGGTCGGTCGGTCGGAGGATCCCAGATGGAGGAGCTCATTGAAACGCACTAGCCACAGAGAGCTATCATTGTTCAGAACTCGTTACCTTTGCTGCTGCGGAACTTCTTCTGCGTCGACGGTGATCTAGAGTGCCGACGACCGATCCTGCAAGCGACCCACCGGGCGGCGAATCAACTGGGATCTACTGCCGAAGGTAGCACTGGTGGTCGTCGTCTCATCAGGAGCAAACGTCCTTACGAGAGTGGAAGGCTCGTACTGCCGTTAAGCACAGCCACAATGACGAAGACGGAAACCGAGCAACCAGCCCCTGGCGATGAAAAAGACCATGAAGATGGCAACGAGCCAATAGAGGTTCCCTTTTGTTATCATCACCGCAAAACCGCATGACTTGCCCAAGCCATTACCGAGGGTTTTGTTTCAAAAGGAAATCCGAGAAACTTTTCCTGCTCGAGCTCGCGAGGTTACTCAAAACGAACCGCTCGGATACTTTGTTGGAGCCCTTCAAAAAAGCGCTCGAATATTCAATTTCGAAAATTACGCTGCTATCGATCTCGGCATTGCTATCTCTTTCAGAGAAAGAGCAGTCGACCGTACAACAATTACCACGAATGCGTCGTGAGTTATTGGACGAGTAGTTTGATTTGCGGACGGTTGTTGATCGGGAAGCGATTGCAGATTATCCGGCGCTGACCACAGAGTGCAGATAACGAAACGCATTTCGCCCGAGATAGCAATCATAAAAAAGAAACCTCCCACATGTAGCTGTTTCTGAGCATTCCTTTTTTTCGTCGAGATTCGTTCTAAAGGCTCAGACGCTGATTCGAATCCGGATACGAACTAAACGGTACGACAATCGTCTCGGTCCAAAGTGAGGGCTGTAGTCGTCGAAGATAACTCTATTATCCCCAGTGTAACAGATACTCGCTATCAAGTTGAAACATTAATGGCACGGAAGTGGTGTAGATAGAACCATGAATCAGAGGCCGAGAGTCTATTCTGGGTGGTGGGAACCACGCATAAACTATAAATAGTGGGACGACGGCGTGTCCTCGCGTAAAACGCCTGCTTCGACCAATTTTATAGCGGGACCGTCTGCTCTAGAGACACTTCCGATCCCATTACAAACTACAATCCTCGGACACCATCGGCTATTCACAGTCAACGATCTCGTTCCATTCCGAATCGGTGCTCACAAGTCTAGTGCATCGAGCCAATATAAGCTTCCGATAGTTCTGGAAATTCAATCAAGTTTTCCGCTTTCTTTTCCAGAAACAATCCGAAACGTGGCTTCGAGCAAGAACGCTCTCCTTGTTCCGAAGAACATTCAACAGTTTCCCTCGAACACCGAGAGAGTCAAGGGCACTATCGACGTCTGGTGGATAGTCCGTATCCTTTTACACTGCGACAATAACGCGCGATTTCGTTCGCTCTTGTTTTTCAGATTGGGATCTTTGTGGGAACAATCTCATAGGTAGAGAATAATCCTGCACGAAGTTGTTAGCTACTACACACGCGGGGGTCCGGCGGCCAGACACAAGGCCCGCGTTATCGTGTTCGGTGATTCCAGGACTAGCGCAGATCCCTGAAGAGCCGTTGGCTCTTATCGCTCGCCATACCACTTTTTTCGCGAATGAAGACTAGAGACCCGCGTGTACGGGGCTGCATACAGACCAGCTCTCTTATCATCTATTTCGCTCGCATAATAATTTTCGAATCATCTACTTCTCTAACTACCTCCCTTCATGTCCCGTTTTTGCAAACCGTTCTCTATGCGCGGTCGGGGGGAATGCAGCTCCCAAACTGGCCGAAGCGAGTCGAACACAACTGGAAGTCAGGCCTCGTCTTCTATCCGGTCATCGTGTATCGGCCCTGCGCAAGATCCGATGCAAGTGACAAGAGCTGCACAAAAGCAAATTTATACAGAAGGGCTGTTCTCGGTGTGATCCTCTCGGAGGGTCTTCACCCGTCGCCGCTATATCTTCATTTCCTCCCAGAATGAAGTCTATGCACGTTGCCGGCTCCGCTGCGGATGGCATTGCGTCCGCCGCGCCGCTGCAACTCAATTCTCACACACGTTCCTGATCGAGGATTGTTCCCACAAAGATTCAGATAGACCGATGCTAACCCTCAAAATGTAGATTCGAAACTGATATCGTGCACAATTGGCCTTAACTTAGCAAAATGCAGACGATGGTGGCTTGTTGATGCTGCTCCCATTCTTGCTGAAGCAACACAAGGTATGGAAAAACTGCAAACTCCGCATCTTCACCGTCGCCCAACTCGAGGACAACTCTATCCAGATGAAGAAGGTCAGTTTCTTTTTGCTCTAAATCCGGGATCTGATGCTCGCCTGAGATGGAGCGGAGAGCTTGCAGTGGAAAGCAAATAAATTCCGTTTTTGCAGGACCTGGCTACGTTCTTGTACCATTTGCGAATCGATGCCGAGGTTGAAGTCGTCGAGATGACAGGAACCGATATCTCGGCTTACACCTACGAACGAACGTTGATGATGGAACAGAGGAGCGAGATGCTGAAGCATCTTCGACTGAACAGACGGGAAACACTGAGCGTGGTGAGTTATTTTTTTGTTATCTCGGGAAAAAAGAAACGGGGTGAAGCAGCGAAGCGAAAGAAACCCTCCGTAGTAATTTCTCTTTTTCGGTGCTTTCTGAAATTGATTCCCTCTCCTCTCCTCCTTCCGTGGTTTTTCCTTCTAACCTCGCTCACGTTCAGAAAAGAGACAACGGCTATTTACCGACGGTCAGCAGAGTGGAACGGGCAAAAAACAGTTAATACGCCCTGGGCTTTAAGGGTCACGTCGGTAGTAGCCGCAAGGGCGAGCACCAGGCGGCGCGTTCCACCATCAGCCGCAGCTGCAGCAGAGCAGCAACAATAAAGCCGTGAGGAGGCTGTCCAGAAATACATTGCAATCTGGCTTCCTTTCCTTCTTCTTCATGGAGCGAGTCTGGTTTCTCGAGTCCTTTGCGCGTTTGTCCGTGCAAGTATCATTATCGAAGTCCCTGAAGCAAAAAGTCTGAACTCCATGCAGTCGACGCAGAGAGTGCAATCCGATGACGAGCACGGTTTTTTTTTCTACCGGCGCGCTGATTTCCGTCAGACGATGACAACGCGGAGGGAACTCGGGCTCGCGAGATTTGATTCGAGTTCGGGATCGGTGATGATTTCCAGAATGCAATACTATGCAAATAACTTCTCTGCACTAGTAGTGCAAGAACACTCACTCCGACGAGGATGAATGTTCACTCCTTTCGTCTTGCGCAGGTTCAAACCATTATGGATAATCACCATCAGGCAGGCCAAGGACACACCAGCAAGGTTCGTTTCAACGAAACTGGTGAAAGTCACGAACTCGTCGACGTACAAGTAAGTTTTGTCAGGCTTTCTTAATTAGACAGTGATAAAAAAAAAGTAGAAAAAAGGAGGAGGAGGAGGAGGAAGAAGGAACAGGGGACGATATATTGCTTTACGCTGATCTCGAGCTCGCGGCGGAGAACTTTGACAATTTGATTAGGCGACCTTAGAATTTCGGGACCCGCTAGCTCGGTGTGAGATTCTGACTTTTCTTCGAGCTCTGCTTCGGTTCGGAAGAGACCCGCTCCGCTTCGCTGCGAAGCAGATTCAGAAAAGGGGATCGACACTTCCGGTTCACCCTCGCGCGAAGTAAAAGCAATTTATGAAGGCATGCGCATCGGCCCAAGAAGAAGATCCGAACCCACAAACAGCCAGCGCTTTCCATTTGATTGACAATTCCCTCCGGGGTCTGAAGGAGTGGAGATTGGGAATAGAAATAAAATTTATTCATGCATACGCACTCTCCGTGACCGCGAAAGATAACTGTCGTTCGCTCTACTTGTTATAAACATTTCCTCTTCTCTTTCTCGTCGGCCACCCTAAATAATACAACGACGCGGCCGGCGACCTCGCGAAGAGTTCAGTCGATTTAGTACATACAATGGATGCTGCCCCCGAATCTGCGAACTCCTTAGACAGTACGAACTCACAAACTGCGTTTCGTTCCCTAGAATGCATTCTGCCTTCGGGCTGTCTTTCACGCGATCCCAATACGATAGCCACTCGCTTTAACAAGCATCGACCCTTTAGTAAACGCTAACAAATGGCAAACTTGTGCAAATCCGATAACGAAAGAGAGAGAGAGCCACAGATGCGGCTGGCCTTACTTAAACGGAAGGCAGCCACACAACAACGAGCGAGAGAAACTCGATGCGGATCGAAACTATAACTTTGCGACTCATTGATTGCAGTCGCTTCAGATCAGCGCTGGTGATTCTGCAACTGGTTCGAGACGTAGCTCAGCACACTCCCAGTCGGCTGCTGAATCAACGACATCGAACAAAGATGCAGGCAAATCACCAGCTGCGGCGTCTCCTGTTCAACCGTCTACTCCCGCGCAGGTGACCTCGCCCAGCTCACCGCAAAACCCTGCGGAAAAGTCGCCCGAAGCCCTCGATACTCTGCTCAAAATCAAACCGTAAGTTGGAAACGGAGAAAACGATTTATTTCCGCTGATCGAAGCAAACTGCGAAACGGATGAACGATAACAATCGGTAACGGTGGCGCTTCTCAGAACGCTTGACGTGGCTTCTTGATTGAGTTCCTCGTAGCCATAGCCTTCACTGCGTATCATAATTTTCTTGATTGATGAATTCATCTGGTAGCAACGAGAATGAATCATCTTCCAGGGACGAAGCCAATGTCCGCAGAATGCACACCGCTGTGAAGCTCAACGAGGTGATAGTGGCCAAGAGTCACGACTCGCAATTGGTCATCATCAACCTCCCGGGGCCTCCAAAGATCCAGCGTGGCGAAGAAAATTGTGAGTTATCGGAAACGACGCCAATGGAGTGGCTGACAAGTGGCGACAATATGTGAGCACCATGATATCGAGCATCTTGCCTGAGATTGACCCTCTGCTATTTTTTTCCAGACATGGAGTTCCTCGAGGTTCTCACCGAGGGACTTGAACGAGTCCTCATGGTGAGAGGAGGCGGCCGAGAAGTGATCACGATCTACTCCTAAATGTCATCAAACGAATTACCTATTATCAAATATCAACGATGTCCTACTACTTCTACGACTTCCACCAACATTACAACAACTACATTATCGTGATCCTCGAGTTTCCCACTGCCGAACGCATCCAAAAGTCGAGTCGACACCGACAAACCAACCAACTCACCCACCTAACCACCCAACTACTTGTTCGTACGTCGTGGACCTGCGTGGTTTCGAAGAACAATGCTCAGCCTGATTTCTGTCCATTTGTCAGAGTCTGATCGATCGATCGATCGATCGGTCGGTCGGTCAGTCAGTCAGTGAGTCAGTCACCGAGGAGCCGGACGTCGAGCAGGACGAAATACGGCTACTAGCAATCAAGAGCAGAAGGATGTTCATCTATTGTTTGTTGGTTTATGCGATATGACGACGACAGCGACAAACGTTACCAAGTTTCTGATAATATTCTTGAGGACGTTGATCTGAGTTTGGTCTGAAGTAAAGCTCTCACTGGACAACGATACCTCACAAGCCCCAGCGAAGCTGAAGCGCACATGTGAAAGAGGAAAATTGACAGAAGTAATCGAATATCTTAAGAATTGACGGAAACAAATGAAAATGACTCCTAAGAAACGTTTTCTTGATGGTTTACTCTTCATCAATTAACCACACGAATGATTGTTCTTAGCATATGCACCAAGCTAACATTGAGATGAACTTGTTACCACATGAATCCATAACCGAATGTGGAAACCTCTGCTTTCCTATAGGGACTTGTTGACTGACATTACTTTCACAATATCAGCCTGCTGAGTGACAACCGACGACAACACTGACACCTGGAACGCGTTTTCAAATGCAGGACTCGTTCGAACAACCGATGACAGATAAGGAAAGCTGAGCGAGCGTCACAAAGAGTCCCGAGTCGAACTTGGAAAGCTTGTCTTCCTGATCAAGTTGTCCATTGAAAGTTGAACCGAAACTCAACTTGATTGAATGCTTGTTCAAATCTCAAACGCAAACACCCCTAGGCATCGACGAGTTGAACGGGGACGCGCGCAGAGATAAGTCAGAATTATTGCCTAGAAGTTGAGTGGGTGATTTACAGGTGGCGTGCGAACGGGTCGACATAACGAAGGTTCAAGGAACACACCCGCTTTATGGGAATAGTTCAAAGAAGAGAGTAGACCTTTATGGCAGAGTGGAGATGTTTTCTAGAAAGCTTGAAGCTTCACAAAGCTCACCATCGTTCACCTCGCACCAGATTTATTTATCCGCTGCCCCGGTCTGTTACTTTTGCCGTCTCCCACAATTCGAGCTCTGTTCGAGTTTTCCGCGAACGGAGCGAGCCGCTAAAAAGTGTGCACGCTCCACAAGGTTCCCGCGCATTGCTTTCACAACATCACGCCATAAACACTCATGAATTCTGGCGAGCAAGCTCAACAAACGAGAACTGTTCGTTTCCAACGGCCACGCACAGAATCTATTTCTCTGCAGTCGTCGTTCAGAGCTGTTGGGGAGCCTCTATTCCTCAGAGAAGTGGGGTGGAGAGGATTTTGAATCGAATGTCGGTATAACTCGTTGTTCACAACGAAACCAGCTCAAATAAGCAGCCTACATGGAATTTATCGTCTGCATCCGCTTGCTGGGTTAGTTTGCCAGTTGGCTACTTGTTTGTTTGTTTGTTTGTTTGTTTGTTCGTTTGACACGACAGAACAAACGCGGAGAGAACCGCAGTCAGATCGGACGTCGACGTTCGGCAAGTTCCACGAATAATCCTCAGCCATGAACAACATCAGCGATGAACCAACAGTTATTCGCTCGTTGAAAACCACATCGACGACTGCAGAGGACGTCTCGTATCGTTTCTCATTCCCTCCTCGCTGCTTCTGTCGAAAGGGATATTTGCCCTAATTTGTTGACGCCTGTGTTCCCCAAGGCGGCAACGACGACGATGACAATTATTCACGACTGGGCATACATGATACTTATTAGTCGACACAGCAACCGCAGCAGCCGTCGCCGTTCTCGGTGGAGATGGTCAGACTCTGAGCTCTAATTCAGGCCTGATCTTCTATTCAGCTAATGATCCACCTGCAGAGGCAAATCTTTAGACAACACCGCTAGAAACACCGCCGTTAAAGCTCGAACGCACTTCTCTGGATAGTGTTTGTGCCGAAGCGAACATTATGGGGGAACGTGTAGTGATTACTTGCGAACAAGTCAACAAGAATTGAACCTACAAACCTACATCGACTGCCATTTCGGTAGTGAATGCTGGATAGCCACAAACTGATGGCGATGACATCAGCACTACCCCACGTAGGACGATGCGCGAACGCACTTCTCTGATATGGGGTTATGCAAAGAGAGAGTGGATGAATGGATGGATAGGTGGATCATAATTGTGCGTTATGAGCATTTGGACAGACAATCGACGTGATAAAAACGACGAACCAGATAGACAGACATTTACACTACAGGCATACGTGTTCCTTTCCCGACGATGAATGACTGTTGATGATTCATAAATTCACGATGTCTCCAGGGAAAACCAACTAAATGATTGCATTCGAGCTGAATACACGACAAGCCCTGAAGCGGCTTCAGTGCGGCATTGTATGTGTGCGATATCTGCCGGCAAATCAGTCCTATCGTTGGCTGGCTGGCAGGCAGACGGACAGACAGACAGTTCACAATGCCATCCATACAAAACGAATGTGCTCAATTATGATCGTCAACAACCAATGCAGTCTTTTAGTGAAACTGTTAAATCTCGAATGAAATGAGCTGTTTTCATCGAATCACTCTACGTCTGTTGACGTTGTTCTCCTCCACCTGTTACAGATGTTAGTATGACAGAAGTCAGATTGACACATTCATGCAGCCATATGATTACAATTATTATAATTACCGTCATTATTTCGATAGTATATCCCGTTCAAGACGGACAGAAGCAAACAAAATATTGACGGCCATCCATTACAAGCACCGTGCAGTTGAAAGTGTGAAAGGTGTGCCGATAGGAAACTTCTTGTTCAGAACTCTACGAGCTGATCATCAACAACAAGCTGAGCCGAGGAGCCAGCTCTAGAAACATCGAACCAGCTTCGATTCCACCTCTTTCATCTACGATTCGAACTCACACGAAGCTGCGACACAATGATTCCCAGTCAAAAAGAAGCTTCTTCGAAGAGTCGTGTTGCCTTCTCCTTTGAACAGACGATCGAACGATGCTCGAAGCGGAGAAGCTACAAAAAAAAAACCAACAAGGCAAGCGGGAGCCTGTGATCCCAGTGAGAGCGATTTCGCGAGATTGTCTCGCAGGAGACGAAAACACTGCTCCTCGGGCTTCATGTTGTCCGAAGACTTCCATAATTCAAGGCATAAAAGAATGCCAACAAGCAATGAGGAAGATGGTCGAGCAGAAAAGTAAAACTGTTCCACTCACAACGGAGGCCGAGGTGACCGCCTGTGGGGATCGATCGGGCTCCGTCGTCACAATCAGCCCAAAGAGAACGTTAAAGCCAGCAGAATTCAAATTGATGAATGCTAGAATTCCTCAGAGATTCACGAAGAGAAAAGGCCGATGCCTCCAATCTTCAATCTAGTTTTGAAAAGGCGCAGTAGTAACGGGTGGTGACGTTTTCAGTCATATAGTATCTACCTATTTCCGTAACGAGCTCCCCGCCTGAGTAGATCGGCGGCCTGATTTCCAGCAGACGCGGTAGTTATGAAACTATTTCGCAGCCCTTAAAGTCGCACAACCGCCCACCTCTCCAAACAATACTACATAACACTACGGTCTCGTCGACGTCAAGCGAACTGAAACAGACTGCTCGAAACGGAACCCTCATCGGGGTTGACGGCGAGTTCGAGCCTTCGGTGCTCGATCCCGAAAGAGGCGTGGTTGGAAGTGAATGTGGTCGAGTCCGTCGTGGTTAATTCATTACGCGCAGGCTTTTCGACCGATGAGAATTGATCGAACGGAGCGCTGGACAAAGTATCGGACAACTGGGCGTGTTTGAAGCTCTCGGGCTTCTCTTCTGTCCTTTACGCCGTAGAATCTGTATCGCCTTCGCTAGATATTCCAGCGACATAATTTCTATTCAATGACAGATGATAAGAAACACAGTCGAGCCAAAACTCCAGTTACGGACAGTGTTTACAGTGCTCTCGGTATTCTCTTTTTCGTGTCCTGGGTATTTTTATCTCTGCTCTTTCGATTGTCTGAAACAGCAGACGGTCAACGTCAGAGATGTGCTCCCGCCTAAATAATTTATCCATCTTTCCTGCGATTCAGGCAACTCAGACTCGAGCCTCAAAAGCAAAACTCGACCTCTTCCATAGCAGACAAGTTGAAGCGGCGGCTCCACTCGTTGTCACTTTGTTGTTACAAGGTTGAGAAGCTCACCGGCTGGCTGGCTAGATCAATTGATGGACGAATCCAATATTGGAGCAATGGAAGGAACTGAAGCAACGACATATTCTGGACTTTCCAGATGTGACCTCAGCGCGGAGCGCAGTCGGCGAATTCACAAATTCGAGTCTGCAAAACAATGTTCAGTTGATCTGCGACGGCGGCATATGTGATCCCGAGGATCTTGTCATTGCTGTGAACACTTCCTCCATTCCTGGCAACATCAAGAAACAACAACCAAAACAAATCAAAAAGCAACAACTGATCGTCGTGTTATCGTGGGAGCGTTTTACCAGAGCATGCTTCCCGAACCACAGGCCACAGCCGAATAAAGTCTGGAGTGCTTCCGTTGTCGCAACTGACGTCCACACTCTAGACACTCAATGGTTAGGGCAAGTGGTATTTGAATCATAAGTACAAAACGAAGCTGAATAATGGAGTTAAAATACTGTAAAATATCACTGCGTCAGAAACATCTATGCGAATATAAACAACCAGACACATCAGATTAACATGATGAACATGAGGAGGAATTGGACGATGCTGGAGAACATGGCGAGAATGATAGTCCTTCTGGAGTGACAGACGAAGTTTCTCCCAAGACTCGGATTTGATAAGACTAGATAATCATAGAATCTCGACTGAACAAATTCATATGATCGTGGAAACAATGAAGAGTGAACAGCCGTTCTTTTTTTTGGTTCTTCCAAGCGGAACCAAAGTTGCAAGACACCGATTCTTGGAAAATCTAGCCTCGAAAGGCGATATAGACGAAGAGCGCATTCATCCTTCCTTGGGACGAGCGCGTCATGTGACATTCATTTCGTGATGTGTCGGGACGAGCCAGGTTCAGGCATCGCACGATGCCTCACAAACCCACTTTCATTGTCGCCCGGACATCTAGCGGTAGTCGTGCACGGCTGGCAAGGAAAAGAATGCCTGGCAACGAGCGAAAATCATCGTCAACAATCTGATTGAATGCTATAGCGTGTTACTGGATGGTTAACATCATGACTCGACACACTTTCTACGAATATTGACTGTTTTTGTCATTCGGAATCCGACTATAGACTGTTACCGTACGGACTGATAGTTGAAGACAGTCGAAGTCTAGAATTTGGATGGAGGCAACCTCTTGCCTCGCTGCCTCATTGCAGCCAATGAATTGTTCCGCGATCCGAGGAAACTTGAAGAATCGTGGAGTTTTACTAGAGCCAGGTTTCTGCCTCGAATGAGTCCTGGAAAAGGCGCAGTTCACTCAACATGCTACGATGATCAAATCATCATTTGTCCACGGATTCTGTATTTGAGAGAACAAACTCAAGAGTCTACAGGGACTTCTCACACACCTTGTCACACAGCCGCCAGCGGCGACGACGTTTCTGGACGTGAAACGGAAAAAACAAAGTCAACATAAACTACGTTGTTCCTCAAATTTTATAACCGAATCGGTTCCCTCCCGCACGCAAATGAAGCCCAAAGAAAAGCTCCAGGAAAACGAAACGCCGACTTGTTTTTCTCAAGACACGTTGCTCATGAAGTCGACGATCGTTTGATCCCATGGTTGATATGAAACCAGAAACACAGTCACGGAAATATTTGGAAATTAAGCGTCAATAAGTTTTCTCAGACTCGAGAAGCTGAGCGTTTGTTTAAGCCGAATGAGCTGGAGGAGATTCATTGAGCAGATGGCTATAACATTTGTACTTCATCGATCGCACTCATTGACGACACGGTCTCGAAACCAAATATCCCATGAACCTTAAATCTGAGCCAATTACAAAACAAATTTAGTGAAACCCTACCGAAAGGAGCATGGAGATGAACGAACTTCGTCCAACCACCACCGGATCCTATCCCTAATAATACAAACCGACTAAACTACAGAAACTTCTATAATTATCAGCATTACTCATACTGAGAACCTTGAAACTCTGATCACTGTTATCGAAGCGATTGATGATGGGCATTAATTCTATGGCTATCACTACAACTAGAATGATTACGATCACTATTACTACTGGAACCGTTAGTAGAGAGTACACCGATGATGGAGATGAGAATATTATTACTGGTTGAATCACAGCGTCGAGATTGATACAAAGATTATGATATTGAGAATGCATCTATCAAATGCTAGTATTGAATCCAATACGCTACTACTGTGTGCGCTTCAATCTGAAAACTCCTTGATCGAGCCAATGGCCTCCATGCCAATCCAAACAGCGTTTGGCTTCTGGAATCAGGGTCCATTTCCTCTGGTTCCTCTTCACTTGAGCCGAGGAAACGAGCCCTTCTCAAAGGAACGTAACGCGTGCCTCCGTCGTGCGCAAAATCCAACACCCGATTCCTGTGGAATGATTGTTTGACACTACCATTGCATTCTTTCCTCGAGAGATTCCCAGCAGCAGCTACCTCTGGAGAAGCACGTCCCGTTATTGTTACCATGGCCTGAGTTTCCTCGTCCGTTCATGTTTACAGACAGCAGCCGCGTGCAGAGAAGCGCATTTTATTCCGCTGAAAGGAAAGCCCATCCCGTGCACTGTTACGTCCGAGATCGAAGCGCCGACGGACCGCTCAATGTTCTATTTACTCTCACATGCCCCTTTTAGGTTTACTCGCCTCGAAGTTGATCATTCACTAACATGTATTATCACCCGGACCGATAGTATTGATTACCATAATTATTCTCATTATACTCGATGGCAGTACATCGATTGTTTGATGTGACCCTCACATTGTTAGATTCAGTTACATAAAACCTACGGCAGTTCAATTCAATGGAGGAATATTCCCCACCAGACTGAATGCAGAATTCAATATCGGAAACTTCGATTTCCATAGTGAGCGATCTTCCATCGCCACCCTCAGCTCTGATTGGAATGTCGTTCGGTTGATTGGAATATCACTTAGGATTTCAATGACGTAAACCAGGGATGTGTTTTATCTAATTTTTCTCGAATCTGGAAACTGGATTTGACTGAATGCGTAAACATTGAACCGAAAAGCACACAAACGGCTATAATGTTGAAGTACGAAAATTCTATGTCAGATGTAATAAAGAACGATAAAGCAGGATCGTAATAAGAAGTCGTTGGTACCCTCGCTGGATGACTAAGTTGATTCCACTCATGAAACTAAACTACACACGTTCAATAACAATGATTAATAAAGTTATTACCGTGAGATAATCAGAATCGTGTTTTCCTTCCCTTTGGTGTCGAGGCTGGGAAATCCGCTGTGCACGACGTCCTCATCCATCACGCGTAGTGATCCTGAAAGAACATTCTATTCTATTCTATTCTATTGATGACGAATTCTGAAGAATGCACGATTAAAATTCGAGTGCTCTGCGGTTAAGATTCAGATTTAGAGTTTAGATATTCCGTCTTGAGCTTCGACGATGAGCTCCATCCTGTTTCGCCTGGAAGGCAATTGACAAAGATGCTAACAAAGAAAATTGAACCTGTCTCTTAAGTAAACATCGAGAAGGAGAGAACTCCAGTTCTCCTTCGAACTCTGCTACTCGCACTCATGATATTAGGTGTCAGAAAAGCTTGCCTCATACTCTCCGTGGTGTTGGGCAGAATTTATGATGACGTTGAGTGGGTCTCTTGGGGATGCTCGACTCGCGTTCGTTTGTTTAATCATCTTGAAAGCGAAAGACGATCTTCCATCGAAAGAGCACGCTGTGTATGAAGTCTCATAAAGTATGTTTTCGGTTGACGAACGTTTCAGTTGACGAACTCGCTCATCTTCCCACTGGTTGCCACGAACCGTTCGGGCAATATTATGAACATGGAAGAGTGTGAAATGACTCTTCCATTGCATCTCATTAGGATCTGATGAGTGCGAGGAGATGATCATCTCTCACATGTATGTTCCTCTGACAGACGAGCAACATGATAATCTTAGTTTGCGCGACATAGAGAAGAATGGCGGTTTGAGCGACTTTGGGAGAGAATTTTCGGGTCGCAGGTGGCATTCGGCACGAAGTACCAGCGATGTGGCGTCTCCTGTCAAAAACCAAAAGCCAAAATACCGCCTTTCGAGAACTCCGAAGGCCCGGAGTGACGCCTTTGGAAGTTCCGTCCGAGGCATAAAATCGCCCCCAGTTCAGGCATGATGACCGAGAAACTAACCAACAATATCCCACGCATAACATTCTCATCAACGTGCTCTTTACTCGCACAGGAACAGAGAATTTTTTGATACTCCCAAGGGCGACATTCCGGGCAAGCGAGGGTCTCGAGTGGCGGAATTTAGACGAATTTCCCAGTTCCGCCACAGGCGACACTGTGCCGCCCGGAGCGGAAGCAGCAAATACTGTACATAGTAGTATCGGACGGCAAGCCAACTTACAGTAGCCCTGCGCAGCGAACGTCTGACTCCGACGGGGGCGACGACGTCTGTCGATGAAACTCGAGGGGTGCCATGCAAGGATCGCTCTGGAGTTGGAAACAGAATATGGGCTGTCCGAAGCGCTGTTCTGAGAAGAGGGAAAAAAACTTTCGTCGTGAGGAACTCCGTTAATCAGTTCAACCCGCCTATACGGAGCTCCTTCATATCTGACAGACATCGGCGCTCAAAAGACTCCCATGGAAACTCTCGTTAAGCAAACGCCGATCATAAGAGACTCGAATATAACAGAAAACCGCCTATAGTTGACGACGGCCGATACCCTGATCTGACACAGTTTCATGCCGAAGACCTCGGCTGTAAGAGACCGGATTGACGAGACTATCCTCAACTGCTACAAAAGTTTCTCTTGAACCAATTCGATTGCGAAAGATTACTCTCAGGTCTGAGAATAGTGGTGGCTCACTTCTGTGAATCAGATTCATTGTCCTTGGGTTCGCTCGGCGCAAGAACTCACGGACCGCTAGACAGACGACTTGTCCTTGAGGTCGTCCCTTCTGACAGACGGGCAGGCTTCGATACTCAGCTACTTCAGCGGTTTTAGCTAATTGTCGTCGCGAAAAATGTATAGCTCCACATAGAGTATGAATGGCGCATGAGTGGTGAGACTGACTGCTGGTTCGAAGGATGACGGGAGGCTACAAGAGCTAGGGCTTGAACGCAGACGTACGACCTCAAAAGTAGCGAACCTTCTATTACGGAAGTGGTTTCCGAGAGACAGACGAGCTTCAAACGCTTGAAACAAATAATTTGGCTCTTCCAATGGACAGGCTCGTGCCGAATAGTTGAAAGAATTGACAATCAGCCCTGCCATAGGAGTTACGTTAATTCGAGGAGCTCAATTTCGGAAAATTTTTCGGTGGGTGATTCAATGAACAACTGATTACTAGGGCTGCGAAGTTCAGGCATTTTGCCTGAAATGCCATTTTTTGCCTATTCCTATGTACCAGTTTACCTAGATTCTGCCTATCTTAGCTTCTCGGTGTCTGTAATGCCCTTTTCGGCTTTGAAGGGTTCAAAATTTCACACTTCGGCGTAGGAAGTTCTTCTGTAGTTTCATAGAATCAGAGAAGGAAGTTCATTCCACTATGAACTTTCATTTTGATTCTTCATTAAAACTTTGAAAATTATGAGTAGGTCTGCGAAATACAAGCATTTTGCCTGAAATGCCTTTTTTCGCCTATTCCGACCAGTTTCAATAGATTTTGCCTATCTTGGCTTCTCGGTGCCTATAATGCCTTTCTCAGCTATGAAGGCTTCAAAAATTTCATTCAATTACTGATTCTCCATCAAAACAGTTCACACGCGGAAGATTATGAGTCATCTTCTTGCCATTTTCGACTTTTTTCACTGCCTTTTTGCCTGCCTGTTTCTCGATTAAAAAGTGCCTGAACTTCGCAGCGCTACTGATAACTCTCGCTCAAACGCAATATTATGTGTAATAGTTTTCCTGGCTCCGAGTTCCGAACAGGCCGCTTCCAATACTTGGAGTCTATATTCCGCGGACAAGAGAAACGGGTAGAGAGGCTGTTCCAATTTTCCAGAGCAGTCTCTCGCAAGGGGGTTCGACTGTTCCAAGCTTTCTTCGTAGACTGATCGTAAGTTTGCAAGGTGCTTGCTCGAGGTTCTCTCTCGAAAACCGTGAATAACGCGAGAGCCTACAATGGTTCAGATAGAACGCTTGCATGAGGGTCCAGTATTCAGCTTGTTCAAAAGCTTAACTGATGCACCTCGACTTTCCTTAGCAGCTCATCGACTTAAATGGAAGCACAGAGCTCCTGATGGTTCATCCGACCACCTTGAGCGAGAAGAGGCGAATGGGGATGAAGCAATGTATTCTCTTAAATCTGGAGAATCTTTTCTATCTTTCAGCCATTCGACCTCCTTGATACCGAGGAAAAGATCTCCGATTCTGCTTTATGCACAAACTCTTACTATAAGCCGCTGAGAAGACACAGAAGTCATGGATCAGGGAAATCCTCAAAAAGCATGCGTCCAGCGCTCAAGTTTGACATTCGCATACTGACTCAAAAATCCTCGTCCCTTACGAGGAGCTTCTGCTCTGCTGGCAATGCTCAGCCTTATATGGCAACCGGCATCGGGGCGTATAGGGCTACTGAAGGAGTCAAATCCAGCAACGCATAAATCTTTGACGAAATCTTGAGAATAGCGAACGGAAGAGCTTTGCTGAACAGCGCCGTTTGTTATGTTCAGAGGAGAAACTGATACGCAGGGAAGATATTTGATAGAGGAAACGGACAATCGGAGTCTTGCATCGAGCTCGACGGCGACTCGCACTCAACTGTAATCCAAGAGATCATGACGGAACGAAATCGTTTCTTAGAAACAATCCGATGGAAAAATATCATCTGCTACCGCGAAAAGCTATTCCGCTGAATGCGAGCACGTCATCACGGCGTCGAGTAGGAAGCAAATTTCGAAATGGAATTCTCATCGCATTCGATCGTTCTCGCGTCTCCGTGGTCGCATCAAACAAACGAGATCTTCCCGGAAACCTCTTGCAATTGTCGTGTGACATGTCTCCGAGTGGAAAGTTCTGGCTGAGTGGTGATCGAAGAAATCCATTCACACGACATCTTACGGAGAGCTTTCAGTGGAGTTCCTCGTCCCTGAATATTGTTGAAGGGAGTTCTTGTGATGGACGAGATTTCGCAGCACTTCCGCTGCCGCAACCTTGTCGATCGTCATCCTTCGCGGGCTGTAACTAGAACACAGTGAAAGCTCGTCACAATGAGACCCGCAGGGCTGGCGAAACCTGTTCTTCGTGACGAGACTGTTTCAGTATCGTACCCTATGAAATGCCCTCCAAACAGCAATTTATATTCAGTTCCTTTTTCGTTGTAATGAGCTCTTACTTTATAATCACTAGCTTTCTCTTCAGTTGGGTTGTTTCAAGCCTTCGGCTGCCGCGATGGCGTGAGTAAGCATCGAGGTACCGGGTGTTTAATGCGGGAATTCAAACAAATCACGCTAAAGGCATCTCAAAATCTTTATCTTCATCATCGCAATCTGCAATCCTCCGAACAAGACCAGAACCTAGAAGTTGGACTATGATACCGAGAGCATCCGAAGCCTGCTCGAGGGTTTTCTAGGAATGGGAACAAATTAACGCTCAGATGAGGCGGCTGTCCGGCATATCCATTCTGAGTTTGAGAGGGTTCTGATCGGACCGAATACTTGGGAAAGTTTCTAGGGCGTGCAGTTCGATCGAATTCGGAAGCCTTTGCCGTAATCCGACAGATTCTCATATCAATTTGAACGCGGAGAACCTCCTCAAAGTTCTAACAAAGATCCATGACGTGCTCGAGCACCAATCAGTTATGCGCGGAAAGTCTGCTTCACCCTTTCGAGTAGACAGCAGAACACCCCTAGTGAAAACGATCAGCTATACAACGCGGATTCAACATTAGTCCAAGGTAGGGTGTATTTCCGATTTGTCCTTCAATCGGCAAATTTCGAGAACCGGAAACGCCGACTCCATTAGGTGGACACTTGGAGCCTCCGTAGGTCTAACGGTTTTCCCACTCCGATCCGCTCTGGAGGAGGATAAGCAATAGTTTCCAGGAATCTGAACTGTAACTGCCGGCACTCCGAACTAACAATAAGGATGCTTCCGAGGCGGAGATCCATTGAAGAAACTGGAGGCGTATCCGTTCAGCTCGCTGTCGAGGACCGTAATCCGATAGCGTCAGGAAGGTCAGCTCGCTCATATAATGGTTCAACTCGGAGGGCTTGAGCGTGAGACGACAAGCAACGTGTCGTAAATTCCCCAGCGAAGACCAACGTTCATGATTACTTTGAGAGAACCCGCTTTGCGATCGAGAATGTGTGCTTTCCTGATTCAGACCGAAGCTCCTTAGCTAAGCGTTCGACATAAAATCAAGGTAAGAGGCTCCAGTGATCGGTCCGGGCTGGGCAACAAATACACAATTTCGTTTTCGTGGCTTGCATTCCTCTAGATTCGGCCATGCCGTTGACATGGAATGACTAAGTCTCAGTTAGTAATCGTCCGCTTATTATCATATCCAGTATTCTGATGATGAATCAACTTGCATCGAAGTGGATCGGAGTTTCGAGGAATCTGATTCGCGAACGTTGTTTCTCGAAGAATTGAATGCCTGATTGGCACAACTTGAAGAATATCTCACGTCGCATTCATGGACTCGATCTTCTGTATTTCGCTCGTCGCTTTCCGGTATTCTTTCTCTGTTAAGCTCTTCATTTTGATATCCTGTTTCACATCAGCTGAACTCACGGGAACTTGATCTCCAGGATCTCCGCTAAACTCCTCTAACATTGATATCGAGGGGTCATTGGCACCAATCCAATCATGATAAACATTGATAAAGAATTATTATCATGAGTACGCTTGATCATCATCATTGCATAATCACATGAGCGTAATTACTAGGGCTGTGCGTTTTCTGCATGAAGAAATTGAGATATGCATCGAAAAATGTCCGTATATTATGGCTATATTCGATCCGATCCTTCGCCTTTCCTGATCGGAGCGAACTCTACGACTCTGACATCCTCCGCAGCGAATCTCCCTCAGGATCTGACGAATCTTCGCAGATGAAAAGCTTCCGAGGGATAAGCAGCCCGCGACTTTGCGAAAGAATCTCAATTCTTACAAAGATGTCTCACGCAATTGGTTGAGGCGGCTAGACGCGTTTTCATTTGGACCCGTTCCTGCATCGAGAGTAACGATTCGCCCGAGTATCACTCGGTCGATGCACTGTCTGTCTTTTGCATTCCGAATGTGAAGCTAAAATACGACAATCAAATCCATTGAAGCCGACATTCTCTCTCCTTATTTTTTGTGACTCGTGATTTGTGACCTCCCTCCTCCATAAATTCGAGAAATCCGGGGGAAAAACCGTTTCATTCGGTCACTGAGAGGCGCAGACGAAACTGGTTTTGAGCAAAGTGAGCATCGCTACGAGCTTGAACTGGGAAATCTCACCGTCCGTATGCTGGTCATCCGATTCTTGAACAATTTCTCGAAAAGTTACCGAATACCGGTACTAAACCAAGAATATGCAAATACCGGCGATATACCGAACATGAAGCTGCCAAATTCTACCACATCGCTGGTCCTCAGGTAATGAACTTACTCATGACGAAATCGCGGTGGAATTAACGTATTCCATATCGATAACCGGATTCGAGTGTTCGTTCCCATGGGTTCATTGCCAGAACAACGAAATTCAGATTGTTTGATTCCACTCAATTCGAAACAGGCTGACACGGACGGTGAAGATAGTGCTTCCGAAGCCCCGAAGTTGGAAACAGAGGAAGCGCAGAGAAGTCGAGAAAGCTCAACCGAAGCGGCCTAAAATGTCAAACGAGCTCAAACGAAAATGGCCGATTACTTGAGAGAGCACTTTCCGGATGAGGATACTTCTATGTTCAATCTCTGTGGTGACTGTTTTGAAATTTCTTGGCACTACAAAATTCCATCAATGAGTGTTGTGATGTTTATAAATATCCACCACAACCGCCTAATTACGGCGCAGCGTGTCGGTTCTTACGGTATTGTTGGTCAAGTCATAAACGTTCCCGTCGACGTCGGGACGATGGTGAAAACATCACCGCTGTCTCTGGACGATGATTTTTATTTCTTTCGATGTCAACTTGGAAGAGATCATGATACACAAATGGTCGTATCTTACAGTCAGTGGCTCGGTGAAGAAGTTTCATGTGAAAAAATGGCCCAAACGCTACTTCACAAACACTACGTCATAACTTTTGAGTGGTCGGTAATCAATAACTCAAACTCTGATGCGACTCCACAAGATTCGTCGGAGGACGGTATAGAATTTGTGAACGCGGGTAATGTGTCCCAGTCTGAGCTCATCCATTCCATTCAGCAAACTCCTGCGTGGAATGAAGAGCATACTCTAGATATAACCCCTGGTCAGCATAGCGCATCGAAAAGTCCCATTTTTGATGAATTTGTCGAGGAACTGCCTCCTGCGTAACACAGACCGTGAAACTTCTATCAGGAGGGCAGTCCCTGATAGACGGGCAGGTTTTGTAGATTTGTAAAATAAAGGGGCAGTCTCCAATAGACGTGCACGTCCGAGAGCAACTTTTCCCTTCCAGCGGAGCGGGTCGTAGCAGGACCGAACGTAAAGCTCGGGGATTGAGTTCATTCTTGAGCTCAGGATCCGAACTGCTAGTTCCTGGAATTCGCTCCCGTCCGCTCGCAAACGATTCAAACGGGCCGTTCTTCAAGATGAAGTCGAAGTTTGGATCATCGAAGTAATATGAGTTTATGAGAATGGAAACCATATCCACGTGCAACCTTAATACCATTTTTCCCCCTCCCGTTTTGAATTCTTGCAGCCGGATGATTTTCAATAGAAGTTTTGCGGTAAACAAAAACACAGTACACCCTTGCTCAGACGAACGATTCCGTAGAATATTGTTTCGAGGAGTCTTATCCACCCTGACTCCCCGGGACGGTAGTATAATCACACTACCTCTGAGGCTTTTTCTATGCGGTGTTCGTTCGAATCGGCCAATTCCGAGAGATGGATGGCTGGTTCTAGTCTATGATGGAGCTCCCGTTAGATTGCTGCGAGTGAGCATATATTGGAAAAAATACTCTGCCGTATTGGAACTTGCTCAGGAACGAAGAACGAGCGGCATCTGTTGCTTGCATCAGGGGACTTGCCCCTCCTCAGATACCTCCGCTACCGCGTGCCGTACCGCTGGTATTCGGTGGCATACCTTCCAATTGCAGTCCTGGAATGAAAACCGAAATTGGTTGAATTAGAACGAGTATCTCTGGTACGCTTGATCAACATCGCCTCGATTTCCGAGTGAAGCATGTTGTTGAGCACTCTATGGGATCTCTCGTCGTGATCGTCTGCGCGAATGCGGCAGGAAACTAGATGAATGACACGAAATAATCTTGGGTTCTAGGTGTGAGTGCTGCAGAGTCAGAAGCGCTATTTCAGTTCGGGCAGACTGAGAAATCAACGCTGAACCGCTACTGGATCGAGACAGAGGTAGCTGAGGAGACAGCGGTCATTTGGAGACGAACAAGAAGGACAAATGATGCCCACGTTGTCGCTTCCCCGACGACCGCCCACACACTCGAAATGAAGTCAAGGAGAAAGAAAAACTTGCTTAACTCCACCCACAATGCATTAAGACGGAGACGATGGACTTCAACGGAGGTCTCCGTGAACCACGGCGTCTTCTTGAGCCACCGGCAACCATCGAAACATTGTCATTAGGGCTGACAACGCAAGCTCTTGCTGTTACTGTCCTTGATCTGAGTGAAGGCTCCCGTCGAGATGGGCAAGGCCGATTGGATTCCATCGACAAGAGACCCGCGAGATTCGATCGAACGAGCGATCGATCGGACAGGTTTCGAGCAGATAGAGAAAAATCTCAGATTTCCAAGTCACAAACGATCAAGTGTTGCCAATAGAAAATCCATGAAGAGCTTATATAATCAGATGAGACCGTCCGTTTATAGATACCTAAGGTCGACCTGCATTTTGTAGAGCAGGAGCGAGCCGATCGGTGAGATAAACCTCGATCCGGCTTTGTCCGTCAATTGACTAAAGCCATGTGATTGCCCTGCCGAGCTCTATCATCTCTTGTAGTTATTCCAGCGAAGTCGTCCTTCTTTGGAATCTCACGATTCGAGAAATAGGTCCCAATATGGGACACTGAGGGTTCCTAATATGGGATACACCCTATTTGCGCTCCAAATACTTTATAGCATTTTTCTCCGTTTGAAAGGGGGTGAGGCCTCCTCCAACCACGTGGTTGCCTCCAACCTACTCTCAGTGGTACAACATTAGAAAGTGAGGTGTCCCGTATCAAGGCTTCCTCGGTATCCCATATTAGGCTCTTTACTGATCTTTCGATCATGAGGATGATTCTAGTCGAAATTCTTCAAAAAGACGAAAATCAATGACTGCGGATTGTAGAGGACTTCCCGAGGGATCAAAATTGAGAATATCAGGACGAAACCTCGATAACTTATCGAGTCACACTAGAATCTGCATCAGTTAGAAAATAATCTCAAGAATGGCATCATGCGATAATCAAGGAGGCTGTTCATTCCAGTGATTGGAGAGCTCGACCTGCAGCTCTTCCTGAATTCAGAGATTCAAAACTTCACCATGCTTGAATCTTGTACCTATTTAGAACCGAACAGATATGTAGATTTTAACAGAGAAACACAATCATCGATTCTTCAATGAGGATGAAGTTTTGTCTGAGAGCGCACATTTGTAGCCCTGAGAGGATCATGCTTGCTTCATGCGGTTCTGAAATTGCACGCGTTGTTCGCGGAGCCAGACATCACGATTAATGAGATTACGAGAGCTCTTTGAACGTGGATCCTCGCTATATTTGAAAGGTTCACGGAAGCCGAATTCATTGTTTAGCTCGGGTTCTGAGTCCCGAGGAACGGACTCTTTCCGTCTCGTTACCCATCCGGAACTCAGGAGGACCGACGCGGCTGTAGAGCTCCTTGTGTGCGAGTGGCGCGCTGTTAGGTAAACAAGGCTTCATCGCCAGGGATCCTGCGACACTTTGTGCGAAGTTATTGTTGATCTTGTATCTTCCCCCGCCTGCGGCTACGTCGTGGAATATGGAGTCTGCCTAATAAGCAGGAACAGTCCTGCGGACGCGACGAGCAAACCCCCTGATTGTTCCTGGATGAGGAAACCGTCGCGTTGCACAACTAAGCGTGCTGACCCATTGACCGTCTCGTCGCCCAAGATGAGAGAACTACTGACGATGACCGACGGACGAGAGATCGGTTGCCTGGAGCTCTGGAGGAGACGATCCACAAGCGGAACATCGGAGCAGTTATTGGGAGTCGTCGACAAGTAGAGTGAGTCTATGCACTGCTGATAAGTCAAGCTGATACCTAAATGGAAAACAGGCCAGTAGCCTTGTGGCTCAAGAATCTGCCTGTTTTCAATCCAAAGTTGCTGTCCGCGATCGCTTGCGAAAAGGTCTTGCTCTTCAGTTTGTTTTCAACGATTGCTCCGATCTGAAAGCTTAATCCTGCTCCTTGTGGATTATTCCTGTATTTTCTCCGCATCCGTAAAGACGACGACACAACGATGAGAATGAAACTACCCGACATTTCTGTTCGCGGCGAAAGTCGATTTCAGAGCCAGCGATCGGATATCAGATATTAGGAGCTCGATGAAACTCAATTCCCCATTGAATTCAGAGCGACCTCCCCGTGGAAACGGCGACATCGGATCCTCTCGGAGAGTAGCTCTCGCGCACTACTTACTTTTTTCCGCGGCAGTGGCACTCCAGATTTTTCGTGGCGAGGCTGTCGATATATGCAGTTGACAGAGACTGCAGAATGATGCAGAATGAGAATGATGGCGCACCTTTGTGGTGGTGAATTGACCAGTCGCAACTAGGGGTCGCGGACGCCTTTTTTTTAGCGTCGTCGGACTCGTAACACCCAGTGTCCCGAAATTTCGGACGTCCCACATTGAACTATTGCTCGAGGTCCCTGTAAGTTTGATAATTAGTCTGCGTGAGAACACTTTCGCCCAATGAAAGAGATCGACTTTTAATCCGTATTCGGACGCAAGAAATACGGCGTTATAACGACATTCCGGGAGAACTTGTGGGCCGTGATATGCTATGAAAGCGCGCAACTCTTCATAAGAGCAGCGTTTGGAAAGGGATAGCGTACCGCTCCGCGATGACTGGGATGACAGTTTGGACCTTCCCGCTGGAGGAGCTTCGAATATTGATCTGTGAACATAATTAATAATGAATTGGAAAAGAACATTGATCTGTGAATCCGAAAAAGTTGCCGGAAAGTACCCGCGTCCTCTGAACTGAAAAACTGCATTTGTGTAGTCCAACGACGTTCGGTGGGATTTCAGGCGTTGCGGTAGTTTCGTGGGAAGATGATCCGCATAAAGCACTTTATGAGCCCAGTGGCTTGACTTATCGATTTCATAAGAGGTCGCAAACGGCATTACCTCAAATCCGAGCAGCTTTGCAAGGACGAGCAGCAAACAGAAGTGCTGCCTCACTCTGGCTTGCGCTGGCGCGGCGAGTAAATTCTCATGTCTGGGAGAACGGGAGCTGATTGGCACCGCACAGAGGAAATTCTTGTGCGCGCGTACAGGACACGAAATTTTCTCTGAATCAATTGGCGCTATTCCGCCGCGACGATTTCTCCTTTTGCCTGATTAGAAATCGATGGATGGCAACGAATCGCGTCCCGATGTTAAACTTCGGGTGTGACAACTTGTGACACAGTCGAATATGCGGATTTCTCGGAACAGGCGCCCCAGGAACTCGCACAATGCACCCAATTGGCGGGAAGTTCGAAGAGTCCCAAGAAGCCAGTCGAATCCGCTGTCGTTATGCATGTTAGTGCAACGATCACTAGCGGTTCTGTCAATATGGTGCGAAGAGAATGGAATGTTAGTCAATGTAGAGAAAACGAAAATTGTCAAATTCAGAAAAGCCGGAGCCCAGGGAAAAACGAAACTATATATAGATAGGAAACAGATCGAGTTTGTCCAGCATTTCAAATATCTAGGTATAGTAATGCAACCAGCGCTCCGTTTTAACGAACATGTAGATAACCTCCTGACACGCACAGCAATGACAATAACCTGCCTCGGGAATCTCCAGAAGCTCCCAATAAAACTCGCGCTCAAGATCTTCGAACTGAAGATAATGCCAACAGTTAGATACGGAATGAGGTCCATAGCGCCAAAACTTTCGAAAACATCCTTGATCAATCTCGACCGATGCAAAACCATGTTTCTCAAGGCAGTACTTGGCCTCAGCCGCCACACGTCCAACACCTTTGTGCTGGCACTTGTCGGGGAAAAAACCTTATGCGAGAACCTGAAGGACGAGGGACATCACTTCGAGCCCTGGAACGACTACGAAAAAAACATCGAGACCCGAAGGAGAAACTTCCGAGACCAGGAATACCAATCGGGGCCAGCCTTCAACCGCGAAGACTGGAAGTTCGAAGGCAGAACCGATCGAGCAGAGATATGCAGAGCAACGTACCACGGGTACCATCACAGAATTTGTACGAGAGGAGATTTCTTCAATAGCGAGAACGAAAACGATTTGTGCTCCTGCAAATACTGCGGGGGGAAGAAAATTGGGCGATTGCACATCTTAGACTGTAAATATCTTGAGAAAAAATCGATCAAAATGATCGCGAGAGAACTTTGAACTGCAGAAACATGCGAATAAAAACCATTGTATTGTATTGTTATGCATCCAACAACCGCTTTGAGTGTCCCACTCTCGATTTTTAGTTGAGCCTCTCTTTCTCGCAGAATGAAATGAAGTCGTACTGACAGAGGCCGGGCATGATGATAAAATACACGGGCCGTTCACAATTCACCCGGGAATTCGGAAGAGAAGACGGCCTTCTACTCTGGCCGAACATGCACATTTCCTCACTCAGCTTCGACGCCAGCAAAGACAGAGAGTATCCTCGCGGCCAATTACTGTTACTTTTAACACTGATCATGGATCACACATTTTAGCTCCGTAAGCATCAGTTTTTAATCTCCCCTCGTCATGTGTTCTGGACAGGCACAGTGAGAACTCACGAAACATTCGGATCCGTGAGCTGCAGAGTACATGTTCAGGGCGGCATTTCCGAAAAATTTTCCGCGTCTTAGCGGTGGGCCGTATGCTCCGCGGCCTATAGCAAGGTTCTTCGGAACCCATGGGTTCCCCGAGCAGCAGAACAAGAACCATGGGTGAACCCCTGAGGAACTTCTAAGAGCTCCCGTGAGCAGGCAGCACTGCTATAGAGTATTCCTCAGGACTGACTATTCAGTCGGCTTCAGCTCTCATAGACAATAATTAATTAGAGATCCGAATACGTTTTTTCTTTTGGAGCGTCAAATCTTGGTCATGCATACGAGTTGAAGAAGTTGTCGACGAACAGCAGCCGCAGCCAACTGCAGCGTCTCAAATCTGCCCGCCGCTATTTCGAACTCGACAAGTCAGTCGTGGGAGATGTTCCCGGAGTCTGAACCCAAGTAGCACTCGTGAGAGGCTACCAGTAGCAGAACCACTCGTGAGCATTCCACGGACTTGGGAATAACAGTGTTCTCGAAGAAGCCTTGGAGACTCTCAGAGTAACAACTGAGAAGCTTGGCGGTAGCGGAGAATTTATCGCGAGACTGGAGCGGGACCCGAGCGATTGAAACGACGAGGCGGATTAGCTCCTATTCGTGTAACCGCATTTACTGATGATGCGCATTGAAGTCCATTCGGAGTCGATCACGGTTCCCTCCTAGGAATCCTATGTCGTGTTAGAAACTCGAAGTTTCGAATACATGGGTCTGAGGACAATTTAGGAAAGTTTAGGTGATTTAGGATCGACCTAAGTCTGTAAGCCATCCTAAAATTAACCCAAGAGTCCTAAAATGGAAAAACATGGAATTAAAAGTCCTTCGATCGCAGAGGCCACTTTTCATAGTCCTCATCGAGTTTTCAGACGTTCTCCAAGAGTCAAGACCTGCGAAATATCGATTCGGTTATTCAATGTGATCCCGTTTTCAACAAGCGACCAGGTTGCTGAGCTAAGTATTGTAAAATCACAATCAGTCTCGCTGCACCAACTATGAAATTGGAATCGCAACTCGTTGGGACCCGAGGAACGCAGACTTGACACATTTCAGACAATGTACTTGGGGATGCGATCTTGAGAACATTCTCAACGTTGACGTGGGAGCGAATGGATGAAAGAATCCAATATACCATAACTAGCACTCAAGACGACGAACTGTGGACGAGGGAAATCGAAACGAGGGATATACGCTGCGATTGCATAGCAAACGCTATAAATGTGCGCGCCAAGCAGCGACGAGATCGACCAAAGAGGCCATCAAATGAACTGCACGGTCTGTACCACACGCGCAAATTAGCATTGCCAGATAGACGCCATCTCGAGCAGAAGGTCATGGCGCGGGTTCTAGGTTCGATCCCAGAAATTGTTTGCTCTTGGAATATTCAATTGCTCCCGTACTCCCCGGGCACGAGGGAAGGAATCCCAATGCATCCACCGATCTCACGGCATCGCTTTCTGTGACGAAAACTCGACATAGAAATCCTGCTCCGGAAAATGGCCTTCCCGGGTGAATGTTCAGAAATTCCGATTCTGGGATTTGCCGATCTCATGACTTCTGAATTTCAGCCGGAAGGGTGAGATTACACGAAAGTTGGACTCGAATCGGTATAAGAGTTCGCTCAGCCGTAAGTGCTATTGAAACTTGCAACTGCATAATGGAATACTCAAGTAAGATCTCTCTTGCATGGAGCCCCCAACAAAATATTGGATCCTGGAAGCTTAGATCGGAGATCATGACTTGAAGGCATGCACAGAGGGATATTCATTTGGTTTTCGAGAGGGCGAGCGGCGATTCCACGGATCCACGTCGAAGCACATCTCGGACTGGAGACCACAGAACGGATGAAAACTTCCTTGAAACCTCGGTTCCAATGACATTCTTCAACGAAGTCGGAAAGGAATGCGCATCCCTCACAGGAGCAATTGTGGTTATCTTGCATTCAAATGTAGCGAATCGAATCTCCGAACATCCTGAAAACTGTCGGGCCATGTAAAACTACAACTTCCCTCGCGCGGTGGGATTTCTCGACGTTGGTCCCGCGGGGAAGTTTCATGAAAATCCAAATGTCGGCACAGGATACATCAGCCTGTGTCAAGGCTGGAGCTCATTATGTGAGTGCTGGGTCCTCCCAAGAACTTGCCCGAATGGAACGGCACAAGGATGACCACTATGGAAGACTGGGCCCTGTGAAACCGAAGTCGAAATAACGCCATGGAATCGAATTAAGGATCACGAAGTTCAAAGGTAACCAGTAAAATGAAATGAGGCGCAATGAGAACCTGAATTTGATCCGAATATTCAGGCAGAATTCCGTCGGGCGAGATTCCCGTGGAAGGCCTTGGAGTGGTAACCCGATGGTGTCCGTGGAAATTATGCGGGAACGCCTTACTGCGCTTTGCATAAAGCATCTTATTCGTGCCGTGCTCTTCCTTTGATGCTATTCTGTCGCATAAATACGTTACTAGAACAAGTTTCCCCCGCGGAATCGAGTCGTGAATGTCGTGAGAAGCACGCTGCAGGAATCATTTTTCAGGTCTTCAGTTTGGAGAACCGGAACATTCCACGGATCATCATCAAAACACGGATCAGAGATGGAATAAGGACGGCGCGGCGCATTGAATTCTCTCTTTCCTTGAGAATACTGTCGATCACTTTCGAGCTCCAATGAGAGTCGAAGCTCTTGACGGCACGGCCCTGACATTTTCATTGCATATATGAATCCACGGCATACATACAGGATTACTGAAACGGTAGAAATCCGATACGAAAACCTATTTTGTCAGCTGGTAAGTGATACTGAACGATGTTGAGGATGTTCTTGACAAGAATGCAAAGAAAGAATTCCGCTTCTCAAAACTATTACGAACATTGAAGCCTGCCCTGACTGTCGAAAAATCTTCAACGACCGAAATCGACCGACCGAATTGTGGAAGTCATTTTCCCAAAAGGAGAAATGTCTTTGACAATGAGAGCAGCAAATACGAAAGACGATGCCCAAATATCGCTCGTTCTCATTACACGTTTCAGCGAAGACATAGATTTGATCTTGGAAGGTCGTTCTCGGTTCGGAAAAGAGCTGACGATTAGATTTCCGCCGGAACATTTTAAAAGCTCATATGGACGAGTTCAGACTCAAATCACAAACCGATTCTTTGTCCAGGAGGCTGGCTCACTATGTTTGTGGTCATTCGGGAACGAGTTTTCCTGACGATCCTCGGGTTTTGCTCCGTTGTGGAACGAAAGCAAGAGATCAACGAAGCGACTGGTTATGATTATGTGCTCTCGCATCGATTATGATTGTATATTCTCTTGAAAGTCTCTCGGATCTCGAGAGCATCAAAGAGAAGCTCTACAGTTGCTCCGAACAGTGAGCCAATGGGAATCATTTCTGGGCGAATGCATTTGATTGCTCCGTTCTCTCGTGAAGGACGCGAAGGGAATGCTCTCTCGGATCGAACCCCATTCAACAAACTCGGAAATGGTCACCTGCGTTGGTCAGTGGATGGACTGGTGATCCGCTACGGGCATCAAAGCTCGAGATCAAAACTCGAGTTCTCTCCACCTAGATTTTGTACCACGTGCCGCGGTTCCTCCTGCAAGCACATGACTAGATCTTATGATCTTATCGGCTTGCCAATAAACCAGAAGTTGTTTGAAGAAAGAAGCAGATTCTCACCCCGCACGAGGCAATCTTTCATCGATACATGATGCTTCCTTAGTGTTTTTCGCTCAAACCATTCCTGGAATCTGAAAATTCTACGATCACGCTCGTGAAGCTCTGTAAAGCTTAAAAGCTAACAAGCAAAATAATCCATTCACAAACCTTCTTCGGTGAAAATGGCCGAAATTATTACCTTTGCATAGTTTGAAAATAAAAACACACGGAGTACGCACTCCGATGATGTGCCCCTTTGTCAGGCATCAGAAGGTCACGCTGAAAATTCCAGGCCTTGTCCAGTGCACTGGACTTTGTCTACTATTCGTCTTCGAAGTAGATATCAATTTCCGAACATCAAGTTTCGGAAATTCGGATATTCGAAAACGGGAAAAACGGGAATTTCATCTGAAACTCCATCACCGTTGTTGGAAGAAACGATGTCATAACCAGGCTCTTTTGTATTTTCATTGTCATGCCATCCCATGTAATCACAGCTTTTCTTTCAACATCGATCGAGAGTTTTGACATAGCCTTCAGCTTCAGATTTCGGACTTCGGAAGTTGGTATTTTCTCACAAGTCGACCAATCCAAGCTGGCGACCTAATCCGCTTCGACTGAACAAAGCTATCATTCGTCAGAATCAAAACAGATCCCAGGCCTAACAATCGTGTTGCCCTTGCGTGAAGTCATCGTAGACCACATTGGATCATAGAAGAAAACATCTCCGAAAACAGAGCAGACTGGAATGTAGGTTTCGAACCCCACCGGTCAGTACCTGAAGTTTTCTTCCAAACGTCATAGACCCCACCTTCAATTCATTCCGTATATTTGTTCCATGTTGACTCGATGGTGGTGTACCAAAACACAAGAGGAGAGAGTCATAGAAGTTTTTCGGGACATCAAACAAAGAGCTCGCCCAGGGCATCGCGAAGGTTCTCCACAGCACTGGATCGAGTGCCTGTGGCGGGTAGTCTTGAAGAATGAATGAATGGTTTATTTCACAATCCTGTCAATGATTTGACTTAGGTTTGATTATTGCATACCTAAAAAAGCAACGAGATTATAACAATCTAAGACTCTCCTGATTTGACTAGATAATGATGTTGTTCATTGAGAAGAGCTTTGGTCAGGTCAGTTCCGAAACTTCGTACTGTTTTGCTCAACCTGATATCTGGATGGAGTTTGTTCCAGAGACTGGGGAGACGGTGGGCGAGGCAATGGGGGAAGGAATCATAACGTCGATTTGTGGATCGGTCGAGGCTACCGCGAGGGGAGACGCTGTGCGAGGCCTCTTAAACCAGGGTATGCCGATCGGGCACCCTTGTCCTGACCTTATTTTTGGTGTGGGTTTCTCGGTGTTCATGTTGAAGCCGTTTGAAAGGTCTGAAACTCTCGAGAAGGATTCCTATTGCAGGCCATTCCTCCTTTCGTAACTTTCGATTGTTGTTCCAACGCGACTCCGGTAAGAGAAACAGCACAAGATCAACAACGATCGATTCGGCGGAGAAAAATCAGACGACATCGAGTGTGTCATCATTCCCTCGGAGAATCTCTAGAACAATCGTCTGCTCGGAACGGGTCGTCTCCGACGTCGATCTCGTTCTCTTCTACGTTCATCATTGAAATACGTGTCCGCCAATGTCCGAAGTTTCCAGAAAGACTCTTCCGGAAGCCGATCTTGGTTTCCGAGTCCAGTTCTCAAAGAGACCAGAATCCGAACTCAAAGAGCTGCCGAAAAATCTTTCGGAGGAATCGAGTGTTGACTCATTCGAATACGCCATTATTCCTCACCTTGTGGTGTAGCGGCCCAGAATCGTTTTCGTGATGGCAGACACTTTGAATTTGAATTTCGGCAGACCTAGAGGCTCCCAGGGAATAACTTTGGCGCTCTCAGCCATTCTCTACGGGCGACATGAACAGCGTTGTTCACGCAGAATTTTCAGGTGTCCATTTGCAGTCGAATGAATGGCACGACGCGATTCTGATCAACTTCCCGGTTTGCCGTCCGACATTCCGAGACATCGATGCGAGTTGATACCCACCAAGTCAGATGTTTGAGAACAAAGTCCGGAACAGGGCTGTTCGAGGAAAGTTTGAGTTTGCTTGTCAATCGTTGCGACAGAAATTGTCGTTTCCCACTCCTCGCCGATGATGATCAAGCCATGAGACAAAGGGCATCGATTCGCTTGTTTTGATGATCAGCGAGGAAAGGTTTCTTGTGTGGCCAATCGATGGGAATTCTCCCCATCTATGCTGTTCATTGTATAATAGTGAGATATCGGAGAAAAACTAACTTTCGATGCAATCGTTCATGAATACCACAAATATCGTGAATTAGGGCGAGATCAGCGTAAGATGAGAATCTTTAGTTTCGCCTAGAAGGAATCATATACGCCCAACGAGTCAAAGTCTCCCAGCTATCCTAAGGGAAACGAACGAATTTTGATATAAGCATGATAGTTTTGGCGAGCGCTGCCAAGTTGCAGAGTCTCAATCATGGCCATCGTTGCTCTGTGGAACTTCAAACAAAATTATTCAAACAGGGAACGTGAATGCGAGTATCTCACGGTTCTAGTTTCTTGTCCCGCTTCATCATGTAATTCGATGCCGATACACAGAAGGAGTGGCGGCTGCCCGGCCGACTCCTCTTGGTGTACTACTATAAACAATTTGGCCTCTCGAAGATCAGTCCTGACTCCAAATGATGTCGAAGTTCCAGGTGTTCATTAATTTCTCGTATCTTCCCTCGATTCCAAGGGAAAATCGCGAAACTTACAGATCAGACCCCAATACAACGCATCATCACAGCTATTTCGCGGACATTTCTATTCAGGGGAACCTTCTGGATCCTGAGCAGACAAGTTCTGTGATTCCTTTCTTCTTCCAAGCTCTCTAGAAAGGAGCTCCACTATCAGAACTATCGAGGGCCCGCTGTTCTGGGTCGCGCACCCCCAAGCTTTAGGAGGTGCGGCAACCTCGAGATTCGTTCAAATCGTTTCCAACCCGAGCGGGCTTGCCCTACTGGCCGAATGTCGCGAGCGATTCGAAAATTGCTAGATGGCTAGTACAATGGGAGGCAGGCCAATGGTTGGTCGCCGAAGTGAGGCATGCCATGCCAAAGAGAGGGCAGACATCGTTTTCGATGAGTGAGCAAGCGGAGGAACGAACGATTCGTTCTTTCGTTGCTACATTCTTCGAAGTGGCGATTCGTTGAGCTGTTTGCCAAGGAGAGAGAAAGAGTGACACCGAGCCAGCTACTCGGATAAAGCGAAAGAAATGAAGGTTGAGGTGGCTCTCTGGAGTCCCGAAAATCCCAAAGCCCATGGGTGGGGAATTCCTATTGGGGACGGAGTCACGAGGAGGACGACGATTGGGGAGAATAGGGTACTGCGTCGGGGGGCGAGAAAGACACGACGAAGGGGAAGTCGACACTCCTCACACGCGCAGATGACTCCCTGCCCGGCTGCCAAACCGCCCGCAAGCCTCGCTGGCGAATAGCTCGCTCGGTATCGCGCCCACATTTGGATCTGATCTCGATGGCCTTTTAATGCAATCGCTGCATCCAGTCGTCGAGCTGAATCGGCGATGGCGATTAGTCGACGCGAACCGACCGAAGACCGACGTCAAGATTCTCAAGTCGCTGATTGAGTTCACTTGCGGACTTGGTACCGCCCAACGAGATCATTAGCCCGTCGGATGAGCCCCGACTGAGAACTCAGTCATCTTCTTTGGGTTTCGATCCACTCGCCGTTATGGTCAAAGCTCATGTTTGATTTGCTTGAAGCTTAAAATCTGGTCCTAGTGGACAGCGACATTTTCGCTGAATGCGGTGATCTGAATTTATTACCATGACAAGATTCAGGCATATGTGGCGTGTCATGTAATCGCGGCCGCTCGATCTCCCCGTGCTCCAGACCACAGCTATTTTTTTAGACAGCTAGAAGTAACTCATCAGACACGAATTCACCAAAAACTTCCTAAAGGTATAATATACAGAGGGGTTAAACTATCGTGGGGAGTCGCTGAAGGTGCAGCTCTCTGTGCGTTTCGTGAAGTCGAACGTCCGAGAGATGTTTAAAAATGAAGAAGATTCTGAGTTATCACAAGGGGGCTTGAAGTCTCGTCGTCGAGGAAGGGAGCAATGATATCTAGGAGGAGTCGTCGATTAACATCGGGATCACTTCGTGCTTCGATCTCATTATTTCGCCCATGGCTGTCCCAGTCAAAAAGCACGAATCTGAACTGAATTCTCAAACATTTTTTCGATTGAGTAGTTTCTCTTGAGTGTGGTCAACAAAACCGAAAGTCTGAAATCACATTATTAGAGTCGAATCAATGGGCCAACTGGAGAAAATGGCGATCTCAACTCAAGATTTGAAGCTTCCAATCGATCAAAACTCTTGCGGTTTTTCATATGTACTGTCTACTAGGATGCTGTGCTCGACTTTTATTCACAGATGCAACGAATCCACCTCCTCGAATATCCAGTTGGTCCTTTGAAGAATATCGGCTCTGACGATCGCTCTACATCGAAGGACAAACGACCATCACTATATCCGACCACATTGTTCGTTTGCGATGACGCAACAGCTTCGGGTGCGACAGCGGAATTCGAAGACCGCTGACGACGTGTTTTATAAACTAACACCTCTAAATAATTAGCGATCTTGAGTGTTGAGGGGCTCCGGCAGCTCGGAGATCGCTGGGTTCGCATCTCGTACATGCGTCCACTTTCCTAGAATCTAAAAAATCCTTACTGTGCACGACAGGTCTACACTAGAAAATTGCCGGTGGCTAGCAGAGTCTAAATTTGGAGTACCCATAATATTGGTTCATTTTCGGAATACAACGAGGCTTCACTGATTTCTAACCCAGTACGAGCGAAGCGGAATCGAACGACACAACAAACGTGACACTTATTCGGTTGGAAGGGACAAAAAAGAACACGAACTCAAATCAAATCCTTCCACTGATCAACGTGTTTACTCTTATCAAGAAGGATCAGTTTTAATCGAATTCTCGTGAATCATTCCTCGCGGTCGTCTTCTGATTCAGTTACTCCTCGGTTCATCGCCCAAGATTTCAAGAGAAGGTTCGAAGCTGTTCATTTGTGTGAAAGCAAGCGAGCGACTGAACGAGAAAAGGAACTCGATGCTTTCAGCGTCAAGAGCGGCCGATGTCGCTCTCATTTTGGATGTCTTCATAATCTTCATTCGAATCAATGGCCGCCCTCATAATGGCCTCTCGAGCCTCCGATGATGGATGGATGTAAAGTGGGGAAATGATTCGAGCCGACACGATACAAACCTTGCCGAAACAACCAACCATCACGCGGCTCGCCGACGAGCGAGCAAGAGCTGCTCTACTGGCTCTCTTGCTCCGTGCGTGCCTGCCTGCTGGTTCTTCGCCGGGCGAGCGAACGAGCGAGCGAGCGAACCATCGAGCTGGCTGGCTATCGAACGAACCGAGCCAGAAAATGTGCTTCAGAGCAGACGCAACATTTAATGTTAGTCGAAACAAGCACCGAGCGAACGCAACAGCGAATGTTTCCAAATCTGGAGTATACACAGAAACCGTGCGTCTGTGCCAACTAAAGCGATCGTCCGAAGGCAACATCTTGAGAAGCGAAGAGCGCGTTTGTTACCATGCTCGACGTATGATTTTTAGAAGTATCGGAGGATCACGTGTTTCTTTCTGAAAGCTGTAAAGGATGAATGAACTTAACGCTTCAGTCCACCGCAAAATATAGACCGTAGAGTGCGCAACTCATGGTGGTCGAATCTTCAACAATTTCCAATCAAGTTAAAGTGGCTTCTTGGGTTTTGTTCACTAGTATCTGAGATTGCTCAAGAGAAATTTGAAAAATAATAACAAGTCTTCAATCAGGGCTGGAGTTTCGTGTTGTACATCCTGAAGTGAATGGCGATGATTGATGGCTCATCTTGGCCGTCGTCGTACGAGTGGAGTGATTATCGATGAAGTCGTGTTCTCATGCTTGTTTTACGGCTATCTTCATCGTAATCATGCACCAGATTATCACGGTGATGACGCAGTGAGAGTTCGTCGAGACTTTCTCCATCGCTGAGAGAAGCGATGGGGCGAGATAAATGAGAGATGATTCTGGAAGTTTTTTTCTTGCTGATAATGTGGTATGATAATCCTGAAGATAAGTTGATGATAGTTCTGTCGGCGATCCCTGAGCTCTTTAGTGGAGTCTAATGGAGTTTTTTTTTCGGGTTTCCTCAGAAGATTCCTAATAAAGTGATTCAACCTTTCCAAAATTGTTCAAGAACACTTTGAATCATCCATTGTTTCCGTGCGAAGCGAGGTCAAACGAGGTGGAATATTCGAAAAAGTTACTCGCCCTTCAAGGCCACGCATTTATCAAGAAAAGTTCGCTGGTCTCTGGCGCAGAAGCGAAAGCACACATGTCGTCGACCTGTTGCCCAACCATGTGCTCCCATGACTCACATGTACAGGACAGATTCACTATTCTCACGCCCCAAGTGCTTCGCGGAGTACGGCTGTTACCTTGCATATTGCTTTCGCTCGATTCTATAGTGACATTATTCTCTGTTTGTCCCGAGAAAACAAGTTTCTGATCGAAAGCGTTTCGATGCGAAGCGCGTGACGGAGAACCAGAATAGAGTCAGTATACTTCCTCCAGCGGGAACAATCCAGGGTCAGTTTCAATCCATATTATTCACGCAGAATGACACAAGAGAATGATTGAGGTTGTTGTTCTTCCAAACAAAAGGAGAAGAAGAAAATTTCAGTCGAATCTGCAAACTGAAGCACCTTCTTGAGTCAAAACCGGCAGACGTGGAATTCTATCATCTTGGGCCCAATAATTTATTTCATTGAACCACATTTTCAGAGCCCCAGCAACCCCGTGTTCACGGCCCCAACCGATGCAAAGCCCCTACTAGGGTTAAGGCAACTACAAGCATCGTCATCGGGATCGAGACGAAAACCAAGTGCACCGTTGAAAGAGCTTCCACTCGAAGCCCGTAGATGGCGCCACGCTTAAGATCCGCCTCTCGAGGTACATATATACCCTCGGTTGGCGGGTCGATGAGTGTGCGGGTATATATATGTGTATACCTCGATATACATATATATCTTTAACATACATACCTTGCTGCGCACCACGCCATGAAACCCCGTGCCCCATCGACTGATCCCCAGCCCGTTTTCCCATAGGCGTTATAGTCCCGTTTTGATATAAATGATTTAGTGTGTGAATTTCTCCTGTCAGCGGGAAGCGTACAGCTGAGAGGAACGCTACTGTTTTTCGAGGGACTTCTGGAGCACGGGACGCATCAGTTTAGCTCATTATGCTGGATCGAACGAAAAAAGCTTCGAAAGTGTCTACAGTTTTATCGTCCGGCCGATCAAACGACAAAACGACGGTGAAAGTTCGTTGGCGTTGTTCTACACTCCACCTGAGTTTCACACCAACAGGGCTCTCATTTTTCTCCCAGAGACCACGAAATCCTCATATTCAGTTCAGAAAAGTGGAAGAACTAGACGATGACGTATGCGAGTCGCGATTGCACCCTGATGGCCTCGTAGCTAATGACAATGCGAGCAAATTCTGTTTTCTGTCCCGAAAGCGAACAGGTTCGATCCTGAAAGTTCCACAAGTTTATTGATAGATTGAGTTACACCCTCCAACTCCTTTCGGTCAGTTATAACGATACGATGATCAATGATTAGTTTGTGGAAATCAGCAACCAAACCTACGAGCCCGTATTTGACGAGACTTCGTCTTGCTAGGAAGCAAAAGCCGAGGGATCCGTCCACGACTTCGTTAGCCTCGATGTCTTCCCGCGGAGTGGAATCGTCACTGAATTCTGAGAATATTCACATCGAAGAAATCTCGGATCCGGTGAACGATGAGACGTCTTCACGACAATTTGTCATGGAGTCAACTTCATTAGAAATCGATTCGTGCTTCATGATGGAAAGCGACATCTACCTTCCTTTCGCCAGCTTATTCGAGAATGAATTCTCTCGAATCTTCACCGACGGGGAAGTGAAATCCTGTGTTCCACATCGAAATCTCTCGATATTAATTGAAGCGTTCTGAAAATTGTGCCCACAAAGTTTTCTCTTTTCGATTCTGCGCCCGGAATGCATGGAGCGGTTTCGTGAATAGATGAACGTCTCGTTTTGAGAACAGCATTCGGTGCCTTTTATCTGGGTCTGCAATCGATCTGGTATTCGATATTGTCGCGGAACGCCGAGGGCAGCATCGCGAAAGCTGTTGTCGCCCAAGCAAGCACTATCCACAACTTCTAAAAGAAGAATTCAATTATAGATATATAGATTTATTGTCCTTGCTTGGTTGAAGCTGACTGTTGGTCTCTTCGAAGGAAGCGTTGTTCTCACGGACGACTGGACCGCCGTCTCCGACACAACCACTAGGACTGCTCGTATTTCTCACTCTATCCTCATTTAATTTTCTGGCGGGTTTCGACGTTTTAGGATTTTTTTTCCACAAGTTTTCTTGTTGGATCCTTCAACTGGAAGATAATTATCGTGACAGCATAATGCGTTTGTGCATCCTGGTTTTTGTAAACATGTTTTCCCCATCAGATTTCGGATCCCTTCATTCGCTCGTTAGATTTTCGAGGGCGACGAGTTTTTTGCGACAGAAGCATAGAGTTATCTAAATGTCGATCAAAGCGAGATGCTGAAGCAGAAGATATCCGTTTCTGAAATGGTAGGACTTTGTGTCCGTCCGAAAATCACAGAAAACCGCCAGCAGCTGGAAAAATGGAACATGATGACTCGACTTGTTTGTGCCAAGCTGGGCGCATCGTTTATCATCACATGGTCAATAACTGCGAACAATATGCGATCGCTATTCGATGCGTTTTTGCGCTTCATGATCTATTTTCCCATTGTTAACATGTGGCTGATTCTCCGATAACGATCGGAAAGATCATCTCAGCTTTTCTTACTTTTTTAGTGATTCGAAACATCAGGTTCCTAGACACAAATGTATTCCAGGAATCGACATATTCCACCGAAGTAGATTAATGGAAGGAGAGTTCAATCTGCCGTTCCAAGTTCTCTACCGGGACAGAAACGGACAATTCCGGTCGTATCCTCGCGCACGAACGCGCTTAGCAAGGGAATCTCCTTTTCCGATTCATCGTCGAAACTCTCAAACATGATTGATTCAACATTCGAGTAGATTCGGTCGGTCTCTGAGCGATTGTAGAAGTCCACGTTTGTCACAGCATCCACAACTTCGGAGGGCTTCTGATGTGGTTTCAATGAGAGTTCTATTTAGATTCGTGTGCTCGGCGATTCGAGCGACGAACGACCTTTCAAATCAGATTATGTGTCGTCGTCGTCTAATGGATTGTTGTCCGCTTTCGATTTATGGCGGCATGCTCCTTCCCTCCCAGGTCTCTTATGTCTTCTGGCTTTACAGCCATTCCCTCTCCCGCTATTTTATTGCCCTCTTGAGCGGACAGAATAAAATGTTTATGGCACTTTAGCACATCTCAATTAGGACAATTAGGCTTCACACATTTGTCTCCCATCAATCTGAACAAGCAGCGTGCCTTTTTCTGCATGTATTCGACTCTTGATTGAATACTTCAACTTGATCCGAACCTTCGATATGGCTCAAGCTACGACTGTTCGGCGACGTCTTCAAGAGGGTGTAAAGTTCGTCCTCATTGGAAACTTCTGGATTTCCAATATTTGCGGAAGGAGAGAAGTATGCACATTCGATTGGAAGCTCCGCGCCACCGCATCCTGAAAGTTCTCACCGGAATTTTACGATATGTTGGCGGAGCCACTTTTCAGCTGGAGGAAAACGGAGGCCAGAGGAAACTGAGGAGAATTCGCTATCAATGAGGGCTCCTAACAAAATGCGGAAGAATATTAGACCTTGATATCAACCAGAAAAATAAGCCCTGAATAAAAACAGCTGCGATTTGAGGGGTCGTTGAATTTTATGCGAAATATTTTATTTCATCATCAGGTGTTGTAAATCTATTTGTACAATAACGACGTTTTCTGTTTCAGCTTTTTGACTCGACTTTTCTTATTTCTTTCAATGTCATGTTTCCGTCGTCGACTTATAGTTCCGCTCTCCGGTTTCAGCACGATGATTTTTCCGCATAGCATTTCCAAGTTCGTTTGATATTACCATAATAATAATAATAATAATCATTGAAGTTTCCATCACTGTCATCAGTATCGACTCCCGAGATTCTCTAGTGTACACCCCCGTGTTCCTCATACAGAAGTCTCCTAATCTGTTTCCCTTTCCAATTATCCATGTTCATCCGTTCAATCAATCAACCAGGCTTCGATCATTCAATCAATCGGACACATATTCATCAATCGATAGATTCCAATCAATCAACCAGGCGATTCATTTATATCCTGCTCATTTATTTCTGAATCCTTCATCCCATGCTTTTCCATTCATCCATTATTCCTACTACGTGTTGAAATGACCGTATTGACATAATATGCACGCTTTCGTCTGCCCATGGTTATAGTTGTTGCTGCTGTTTTCGCTGACGTCCATGTACGTTCTTTTGATCTCATCATGACGAGAGTTCGTGAGGGAAAGAACTGTCGGTTGAGTTGCTCGAGTGGTTGTGAAACAGAATTCGTTTAAATACTTGCTCTATGTCCTCCAGTGACGACGATACAATCAACAAACGACTCAAGCTTTCCCTCATATCAGAGAAGTTACGAAACGTCGTCATCGTTTTCCTCTTCATCATCAGCACGAGACTTTCACTACCTCAAACACGCAGCTGTTTCTCTGTAGTTTCAGTCGATCGGTCATTGTCATTGCCTCCTTTGCCCAGCGGACCATCTTCCGTATGAAAACGGAGCCCACCGAGTCCGCGGCCCTCAATAAGTACCGAAATCAGTTTCATCGAAATCAGTCCGCTGCCCAATCAACTCGTTGTTACTTTGAGAGACAGCTGACAAGCACTGAAGATTCCTGAATCTGCGACTCGGGGAGAATCAAACCGCACGGTCGTTGGAGATACTTCGAGAACTCGAGAAATTCTCAAGGTGCGCAGCTCCTGGACCAACACTTCTGCTCTCAGTAGCGTCTCGGGATAGGATGTTTTATTTCTCGATCGACCAACTCGATGCCGAATGATGAAGGTTAGGGCTCAAAACTCAGATGATGCTTGAACAGCGTGCGCGATGTTCTTTCTTACGTTCTTTCCGGTCATTCTAGCACTGCTCGAGTTTTCGTTTTTACATTTCACCAAAGAGGATTTGTTTCAACAGTGGTCCGATCGCTCATGTATCGTGGCGTCGGACGTCTACCTCAGAAGTTCTATTCATGAAGATCCACCGCATCGAATTGCTGTTGGTTTTCGTTCTGTTTATTTTTGCATCTGCGCGAAACCGTTTCTGAAACGCACAGTCAACCGATTTGGGCTCAGAAATTTCTGCTGTTGTCTGCGATCGCGTCAAATATTCCTTTTGAACGAACATCGAGCCAACTCTACTTTCCATTCTTGGTTTCTACCTAACAATATTAATATTATTACGGTAATATTCCCCTATTGTATTTATATTATGTATATGTTCATAGATACAGCTTAATTGTAAGAGCGGTATCGTCGTTCGCAATTTTTGACATCGTCGATGTTGATCTGGTTTGTGGGTGGGCGGGTGGTTGGTTGGTTGGTAAATAGGTATTCACTAATCAGAAGAAGCTTTCCACCTCAGATCCTAGGATTTACCGGTGTGAAGTCATTGTCTTCTCTTCGATCAAACCAGCTGGAATCATGTCTCGTTGATGTTGTCCCCGATGAGACGACGACTACAAGAATGTGTTGGTTCTCTGGAAGTCGACATCGATCGCGATTCGGGAATGAATAGATGGTTGAAAACCGTCTCAATGTCAACAGAGTACTGGCCAGCCGCCCTGACCGGCTGACTTCGATGTCGCTCGAGCCTTGCCAGAACCTTCCGGACGTCTTGCTCCGCAATTGAAGAAATTTCGTGATAAAGATGTCATGGTGACGGGTTGGTCGAACCAAACTGAAACAGGGAGGAGACGAGCAAAGCGAAGCGGAACTCGGGGTCCAACGAACTCCGACACTAGCACACCAGTTCAGGAAGGGACTTCGTAGGGTTTGGGCACTGAGTTCCTCGGGAGATGTTTTTTTCTAAACCACATCGAAATGCGACGACGGCGATTGCACTGCGTCCGATCCGAGCATATTTGAGCCGGAAGGAGAGACGAGCATTGAGTTCACTCCCGTTCAGTGAAGAACCGTTTTCGACAAGAGCGATCTCGACGTTGTCAACGTTGGCTTCTTGCTCAGGTTGAACCACGGGTATAGCACTTGATTTATCCGATTGTTGTTGGATGTACTGGAATCTTTGAATTGATTCCGGTCGCTGTTTCGGATGTTTTGTGCGTTGTACTTTCGTTTACACGACTCCTGACTGATATCGTCTTGTCTCTCCTGACGGGTAGCCTCGATGCGTTCATTGGCGACTACCTTCCCTCGAACAAATCCCGCTCCCGAGTTTAGTGAAGAACTTCACTGTTGGAGGTGTTGGCGATTCAGAGGTGAAAACGCCGTCGGGGATTCAGTGGCGTCCACAGTTTGAGACATCCGATATCGGTTCAGTCAGTCGTATTGCAAGTGCCCCACGATGTTGTCATGTGCTCGCCTCCGATGTTGATCGCTCCGCGTTTTTCCACATCGAAGATGCTCACCGCGAATCGCAGGTCACACTTTCCAAGAAAATGTTCCCTTGCGTGGTTGCGTTGCTGCGGATCAGGGAAGATGACGTTCGAATCGAAGGTCCTCCTTTTCTATCATGCCTCGATCCTGTTCGATTCTCCAGTAGTCGGTTGACTTGTACTCGCAGCACACGTCCAGCTGGTGAGAGCTTTGTTTTTTACTATATTTCTTTCCTTTCTAAACTTCATCAGACCGCATTGAGGAGGCTGCCTGGATGCGAAATCTACTCTCAGCTTGTTTTTTCATTTCTTCGAAGTTCTTTGAGAAGTTGATTCTTCATCCTGCAGGTGCTGTGCGAACCGAAGGACTACGCATATTTCTTCATATTTCTAGACCGGGGTTGATTTGGGTTGATTATTCCTTGAGGGAAAATCGCCTGCCTGCCAGCTTGCTTGCTTGCTCGATTTCTCTCCTTGCTTCAGTATTCATCAGTTGGTTTTGAATCGTGGTTGGGTTTCTTTCCTCTAATTTAAACAGGTTGCAATCAAAACGGTAATAGTTGCGGTGGGCCTTGGTTCCAGTTTTTGGGAGTCTGTTGATGTGCCTGAGGAGCAATGCCCATCACTGCAGCATTGCTTGACGAGCTCCCCTGAAACAACGGAGAAGGAAACGTGAGAAACTTGCGTGGATACATATCATTTCTTTAGCTGTTTTTTTCTTCTTCGATATCACTTCATTCTCGCCGAATTCTGTCTCCATGACTCGAACTGCAGCGAAACGAGAGTGAAATCTAGGGTTTGTCTGCGACCTTTTGGCCTCCAACGTGGAACGGGATGCCATCGAAAAGAAACGTCTTCAGATCCACATCTGAAAATTGGTATCTTGGGTCGCCGGTATCAGACCTGTCCGTCCGCCCGCCCGCTCGCTCGCTAGCTAGCTAGCCGACCTGACTGGTTGGTTGGTTGGTTGGCTGACTTTTATCCAGCAACGACAGCAGAAGCAGGCCCAGCAGTCACCCCCAGCGATGGACTTCGCCGCAAAACCTCTAAACCGCAGAGAGCCAAGAAGGCGAAAAAAAGTCGAAGAGGCCTTTCTCTTTCGTTCCTGAGTCGAGATTCCTGCCATCCACCGACATTTCGGTGTTCGGCGAATTCCCTCAAAAAAGAGAGAGGCAGCCACGAAAAAAAATAAATAAAGGGTTTCAAACCACACGAAGAGAAAGAAACGCGGCTCTTGATACATCTGTCTGCTAGAATCGAACGTGAAACTCATCGCCGCCAGGAATCAGGAATGAAACAGACACACAAAGCCACTAACTGAGACCTCCAAGGATTCTTTGTGTAGCTTCTGACGCTCGAAACTTTCAGCACGGGGCATTACAACGGGTTCGCTGCCTACGCTCGACCGATTTCATGTTGCGCCATGTTGGATCGACGACAATCATTCCGGAACTCTCGACACCGGACGAGCCGGCGTTCGGAAAAGAGGAAGACCACCGCGACAGAAGACCGCCGAAATCAGAGAAAGGAAAAAGGTCGTCTTTTGCGGAACGGCCAGATGACATATCCCGCACGAAGTCGTCGAGAAAGTTCTGACTCCCTGAACCGAAGGGTCTCAGAGCGGGAGCGAGCGGACGAATCGGACCAACAGTGAGAGAAAAAAAATGGAGAAACGCTCCAACAACACGCATCTGCAAGACGGGACGGATGTAATTAACATCTCTTCCCTTCTGACTGGCGAAATTCATCATAGAACAGCCAAAGAGCGATTCTTCCGACGAATCAGCGAACGAAACAAACCAACGAACGGCTGAATGCTACGCCAATCCAGAGAAAGAAGAAGGAGGAGGAGGCCACCGGACCGACATGCGGCCGGGTACGCGAACAGGCATTGATATTTTTGGCGGTCTGAGGTATTAATCATATTTTGCTGTCCATTCCGTGCTGGTTGCCTAGTTGGCTGGCTCTGCGTCGGTCGCTCGTTCGGCTTGCTCGTCGCCTGGGCAGCTAGTGAATCTCCAGCCAGTCAGTCAGTCAGCCGGTCGCTTGGTTGGCCAGTCAGTCAGTCATTCCGTTGTCGTCGTCATCTTTCAAAGATAATTGCAGCCCTCATTCTAGCTGTGGCTGGCTCGATTATTCCTCCAACCAATTTCTTCCCTCGGGGCCTCTCTGTCGGGCAGGCCGGGCGGTTGGCTGGCTGGCTGGCTGGCTGGCTGGCTGGCTGCTAAGTTGGCCCTCCGAGCATAATTACAACTCTGGACTCACAGTCTCCCTTTTTGCCTCGCCACTCGGTCATGCTGGGACGCGGCAGGTTGACGGGCAAAACATTCTGGCAAACGGAGCCAACAACAACGTAAATGCGACAAGGCTCTTGTGTTGGAAAACGCTGGAGTCACGGTCTCGAAGAGAAAAAACTCCTGTTTTCTCTTTTTTTATTCGCGCCGTCGTCCCGAATGATTCGAAACGTTGCTCCCCGGTGATCGAGAAAAAAAGGGGGTTCATGGAAAGAAGCGAAACAACACAGCAGCGTTTGTGGAAGTCTCATTGAACTTTTCATCTGGGTTTTCACCTTCAGCGGCGCCTCGATTAATGTTCTGGTCATCCCTGCAGACGTCGCGTTCTCACTTCAAAACGTTCGCTCGTGGCCCGTTCTTCAGTGGCGGACGTAGAAGTCTAAATGTGAAAAATAGGACTAGCCTCCGCTCCCAGCGGGATTCGATTTTCGAAGGATTCTTCTTGTCGAACGCTTGAGACACGCCGAAATGCATCATGTGTTTATGTATGGCGGGGCGAGCGCGCAGAGGGAAAAAGGAAAAGAAAACACTCGCAGCCAAATGCAACAAGAAGTGCGGCGCCCAACGACAAGAAGGCTTTGGAAACCGTTCGCTGAGAAATAAAAACTGTCACCGAGAGAATCTTCTTCTCTCATATCAACATCTATTTCCACAGACGCACATATAAACAACGACGGCGAAAGGAGGAGACTTTTGACGTGCTCTCTCAATGAAGTATGTATTCCCAAGTCTATCCCGGTCTCAGACATTTCAAGCTCTTGCTTCGACCCTTCCCTCCAGCGTTCGATTCTCGCTCCAAAAAGAAGTCGACCGGAACGTTGACAAGGAGGTCGCGCATCTCCGAGATGCGATTTTCAATTTCCTAAACCGAGAATTTCCTCTAACGTGCGGCATCTGCCCCTGATTGGTTCGGTCGATGTCCTCATGACGGAGAACAGAGAGAGCCAATGGGCTCCGATCGCAATCTGAGATGCAGGAGCTCGAATTCGCAAGAGTCAAGAGAGAAACGGGAGCGATCCAGAAACAAACAGACGGCCGAGCATCTTTGAAGTTTTGAGCATGAGCTACGTCCGATCCAATCACTGATCCAGCCAATCGAGTGCCTCTTTCACGAAATTGATCTCGAGGAAAATGACTGTCCGGACATGTCATTCGGCATCCCTGATCCATTTATCAACATTAGCGAGCGCGGCACTCGCTGCTTGCATATCAAATTATGAGGGCTTGAAGGAAAGATCGAAGGAACTCACAAGATGGGACGGCGGCAGGGAAGAGTGCTGAGGAAGTCCCGCCGATCCCATAAGAGCCATTGGATGGCCTATCTGGGCTGGGACGGTATTCGCAAGCCGGTGTTCCTTCTTCCATTTCATACGCCGATTCTGGAAAGATGCAAATACGAGATTAACAGGTGCGTTTTCGTCCAACGAAATGTCTCGGAGACGCCAACTAAAACATTTATCTTCCGATCTTTCTTCTGGATACGCGAGCCCCAAGGCCCATTCGTTGACTTTGTTTACAGCGTTCATTTCGAAATGGACATCCATTCTACAGCCAGAGATGCGAAACAGGATCCCTCGAATATAATTTCTTTGCTCAGATTTCATTCTGAGCCAAATGGGACCGACGAAATATCCAAACCCCCCTACTCGAACGATTCTGCGGGGTGATCGAGGAACTAGGAGCAAATAAAAACTATATTTCGACCACAGTGCTCATGACATATGAAGGCTTGGACCCTGGAAGCTGGTGTCTCCCTCCTCCCCGAGGTCCAAAGATCGAATAAGTCGACATCGCCGTCGCTGTGTCGAATGGTTGAATGGTTTTGTTTGCTGGTAACTCGAATCGACCATTGCAGACAACGCAACGACCCCGACGTCAGAAACAGCCAAACACAAACAGCAGCCGATCATCAGCGGCAACGACGACGACAGCGGCGGCCGCGGCAACAGCAGCAAAACCCTGAACACACAATGCCATAAGTCTGTGACGGGACAACGAGGACTCCCTAGCCTGTAACGAAGGGTCTTCTGCGTGTGTGTGTGGATCGAATCCGTGTTGATGGTGGAGGAGCCGAGTGCAGATTCGGAGGACCGTTGTTCGAGCCGATGAACCTCCACACCCACCCACCCAAACAAACAAAGGACAGGGGCAGCCCTGTCTGCATCACTTCAAATCAAAAAGAAGATTCGTCATATGACGCTGAACCGGTAGCCACCTTTGGTACGAAGGGTTTCATAAACGCTGATGATTCTTTGCTCCGCAAGAAAGAACGCAAACTTGCGAACAGATATATCTATGAATGTAGTATGTATGCGTGCTCGCTCAGTTCGTATATATGTTCGCCCCTGGCCGATGCGAATAAAAGTTTCGGGTTCGCTCATTTGAAATTGGGCGCCCTTCTTCTGACTACCGAGAGCTCCGCCCACTTTTAGGAAGAGAAGCTGCGAGCGGGCGGCGAGCAAGTGCTCCTGCCACTCAACTTCTTCGGTGTATATACATACGCACAAACACATATATATATATATATATGTCGGAATACATACATACGGCCGAATCTATATATATCCTTGCATGGATACCTGCACATGACCTGCTGAGCGCACATATGCGCAATACCTGTATATATGTCGCTTGGATAAGCGGGCTGCTGGTCGTGTGGAGGTGTGCGGTCCTACTATATATGTATGCGTGGCCAACTCATACGCCCAGATGGAAATTTTGAATTTGAAAATCTCCTTTTTTTGGGTTGCGCGATCGTTCATTCTTCTTTTCCTTTTCAGAGTGTTCCACCAATGTAGAGAAGCTCCAAAGGCCGAGTTGTCAAAGATAATCGTGGCGTGGACACAGGTAAACACCGTGATGAGATTAGACGGGGTACGCCTCTCGGAGAAGAGCGATGATATCTCGCAAAAACAACAAGAGCTCCGCATCTCGATGTATGTTTGTGCGGAACACACAATTTCAGCGAGGATGGGTCTTCGGTGAGTCTTGTCAAGGTACATCGCCTAACGCGGGAAGAGGCAGAGGGCAACATCGAAGCGTGTTCAGTTTTTCTCGCCGAAAATTCGATTCCAGTCTAAATCCTCCGCCCATTCGACCATTTGGAAAGTGAGCCGGTCGTCACATGGAAACACAGCGACAAAAATGATAAAGTCGCGAAGATAATCGACATTTTGGTCTTTGGATGAGTTCTGAATGGAGCTTTGCCTTTGCCTCTCAACAGACAAACGACTCGAGAACCTAACGGTGGTCCTCTATTGTCTGAGCTTTGTCGGCAGAAAGAAACTATTCTCGCAGTGAGGCAACTAGCCGGTCGTCTCCGTGTACCCAGGGAGCATTCTAATAATCACCAAAGTCATTATTGAGCGAGACCAACAAGACAACGGAGGCTAAGAGAAGCAAAAGGGGTACAACGACCACCCGAACGAACGAACGAACCAACAAACCAATCAGCATCGCTTGCTGTCTGCTCTGTGATTCCATGCACCGCGCTCTGCCTCACAGAATAAAGACCCTGTGCAAATCAACGCGCCGTCTGCTACAGCGCCGACAGCCGAAGATTAGACTTCAGTCGATTCTTCAGTGATCAGGCTCACAACAACCGCTGCAGCTACAACAACATAGATAACGCATTTGTTTGTTACGGCATGCTTGATGAATCTCTCTGAAAAACTCGTTTAGCTGGCCCAGGGCCCTCCCGGTGTTGGCCCTGTCTGCGACCAGCACAGCACAATTTGATTGTTGTCAATTCGGGAGCGGAAGCCGTTGAGCGTTTTCCCCCGATGGGAAATTTATCTCCGAAAGTCGTCGAAAGCAGCATCAGGATCTGTAGTCGCTCGAGTCGCGGGAGCAAGCTTGCCAAGCAGGCAGACAGGCTGGCTGGCTGGCAAGAAAGCGAGCGAGCAGCGGATGGGCAAAGGCATCAACCGACAAACAGACCAACCGAGCCACCTTCCCTTTCAGACAGAAAAGAGCGTCGAAACGGAGAGAACAAGGAAGGAGTACCGAAAGGAGACGAAGGAGCAAAGAAAATAGAGAAAGAGAGTGGGAAGAGGTTTTTCCCCAAGCTATTCTTCGCTACGACGTTCGCCAATTGGTCCCTCCGGGAGGGACTGTGGCTCCCCGTCGGTCCCTTCGTCGGTCGATCTGTCGCTCTCTCTGACCGACTGATTGACAGTCGCCTCCTTCGGGCTTTCTGATTCGCGCGCTCCCTCGCTTGCTGCGGGAATCCAAAAGAAAAAGAGCGAAAGTTGAATGAAAAGGGAGCCTCGAGCTGTGATCGAGACAACGACGAGGACGACGACCACCGGATCCTCTCGTCCCGTCAATCGCCAGAGTTTGAACAGTCGGTCATCGATTCTCAGCATGGAACGAATTGGAAAAAAATAGCGTGTTTGTCCCTCTTCGAAACATATCGTTCGCGGTGAGGGGCAGTGGCGAGTGTTTTTCATCGTGGATTGAATCGTACTGATCGGATAATACTCTGGGATCAGTGATAAAACGGCGTCCCACCCTCTTGAAAACACAACGAGAGAAGGGGAGGGACTTAGATGATTCATCCGATGACATGTTTGAGACGAAGACAACCAACCGAACGACCAAGCAAGCAGGCAAGCAAGCAAGCGAACGAACGATCGTCTAAGCAACTAACCAACCAACCAGCCAACAGAGGGACGGAAAAGAAAGTCTGCTATCGAGCAACGAGGGAAGCCATGGCTGCCGATGACATCGACGACAAAGAAAAAAATGGACGACAACGAGCAGATTGGGCTTAGCGGCGAGGAACACAAGAAATTCCTTCCACAAGGGAAACACAAATTTTATGAAAAATTTTTGTTTCCCACTCATCGGCAGGATTCCGACGGAGCCAATTTGATGTTGAGCGCGATCCCCGCAGCGTTTATCGCGAATGGCTTGGTGAAATGTCTGCTCCAAGTTCCAGAAGACTTGGTTGAAACAGGGCTCGAAATCCGGCAATCGGGACAATTATGATACGGTTGTCTTCAGAATGAATAATTTGAAGCATAATAACGACGAAGACGAATTATGCGACAATGCCCAAACGGCGAATGACTCTGCGTATTTGAGTCCAGCCTCGAGCCCCTGGCTGAAATGCTGACTCTGATAACTAGCAGGGTGGAAAGCATTATGATGAATCATGAAAGCTCACACTCTATTCGAGGGGCTGACGAGCTTCTCAATCTTCCAATACCGACATCCGCGCCGATAATGCTGCATCAGATCGCCTCGCAGCTGGACGAGGTTTCCAACAATCATTCAAACATCGTTGAAAGAGGCTCGCCTGCTTATTCCAACGATCGAACCACAACAAACATGATGCGAATATTTCTTTGATCGTGGTTTTGGAATTCGAGGTTCGAACGTCATGTCACATCGTTGATGATGGAGCTTGTCGGCCGGAATCGGTGTGATGAAAAAGCACGAAGGACCGGACGAAGCGAACAAGCAAGGAAGCAAACAACCGGAAAGGGAAACACGTGGGAAGAGGAAGGCGTGCTGGTTGTCGGTTCGTCTGTCAGTCGGTCGGTCGGTCGCTTCGCTTTTCTCCAAGTTGCTCGCTTTCTGCTTACTATGCAGGGTGGGTTCCGCGACCAGGGGTCCCCCCAGAAGTCTCCGCAAGGGGAGCTTTTCGGGGCCTTCCATTACGGCTTTCCACATCATCATCATTCGACGCGTGGCCGCCTGCCCTACCAACCAACCCGTCCGCGAGTCTTCTCGCCTGGCAGAAAGCTAATCGACCAACAACGAATCATCAACGAAATCAGTTGAACAATCGCACCTGACAAATTGCCCTCCGACCGCTACCTCTCTCGATCTGGACATCAACCGGATGTTATGAGTTCGGTCGTGAGCTGAGAACGCAAATTTCTCGGACGACTCCGCACAAACTCTCTGTGATCTGAGACTTCATCACTGACTGACTGACCGGCCTTGGAGTTTGATTCGACACAGAATCCAGAACATTGACAGAAGTCATCCGGCCACGCGGAGTCGACGTGCGAGAACTTCGCTTTTTTCCTTTTCCTTGGATGTACTCGCATGTTCCAGCTCGGCTCTTGGTGTGTTTTTGCTTTGGTGCGTTTTGCTTGCTGCTCCCTTTTTTTTTCGCTTTTCGCTATTCGCCATAGCGTGCCAGACGACCATCACGGACTCCACCCCCAGGAAGAACGAAGGAAGGCTGTGTTCACCACAAAACCCCAAGCAAGCTAGCAGGCTGGCTGGCTGGCTGCCTACCCCGAGAAAAGAGGATGAGAACGAACGAGCGACGAGAACGAGCGTGGAACAAACGGGAAGGAAAGATCATATCAAGCTTCCCCTTAGACCGGGTGGGTGAGCGCTCGACAGAGAGACGGAGCGGCCGGGCGGCATTCGCCCCCTCGTCCGGCGGCGGCGGCGGCGGCGGCGGTCGCCTCAGAGCTTCTTCCTGAGAACGATTCCCTCGGCGGGCTCTTCCTTTCGTCCTTCCCGAGACTCTTCGTTGTCCTCCTTGTCCCGATCGATTGCGATGGTTGATCGTTCCCGCCCGCTTGTCCGTTCGTAAGTAAGTAAGTCAGTTTTGCAGTTGTCTGTCCTGAACCATAATTCACTCGATACTCGTTGCGCAGCCGCATCCGCCAAGTAGCGAGTAGCACCGCTGTGCTCTCGGAACCAAACAATCAGAGCTGTATGTAGAGCTAACGGGGGAGACGAGGGACAGCGAAGATTATTTCGTAACCAGCAGCTCCCGAAGCGGGCGGAGGGTCGAGCAGGCGGGCGGGCGGGCGGTCGGTGGGTCGACTTCAAAACTCATCTTCAAACTCTTATAATAGCCGCTAGGTTCGGCTGTAGTTCCCCCGCAGCAGTGCTGATGACGCGTACTAGTTAGATCTCCGGCTGACTGACTCTCAACACTTAGCACTTAGTCGAGGGCCCGTGAACTTTCCTAAAGTGTAACCGGCATGCCCTGATGCCGCTGTTCGTCGTTGTCGTCGACGTTGAGAGGAACTCTTGGCAAAATGCCATTTGATGGAGATTCGGTGCCGACTTGAGCAGGTGTCTGATTCTGTCGTTTTTCTCTAAAGCTTTTTCGATGACGCTCTTGACGGAACGGATCTCTGCGTCAAATAGAATTCACGAACTCACCTGAAACCAAATCTTGATCTGGCGTTCGGAGAGGCAGAGTGCGTGGGCGATTTCAATCCTTCGTCTTCTGGTGAGATACCTGTTGAAGTGGAACTCTTTCTCGAGCTCCAACGTCTGGTAGCGAGTGTATGAGGTTCTCTGGCGTTTCGTCTCACCCATACTGTTCACGCCATCTGAAATAAAAATTCATCGATTAGAGAAGGAACGTGCAACGCGATCACGAGAATTTCTCAAATGGACGGATGAGTATATTACCGCCTCTGTATGAGGATCGGATTCGTAACCTCGCATAAGTAGGTAGTTCACAACGAACTAATTGAATCAGAGCCTGCTGTGGGTGATTCGTCGTTTGGGTGCATAGCTTGTGAATAGTTCACGAATTTCAAAATCTCTCCACGAGTGACTGGGAGAAACACGAGCCCATCTCGAAAGCGGACGGTGGGATCAGCGACAGTCAAAAGAGCTAAATAGGAAACGAGAGGAAACAATAAGACGGGAGAATAGAGAACGGAAGAGCAGCCGAGTCCGAGTTGACATTGCTCTTTTGGACTGTGAGGCCTCCTCCCCGTTCATTCGTTCCACAGTTCTCTTGACGAGAACCGCTCGCCGCTTAGGCTTCTCATTTCTCTGCTCGGAAATCCTGGAGACGAAATATGATTATGTCGCTGATGAGGATGGAATCGGTGACGGCGATGACGAACACGGCTCGGTCCGACATAGTTGCCCCAGGAACAGCGGTGGTCCCCCCCTCCCCCACCCCCAACCGCAGCACGACTCAGAATCAGCAAGAGTCGGTTGGACTATGTCGAGTATTGTACAAGCGTATTTGAGTACATACAATACTAATGCCGTTAGGAACAGCATGAAGTCCGGTCGGTCCATCCATCCATCCATTCATTCATTCGCTGGGATACACAAGGGCCCTCTCTCCCCCTCCCTCTTTCTAAACTCTCCTTGGTCTACAATGTCTCCAAGTATGGCTTCATCCAACTTCTAACCACACAGCGATTCGTTCCCCTGTCGCTCGTGACGAGAGGAGTTTTCGATGCCTTCTGCTGCCGCGAGGGAAACTGCGCAGACTCCTGAATCTTCGTGATTTGCCAACGATAGATATTTATATGCGATGCCTTTCGCCTACCCACTGGGCTGGCCTCGTTCGTTCACTGAACTCCTCGCGGGCGTCTCAATGTTTTCCTCCTTATCCTTCCTTGTGCTCCTCAGCTGCTAACGCGGAGGCTGCTGCTGTCGCTACCACAGACGCCTCATCCACGACGACCACCACGAGATCACTGTCCCGCTCGAGAGTGAGGGGAAAGCCGGAGGGAAACGAAGAAGTTCAGGCGGTGCGCGCGGGTTAATTCGCCGAATGGCCCCAAGCGAGAGGAGAGCGAGTGAGTGAGTGAGTGAGCAAGCTGCTCAACGACGGACGGACGGACGGACGGACGGACAGAGTCAGCGACCAACCAAACACCGAGAGCGAGAAAAGAGAAGCTCTCCTCCTCATCATGGAAGAGAGTTGCCACCAGGAGTCAGTCACTCCGTTCGTCCGTCAGAGAACGAGCTCGCCAGGCAGCAGTAGACATCGAGCTACTCCGACAAAAGAAGAGTGTCTATGAGCGAGTCTGCGTGTGAACGAGCGACCGAGTGAGAATTAGAAAAGGAAGAAAGGGACGGACGGACAGGCCAACATAGTCCGAGAGAGAAGAGAACCTCGCTGGTTGATGCTGCTGCGGCGGCTATGCCGAGAGAAAAAAAAGTGGCAGAGGCAGCAGCAGCAGCAGCACTCTATTCGAATGTTCCCGAAACGAATAAACGAACAAAGACTGATCGCCTTCAGCTCGCATCTGCGAGACAACACCAACAGCCAGCCAGCCAGCCACTAGCGAGTCGACCAACCAACGATGACCGAGCGAGCGAGCGAGTGAGTGAGCGGGCCGCAGCGACGACCGCGGCTGAAACTCTAGCGAGGAAACCCTAATATGGAGCTTGTATGCAGAAGCTCCGATGTAGATTTCGGAATGAAGTGGAGCGCATTCAATGAACAAGAATGCGGAAACTGATGGAGGGAGGGACTTCCCGTTGAGATGTTTTCCTCGTCTCCGTCCCGCCTAGGATAGAGGAGTATGTACTTTGAGGACACAGGAAATCTCTCAGTCCGAGCTCACGACGGCAGCAGAGATCGTCTTCGTGATGCGAAGAGAGCAATCAAAGCGACCGCGATCCCCATGGAGATAGATCCGAGTCCACAGCCCGCTCGGTATGCCTCATGACCGGGCAGGCGGTTAGCTAATTGTCGGTGGTTGATGTAGCGACGGCCTCTGCGTCTAATAGCTTTTGTCATGTGAGCTTGCCTTTGTAGCCGCTGTCGTCGTTATCGCGGCATTCATCCGTTATCTGTTGCCCTTTGTTTGTCGTCTACCTTTCGTCTCGTTCTCCTTTGGTGCTCTCCGAGTCCACCCGTCTGCCCGCTTACTCAAATGCGAGTATTGTTCGCGGACATCAGCGGAGAGCGTCGTCGGAAACAAACTAAGCCCGAGACAAAAAATACATAATCAAGCAAACACTTTAACCGTTATGGTGTCCTCCTGGCAAGGAATGTCCTGAAAACCGCGACTTCGGAACGATTGAGCGCAGGCTCAAGAGAATTAGTGAGTTACTCGGAATCATCGCGAGATCCATACATGCATTCCGCGTGCATAGAATGTGTGGATCTCGTTACTGGAGTTGGAGACTATGAATCTTCAAGCGAACGAGGAGCTCGCTGATATCCACTGAGGGAACGGAGAGCGAAAATGGGCTTGGCTCGAGCTCAACTTCACGGCAGGCAACATCCGAAACGATCGCAAAGCGGAGCGCCATCACGAGACTGGGTCGGGTATTTCAGCTCTCATTACTGTACAAGATGATGATGAGGCAGCTTCGTCGAACGAAACGAATGGTCCTCACTCTCGCCACACCTTCAGTGTTCTTGAAATTCTTGAAAAGCATCGACACGACATCCACCGATCGGTGGACACTCACAGACCGGTCACTCGCCCAACGAACTGTTAGTCGGCTGCAAGAGACTGCTGTGCCACGCAGTTGATATATTTAGATCATATTCGGTTCCTCCAGCCGGCGACCGGCCATCCTTCCTGACTTCCCGGGAACCTGCTTTCCGATCGGGCTCCCGCTTTCCAAGCTAGCGCGATGGCTAATCGTCCACTCGGTGATTCTGCCAAAGTCAAGCGAGCGCCCAACGAGGACGACGACAACAATCCGTACACACACGTTACAAACCGCATGCCCCGTGTAGGTAGCCGGTGCGTCTGAGCGAGACACACGATGAACGACGAGGGACCGAGCGGTTTTTTGCTCGTTTACCGAACTACGAATCCGTGCAGAGTATGAACCCGGTCTGACATCCCCGAGCTCGGGCAGCCAATTTTAAAAATGGAACTCACTTTGGCCAACGTGCACCTTCCGCATCCAAGGGTAGATCTGCGGTGGTTGCGAATTGGCATTGCCGGGGAACTTGCGTTCCTCGCCCGGCGTCAATCCCGGTGACGGTGATCTGGTTTCAGGACTGCTGGGGCTTTGCGTCGATGACGCCGATAGGTCTTGGGGTGATGCCTGAAAATAGAACGGAAACTTTAGTTTCGAAAAGGACTCGATCCGGAGGTCAACCCACTGTCGAGACAACATCAACACACTTCAAAACATCAAGAACGGGGTCGCATGGTCTGCTAGTTTTCCCTGGAACATCAGGCGAGCCTGGAAATCATGAAAGGTAACGGCTGCTTTCCTCTCAATTCCGTTGGAAGTAATCGATGTTCAAGAGAATTTGAATATTCCAGGGTAATTCTCAATCGAGATTCGCGAAAAGTGAGAAGTTTGATTTGCTGCTCGGTAGAAGATGCGTCCACTTCGAATAGGCATTGAATGTAAAGAGTGGCACGAAGCTCAGTGGGTTCTCTCTCTCTCTCTATCGTTGAGGGCTCAAATGATTCGTGAAATGCCCTCGTTGGTCGGTTCCTCCACGAGAATTTTATGATTCAGTGATCGTGTCTCCTGATTTTTCTGCTGGCAGCACCTTCCCGCTTTCGGCAGTTTCCTCCATTGCCTCTATTTTTTTTTGCTTTCCTCTTTTCTCCTCGGAGCGAGGCCGCTTCGCCTCAACGAGTCGTCCGAGAAGGAGGCAAGCAGCAGGCTGCTTACGCTGAGGGAGCGTTGAAGAAATGCCGAGGTGGGACGCATCGGAGCAACGTTGAGGGGTGAGCGGCTTAGCCGGAGCGGTTCAACCAACATGACGTTGTCGTCCTTTTTCGAGCTACTTCTGACGGCTGGCTCTCCTCCGACTTTGTATCCCAGTTCCCATTTCAAGGAGATCCGTCGTCGTTCCCACCCGTAATACTTTTTTGACCCCGAAACTCCTGAGCTTTTTCAGGACACATCAGCATCTATGATTCCGAGGCGACATACGTTTTGAATGAGGGGAGCTGCGAAGGCGAGAGGCGATCTTCCTCAAGTACGGTAAGGAATTCGACTTCTCTGGAAAGCGATCAAAAAGGATTGTTGTCCTTTTTTCCTGCTCCGATCCAGGATCGAGGTTCGATCGGACTCGACTCGCCATCTCGACTTCGCGACTTCAGGAATTGTAATGCTCATGATGGATGGACGGACGGACGGACAAGCGAATGCTCCGATAGACAATCAGGACAGAAGTACTTCGGACGTACGCGGACACCACTCACGCACGTGCAAAAAAAGCTACGCCGTTCGCGGACCGACCGCTCGGCTGGATGTCTAACCGCCCGGTTCGTTCGCTGCCTCGCTCGCTCGCTCGCTCGCTCAGGGTCGGTCGTGATAATGTTATGCGCCGGGAGCCATGGAAACGGGGATCACGCTGTTGGACAGACAGCTCGATGGCTAGCTGGCCGCCTGCCTGCCTGACTGGCTGAATACTTGTCTGCCTGTTTGGTTGCATTGCCTCGCTCTACGGCAGGTTGACCATGCTACGAAGCGTTTGCTACTTGTTCCCGATGAATTTATGGTCTTCGCGCGGACCGTGGTTTTGGATCACAGGATCGAAGAGGACATTTGAACTTCACCCTTCCGCTTGTTGGAAGAAATTTATTGCCGAGATTACTTCGAAACGATTCAAACGCACGCCACGACTCCAGTCGGCGACCTCTCGCCGTATTTTTCAATGAAAGTCGGCAGATCTCGAATGAAAGACTCGTTTCATTGGTTCGATCGCTCTGACCGAAGCAAACGAGATATTGCGAGAGCCTCCCAACTCGGCAGATGCATAGAGTTCGGGTCCTATAGGAAGGTGCGAGCGACCACTCGAAGAGGCGAAGGCATGGCCTCGTTTTCACTTTTTGTCCAAGCATTCCGTACGAGCGAAGCGTCGACGTTCTCGCTTGCGTCGCTCCATAATGCGCGACGAATTTCCTTTCCCTCCTCGTTCATTCATTTTCTGTTTCTCCTCATTTCGTCGAAATAAGAAGAAAATCTCAGAGTTCCCTTGCCTACTGTGCAAGGATGAAACGAGGAGTCCTCCTGTCAGTCGGTCGGTCGGTCGGTCAGACCGACAGTCGGTCTGTCTGTTGTACTTTTGGCTGTTCGTTGTCTGTCTGATTGATGTTTGATGCGCCAGCAGCAGAGGTTCCCGCTGCACGTGGTGGATTCTGTGTCTCAGCTGACTGCCTGACGGGCCGGCCGGCCGGCTTGCTTGCATGTCTGTCTGTGTGTCCGCCTGCCTGCCTGCCTGCCGCTTGCTCGTTCGCTCGCTCGCTCGCTCGCTCGCTCGTTGCTGTTGGAAATGACTGAGCCGCCATTCTTCGAGGTCGTTTCAATGTCAAGTCTCGCTCGCTCGCTCGCTCGCTCGCTGTTGATTTATTTGTGTGCCGCTGCCGCTTCTCCCGCTGCTACTGTGGCGGCTTACTGCAGGAACTGAATCGGCTCAGCATCAGCAGAAAGCAAATGCTAGTCTACCGATCTAGACTCCGATCCAAATAGGTATCCAATCATCGTACAGAACCGGTCAAACAGCCAGAAAGTTTGCGACCGAGCGCATACGGAGTCTCCAAACTCGACTCGCCGGCGAACGAATCAGCCGTTTAGTCATTTGAGCAACGAAGCTAAAGGTTGAGTGAGAGTCCATGACTATCGCTGTGTTGCTAACGCAGCAGCAAAGGCAGCACTGCTAGCAGCCGCAGTAAGAGCACTTTTAAGCCATGCGTTCCGATGAATGGTGGCCTCTCTTTGGAGGGACCCTTTGGGATACCCCACGAGGGCTCGCTTACGGGAATTCCCGCCGGAACTCTAGAGAAGTCGAGAAGGATTGTCAAGACACACAAACTCAGTCATTATAACTGTGACAAAGACTCGCCCTTGGAAACCGGAAAAACAGCTTTTGTTCGGTCACTGACATCAAATCACATTTTTGAAGACATCGAGGGTCGGGAACTCATTTCCGTTCGGAATCAAACACTAGGCTCCTTTCAAGAGGAAAAAACTCTCGAGCTCTCATTGTGATTAGACAAAGTATTTGTCAAGGAGGAGATGTCTTAAGAATTCGCTCCCAGCGGAACGAGGTTCGAAACGCAAGATCTTGGTACTGACTGAGCGTTTCCACGAAAATGAATTCCCGCCGTGAATGGACATCGAAATACAGCACAGTCGATGTGAGAACTTTATTAGTTGCGGATAAAGAAGCTCTTTCACGTTTCTGAAAAGTTTGGGTAATTTCATCGAAAATTAATGAGAATAGACCGCGAATGTAACGATTCCGGCGACGATTCATCTTCCAGAGCTTGATGAATCTATTCACGGTAGAGTGAATCTTCTATTCTTCTTTGGAGCAATCACCGTCCTTTCTTTCCCGGATCGATTCCGCCGAAGTTCATGGTTTCGTAAACTCGGAAAGGGGAAAAGATGATTCATCTGCGTGTTCGATCGTCCACCGGTGCATGCTTGTGGTTGGTTTACTTTTTAGATGATGACAAACAAAAAAAAAAAAAAAATAAAAAGCCTCCAATACATCAGATTGACACCCAGTCACTGTTCATATTTGGACACAAAAAGAAATTATTCCAAAACCTCGCAGAAAATCGACGATCCAGAGATGAAACGTTTCCGAGCGTTTCGTCAATCGCTTTGTCGAGTTTTCCTGTGCGAAAGCCATCGGGAATCTGTAGATAGTTCGACGTCAAAGTTTAGCAACTTTCGTTCGCTGAAGAGCGAATCCTCTGGGCAATCAGTACGTCAAACAGAGTCGAAGTCAAGCAGAGCAGGGCGGGCGTGTGGGTGGGTGGCTGTTAGACGGGTGGACGGGTAGACTGACTGACTAACTGAGAGAGAGAGCTGAGGCAAAGTGACTGAATCCCTCAGGAAGGCAATTCCCATTCCATCAGAGCTCTCAAGGCTTAAGTTTGCCTCAATCGAGTGTGAACCTCCCACGCCGTAATGCTTCAACGACTCTGTCGAGCCGGCAGCTATATCATACGAGTGGGTTAACTGCTGCTGCTGCTGCTGCCTCCGCATGAGCGTCGCTACAGTGACTGCGGATGAGCTGTCGGTGGAGCCCGCTCTCAGCAAATCATCACACGAAACGTGGAGTCTATCCCCACTCGAAACATTGCACGTAGCAAGACATCCATCGAGGTACCCAATTTGCGAGAATCAGAGAGCAACGGAACGGTGAACTAGTGGAGAAAGCGGATTGGACCGAGCCACGGTGAACACTTGTGTATTGTGGTGATAATTCGCTGATAACTCAAGAGCGCCTTGATGGCATAAGTGTCCTAATCCCATCCGGTGTGGGCACGATAAGTCGTTGCGATTAGAAACGATTTACAAACAGGAGTGGACAGCAGATGTTTGACGATCGCTATCTCTTTCAGAAAGCTTCAGATGCGAAGCGGCCGAAAGTCGAAGACCACGACGGCCCGTCACTTCATTATGCCGAGTCCCGCTCCGCGAGGTATGAGCCATCTTTTGAATCAATCGAATTAAAGACCACCATCGAAGATTTTCGAAAAGTTCGCTCGATGTTTCGGAACGCTCAAATTGGTCCATCTACTTCGGAAACTGGAAGCTTCGGGAAACAAGGCGAATTTATCGGTCGCCGGTAATGAACGAGCGCCGCGACAACAAAAAGTGCAACGCCGAAGATTTATCGAAACGAACGCTTTCTGAATCGAACTCTGAATTGATCGCATCCGATTCATCGATGTAGCATCAGGCGACCCGGCAGGCAGGCAGGCAGCCAGGCTGACATTCAGCGTGGTTCGGGCCCAGGAATCGCCCGTTTGTTGTTCGTGCTACCGCCGGAATCTTGTGGTTTTGAGCCAGTAGGGGGCGTTCGATAGCGCGTCCCATGCTTCGTCCTTTTGATTTTTCTTGCTCCGTACAGACCAAACGACCTGAACATCAACAACAACGACGACCGCGAATGTGTATTGTGAACGCGCGTTAACTCTGAAACTGGTTCTTCGGAGCTGACGACAATCGTTCGAGGAGCCGTCTCTACCACACAGCCGGCCGGCCGCAGGGTTAACAGAAAACTGGCTTTTGGTTTTCTTCCACGATCGAGGAATCGTCTGTCTGGTTTTTCGGTTTAAACTGCTCAGAGCGGGAAATGAAACGGCCGATGCAAAATATCTTCGCTCGACGGCGCGGCGGCCAGCTGAATCACGACACACTACGAGGCCATGCATTTGGTTGCTCTCTCCGAAAGAAGCGATCTTGAATCATCTCACGCAGTTGTTAGTATTCCTCTCTACTGAGCGTAGGCCATGATGTAGCCGAGATCCAGTGGCCGAATCACCGCGGTGAATGTCCGAGAGGGAATGAGACGAGTGGAGTAATTTCGAGCACTTTCCCTCCGTGGTGAAGATAATATAACGATCATAATGTGCCCAGGGTGTTCGATTTACTCAATGATGATGATGATGCTCTCTGACTGACGGACAGAGGGACAAACGGCGATTGCGGTGTTTCGTTCTCTCTGGGCTATAAAACGCTTCGTTTGTTGAATTTGTTTCGCTCGAGAGAATACCGCCTCGGAAGAGTTTCGTTTGTTTACCATCAGTTCGTTCCCTCTGTTCATAATGAAGCGAACTTGATTATGATGAACTCGATTTGATCGACATTCTTCGGCCGAACACGAGCGAGCGAGCGAGTGCATGCGGGTCCGTCTGTTGGCTGACTGCCCGCCCGCCCGCCTGGCTGACTGCTTGTCTGCCAGAGACCCATCAACCGATCAATCAAACGTCTCACATATTTATGCTCCGAGTCTGAAGAGGTCAGTCGGCGAAATTTGATTCAGGCGGAGCTTCAAGCGAGAGTCTGTTGTTGTCTCTAGATCTGTTCGATTATCACTGTATTCTCTCAGCTGAACGTTAGGCAGAGCGAAGCCAGATGCTATCTATTCTCACCCAGGCGAAAAACGCAGTGTCTGGCTACGCATGCCGAAGACCCGGGAGCTAGCGCGCTCGCTCCTCTGTTCTCCATTCGCCAACGATCAACTACAGAGACAGACATCATGGACATTTTGTTGCTCTCTTGCTACTATTAGAGAGTTATTATTGGAGAGCCGGCCAAGCAAGCAGGAGAGACCCCATTAGTGGACCGTTCGTCCTCGAACAGACAGCGGACGGATAAACTGGAATCAACTCCGAGGATTGTTCTGAGAAACTTTCAGTTCAACCGAAGACTCGCCGAACGCGGAGCAAAATGTTTCGCTGAGGCTAAAGCACCATCTGAATTGTTTTGATGAGCGGCAGGAAAAAACACGAACGTCGTCATTAAACTGTTCCCGCTTGATGCTCTGTCCAGTCCCGATCCTTTATTCTCGTTGAGAAAAACGAACGGACTCGTTCCCATCCAACTAAGCCGCCGGGCAATGATGCTAGAAGAGGAGTCGTCTCTTTTTTGGCGGTATCTTTCAAAACAGGGAGAGTACAGCGCTGCAGAAGTGGGAAGGAATTACAATACATAATTAGCTGAGTGCTGCTGGAGGGGTCGGTTGTCCGGTGACAGCTGTGAGGGTTCAGACTCGCGAGTCCAAGGATGGGTGTATGGACGGAGCCTCTAGAAAGAGATAATTGCGCGCTTTTTCGAAAAGAATTTTTAAGGAGAACATCGTTCAACTTTCCATCCCGCTCTGAATGTTGGCAAGTCTCGCAATGACCGCAAGCGAGACAGTTTTTAGCTTCATCGAAAACGAAAAGGACGAGCCAACCGCAATGAAACGAAACAAGCCGACAGACGAACGGGCTCGCCAGCCTGTTTCGCCGACGAAGACATCGCCTCCTCGCTCCAGAGTCTCCAGACGAACGAGTTTCTCTAGCGCCGCTTTTTCCACTCCCCGAACGCCCTATGCTAATCTAATTGAAAGAAGAAGAACGGAGAAAAGGGAAAGAAAACGGGAAAGAAGCTACCGCCATATGGGACGAACATGGAGTGGCGGAGGAGGGGCAAGCGAGGAGTTTCCTTGTCGTCTGCCTGCTTCGATGTCGGGGTAGCAGGCGGGCGATTCGAGAGAGCGGATGGGCAGACAGGCAAGGAGAAGGACAGACGTACTCAACGAAAGGAGGGGATCGGGGGCGATGTCGAAAAGAATGTCGTTGTCAAGAGAAGGATCGAAAACGCTGCTCCTGCTGCTGTCTCCGCCGTCCGAGCGACCGACGGACGGATGGATGCCTAGACGGTTCCCGACATTGCCGATTGCGAGGAGCTGCAGCTCAGCAATCGCAATCTTCAAATGGCTCTCAAGACTGAACAGAAAAGGAGGCAGACGCATAACCGGACGCAGAACGGACAGTCCGCCCGTACGCTGCGACGAATTGACCGACTGAGTGACGAACTCACGACCGTACGCCCAGCGGAAAATGGATGCACCGCGCCCATTCTTGAAGATACATTTAATAAACAACACAAGGAAAGCTGTGAAATCGTTGTGGAAGATATGCGGCCCGCCGAGAGTGGCAGCACAAGCACATCGGACCCGCTTCCCCCTCCGATCAACGGACCGACTACCGTTTGCTTGCTGACACCAACGAGTAGGGTATTGAGCGAGTCAGCGAGCTAGCGAGCGAGTCCGCCAGCCAGCCAGCCGTCTCGCAAGCAGAGGACAGACGCCTCGGCATCAGCTTTTGAGGTAGGAACGCCAGCGGAGCAAACGACGACGAGGAGAAGGAGGAGCAGGACTAGGATACACCGAGGAGCACACGGGGAATGAAATTAAATTACAGCGTGGATGGGAGCAATGCAACGCGATATGCCGCCATAATGAAGTGCCGCGAGTGGTGCCATGGTGAGGACATGCCCCGGAAAAAGTCAACTCCTTGCGAGCGAAATCAACATTTTCAGCACCTCAAAAAAAAAAAAGAGGGGAAGCTGAAAATCTCTTCAAGAGCTTCCCACATGAGGCCTTTCCGCGGATAAGTAAGGGAGGAACTCATCCAAAACTTGGGCATTCTTATCTCTTCGGAAGTTGTTATCTTATCTCGCTGAATATTGAAAGGCGGGTCTCTGTGTCTATAAGTATACGAAGGATGAGATATGTCGAGATCTGCAAATTCTGCGAAATCCGAAAGGTCTATCTTCACAGAGAGGGTCTCATGCGAAGGATAATGTTCTCTTGATCCTCGATCATAATTACTCCTCGCGATTCTCGAAGCCATGAAGGAGTTACGGACTGTGGTCGAAGCAAATAGCGCTCTCGGGTCACCGTGGTCGAAGAGATCGGATGGCGACCGCATGAGCGAACGAAGAGGTGCTCTAGGCGCGTTAAAAGCCGCTCATTGGAATTTTTGCTGGGAGTTGAGGCAAGATTAATGGCGAGGACAAAAATAGCCTTTCGATTTATAATAACTTTGAACGTCGTTTGAGTAGGGGAAGCAGCAGCCACCATCGACGTCGTTGCCGCAGCCACCTATGATATTAGCTCTCAAAGAACTCTTGCTTTTACCAACATCGATCGCTGGATCTTTTGTTGTTTAGTACATGAATCAATCGGCGGAGAATATTCCTCGAATAATATCGATGCTCTTCGTTGCTTCAGTTCCTCTCAATATTGTATTGCCGCGAGCATTTCAGAACAGCATCGGAGCGGAGCATAATGAACTGCTTGATATGAACACAGGCACCGTCTTGCTCTCAAAACCTGTTCTGCGTGGAAGTTCAGCGAACGGGGCAACGCATCGAACGCTCGTTCGAACGCGTTATTCTCCGCTTTGTGATTCTTGGTAGACTTCGTCGGAACTCTCATCCTTCGTTTACTCCTTCCACTATTCACACGTCAGGTCCCATTTTAGTCTTCTCTTTTATTCAGAATCTCAGAATACCACAAGATCAAGAGCATTGATTTGGATTATCTCCGGGGCGGCTGTCTCTCATTGAAATCTACAAGGTCGTAAAACTATTTGACACTAAGTGGTGAGAGAAGTTCCTTTATGGCCGGTCGTGTCGGTGGTGTGAGGTGTCAGCAAAGATTTTATGGCTCTCGGTGGGGAAGCGTCTTCAATGAGAAACATCTAATCATCGAGACAAGCGAACACACGCTGCAAGATTTACGACTCGTCTGTTGTAGTAGCAGGTTATCGTTGACGGTCTTACTAACTAACCTAGCGCCCTCCGTCCCTACTCTTCAGAACAGATACCTAACTGCCTACCGTTCGCCAGTGGGATCTGTTCAGAACGAGTGAAGTTCGAAGGGCGGCCCCGACAAGACAGATAGCAACAGTACCACCACTTGTACTGCCGCAGTGTTCGAGCGACAAGTTGATGTCACAACAACTGTCTCTCGCTCAAAACGCCCGCCGGAGGACTCTGAGTCAGGCTTTGAGCCAACGGCTGAACGGCCAGGCAGGCAGGCAGGCAGGCAGACGATCTGATACAGAGTAACCGAGTTGGTGAAACGTTGTTCTCGAGAGACATTTTGTCCTCGAGCAGAAAGATATCTGCATAAATGCATACGCGAAAATATAGCCGACCGGAGACGTTTAGAGGGGACTGTCGACAGCTGACGCCGTAGTTGGCTGGTTTCGGCAGAACGTCTGCTTCCCATCAAAATCCGCTTATCACACTCAGAGCGGGCGCACAAGGAAGCGGGCAGGCGGGCGGGCGGGCGCGCAGGGAAGCGGGCAAACCAGCCAGTCAGCCAGCCAGCCCACGACCGACCGAGTGAGTGAGTGTTAGTGTGAGAGTCCGCTTTAACTCACACCTAAACAGGCGCTCGGACAGACAGACAGGAAGGAAGGAAACAGGCAAGCGTCAGGGAAGGGTGTCGAGTTGTTCCGCCGCTTGCAGCGAATGCGGAAGGGGGTGGGGGGTCTTCAAACTTGATTAACATCTGCTTCATCTTCTCCTGCAAATTAAAACATCGTCTGCTCGCCCCCTTCCATATCGGAATGCACGCAGTCAACGCCTGCCGGTTCGTTCGTTCGTCCGTCCGTCCTTCAGGAGGATTCGCTGACTCGAAGCCGGAAACTTGTGGACACCGATGTTCCTGACCAGCGGTATTCGACCAATGCGAATAATACAACGGCCCGCTTCACGTTGAGCGTCATCACGAGGACGATGTGACCGCCGCTGCATAATGAATCATTAGACTTGCACGCTTGCTCTGGACACGCGCACCTTCGGAATCAACCTGACCACTGCTCCTACCTCAACTACCGATGCGGCCAAGTGAGCCACCGTGGCCGCAACACGGCTGCGAAGCATGGAGTAATATTGAAAGAATCTCATAACTCAGTTCGTTGCTCCGTCACTCGAGTCCTCGACAACATTATAGATGGATGTCCGGTAGACTTCCATCCGAATCCAATTGATTCAATCGGTCGAATAGAAAACATTCCGAATCAGTGGTCAATCAATAAAGCGACTCCACATTCTTTCAGATCACTCGTAGCGGATACTCTCAGTCAGTAAAGGTTCACTCGCTGAATGTAACAGAAAGATGATGCATGTGAGAAGAAGATCCGCCCTCGGCCTCTGAAGTATTTTTACACCTTAGCGGAACACTGAGGTTTAGGCTCAAATTTCTCGCTTCTTAGCGCGATGACACCGAATCTGATAGGTGTGAACCATTAGCGGAATGAAGTCAATGGTGAGGACGCGCAGGCAGCGGCAGCAGGTGAGGTGATGATTGATGATTTTCAAATCTTCGCCGCAAAAACCATTATCGTGATGATCATCAACAGCAGCAGCAGCAACATCAACATCGCCACCTCAATGGCGCTGATCGTCTCGATACGCTGCTCATCCTCCATCAAGTGAAACTCCAACAAGAACGAAAAAAAGAGGAGATTCTCGCTCGCCTACATAAACACTAGAAGAGGCAATATCGAGTCATTTTTCATAATGCCCACACTTACATCGGAAAGAAGATTCAAAGATATAAAACAGGAAAATATTCTCCAGCCTTTGAACCAAAAGAATTAACTTGACTTCTGATGTTCTTGATTATGAATCCAAGCTGAACTTCCCCAATGAAATTGAAGGAAAATGGGGTTATTCGACGCAAGAATTTCAGGAACGGGGAAGATGTTAATCTGACCAGACTGGTATTAAGACCAATGGCATAGATGTAGGATGCGAGAAGGAGAATGCACGGAGAAGAGGAGGACGAACAAAAAACACAGAAGGAAGCGTGCTTAAATCTTAATCTCAACGTCAAGGAGGGCGCCACGTTCGCCGGGAACGATGGCAGCGTGTTTCAACACCACACACGGTAGTACATGGAGCCGCGACGGCTGTAGCAGTCCGAACAGTGTATACAATCCACACGAGGTTTGAGGAAAAGCCTCCCTTAGTTTTGCTTAAAGTATTCCGAGCACTCCAAATTCCTCGCTTATCTACCACAATTCGTTTCTGAATCTTCGGAAGTTTCGGAAGAATCGAGAATCTCTTCGTCGCATTTGCTCGAGCGAAAACAGGGGATTCGAAGACTCGGAATCACTTCTGGAATACTCTGACTCACGATTTGCATAAACTACGTGTGATGAATGCATGTCGACAAAAGTTCGCAGAAAGATACAATGTTCAAGTTGTCGGAATGGTGTTGTTGCGTAACGCGATAACAGAGCAATGCTCGTCGGAAAACGGAACCCTGTTTGATGTCGGCGTTTCCTGAAGCGTGGTGTTCCGAATCCGCATAAATCAACAGAAGATAAACTTGTGCGAATCAGTTCTGTCAAAAACTCGACGATAGGGAATACTACAGCTAATCTAAAATGAATGAGCTTTCTAAGCAAACAAAGATCCTCACCTGGAACTTGTTGTCGCTGAATTTGTCACAGAACTTGTCACTGATGTATTTTTTATCCTCTGTATCCGTCGTCACGTCATCGGGGTCTGTCCGTTCTTGTCCTCGATAGTATTGCGCCTGACCACCTCCGTTACCAGCTTGGTAAAACTGGTAGTAACCCTCAGGCCCGGTAGGTTCACGGCCTGCGGTAGCTTGTTCCCTAGCCCCACTGGGGTTGGGATACATGTTCACAAACTGGTAGCTACTCATGGCGCATTACGAAATTGAAAGATAAAGAACACTCGCTACGAATCCGGCAGGCGGCCGCAACACTTGACTGCTGTCGGGAAAACCTTTCGGTTCCGACGCGAGGTGATCACGGATCGGAAACCTTTTCAGTCAATTCAGGTTTTCGGTGAAGACCGAGTTGGAACCGGAAAAACGGAACTATTGCCACGGGTTGTTGAAATCGAGATCTCTACCGAAGTTGTTTACAACGATGTTCAATCAAGTGTTCACAAGATACTGTTTGACTTTCCACTGTTTGTGTATCGTTTCACACACTCACACACTGATAACTGCTCGCACGCAACGATCTTCGACAGTTACCGGTAGTACACTGAACTCAACGACTGCACGGGAATTGGGAATCCAACTGCCGCTGCGGCTGTTCACAGTTGTTGTTGTTGTTGACGTAGCTCATGCACGAGTCCCGATGTTGCTTTTCAGACACTGGCTGACAAGTCCAGATCAAGAGAAAGAACAACTTTTCGAGCTCTTGTTCGAAATGTGGACTAGCTGATTCAGTTGACGACGATCGGGGAGATAGCCGCAAGTTTGGGATGCTTTCGCTCACTCTTTTACTTACTAGCTATGGTTTGGACCCACTGCTGGAACCGAAGGCCGAAAGCTGATTTGTTTCCAGCTGAAGCTCGGTCTATCGCGGTGGTGGTAATGGTCGTCGTCGTCCGACTGATGTCTTCAGTTGTGTGCGTTAGAAATTTTCCACGGACAAGAAGAACAGTGTTTTGCTCCGGTCGAAATTTCTCTCCGCGCTGTTGTTGGTCTGGAAGCGACACTGGTACCGAAAGTCGTGCCGCTGGTCGCCGCAGTTGTCTTCGCGCGAGAAAATGCGGAGGCCGCAGAGCCTGAGTGGATCGTTGAAGCTGCTGATGTTGTTGTCCAAGGAGAGCACTTCCACACGAAAAAAGAGATGATGAAGAAGAACAACACAACAATTGTTGACAGTAGTAGAGACAGCAGCGGTAGTAGCAATGTATAACCGAGAAGATAGAAGTGCGGTGCTCCGTTCCCATGTGATGGCTGCCCGCCGCCGGCACGTTACGGATATTAGTTAAGAGTTGCTTACTGTACACTATGATCGTAACGCGAACGAACGGCTCTTCGCAGTCAAGCCTGGCTAGCTGGCTGGCTCGCTGCCTGCCTTCCTTTCTTCCTTCGTTGGTTCGTTGGGTTGGTTGGTGGCTCGCTGGCTGGCAGGCAGGCGGCTCGCTCCTCGGTGGTTCGTTGACGATCGCAGGGCGCATGCGCACATTGACATCAGAGCCCTCTACAATAGGCGGGCCCTTACAGCAGCCAGCGAGCAAACGAGGCTACAGTGGGCGGGATTGTTTACCTCGGACTCGATTGGGCTTGTACATATATATGTGCTCCTCGTTCTATGTATGTATGTACCCCGTCTCTGTGTACATACATACACGTAGATACATATATAGACGTATATATATATATATATATATGTAGTATATATGTGCCAGCGAATCTCTCTCGTTGCTCGCCCTCTACGCCAATCTATCTCCCGCTTGGCAAGCACCGCCGCCACCACCACCACCGCCGCCAGCAGCAGCAGCAGCACCAAGCGACCGCGGTCCCTTCCATCCATGTGTGAGTGTGGAATTAAAAAATGTCATCCATTTTTTCTCCGTTTCCTTGTCAGCCGAGCCGCTAGCAAGCGAACCAGACGACGTTCTCGTCTTGCGTTCCAAAATCTAGTCTCGACTCTAGCGAATCTTCTGCAGTCGACCATGTAGTGCCACCGGCAGTCAGTGGCGGCGGTATCAGCCGCAGATTCATGAGGAACAACAAAACCAGCTCCTCCCACCTAATAGGCCAGACGACGGGTTTTAATTTCGTGTAAATAATGTCATTTCGTCGATGTCAGCCACCATTAGCTCGAGTCCTCGAAAACATGGCCGGGATTCTCATATGCTTCGGCCATGGCACAAGGAACGTCGTGCCAAACAAATATTTCGATGATCTCCAACTTGTTCGGGGCTTCGCAGCAGCTTCACTGCTGGGCTAAATTCAGAGAATCGAACAACATAGAACAAACTAGTTAGAAGAACAAAGCTGAAACTGCTGAAAATATCGTCGAGGATGCAGAATATTACAGTTTGTGACATCTTATCTGTTACCGGGGGAAGAAGCCGTTCTCGAATGAAGAGTGCTTGTATCTTTGCAGGTTGTCATCGCATCCACACGAACACAAATACAGATGCGCGCTTCTCTTATCAGTGGGACTGCTCTCCGAAGATGAAACAAAGTCTGGAGGCAACGCCGAGTGACCGAGTTTCGTTGAAACTCCGAGCTATTGGCCTCAAAAGTCACAACATTGTTCGACCAAATGACTCGAAACGATGTTCTTCTCTTTTAATGGAGTACAAGTGACAAGTTGCGTAGGAAATAACAATACTGATCGGACACATGTTCGCAGCCAGCTAGAGATATTAGTGACCGGACAGATCAAGTAAACGCCCAGACTACAGCGGCTTTGCTATTTTCACACACCCGAAGAGCGATGGAGGGCAATTTGGACACCAAGCCTCATTTAGTACAAGTGATGATGAGCCTCGAAACTCACCTGGCGGGTCATCACTTCGCACGTTGTTGACGGTTCGGGTATGGTCGAGATCCCAACAATCTTCGAAATGGCGCTGAGGACTACAATTTAATTCGCTGCTTTTTCCCAGATTTTCTCGAGTGCTGAAGGCTCTTTCGATGCCGTCAGGATAGTTTCAGGTGGACAGCAAGAAGATTAGACTCGGGCGTGTCTTCCACGCTCTACTCTGACGATAACCAGGAACATTATTTCTGTTCCATCAGCGTCTACCGATGCTGATACTGCCAGCGTGCCACTATGTGCTTGTATACCAGGTTGGGGTGTCTTTTGCTTCTTCGACCTTTCGCTGTAATGATCCGCAGCCACATCCACGCCTTTCTGTGTGACGCTCCATAAGCAATGAGTTGCACTGATTTGATATTTGACATATTACGCCCTGACATGCCATATCGCATGACTTGGACGGGAGAGCGGAGAGAAGGAAACCGGTGAAAAGGAAAAAAATCACCGAGTCACTGGCAACACTTCGAGCGAGGCTTGTGAGATCGACTGGCTGCTGCACGATGATTCACATTCAAATCAAGGTCCACGCGAGGCGGCGAATCTACTTGTTAGAAAATCTGGTAACGTTTCGATTTGGAAGAATTCGAAACCTCAAGCGATGTTCTGGATGACACGTCGTTCCTAAATATCCCATCAAACATTCTTCGGTTCGGCAAACTGTGGCTCTCGATGCTTGAAGTAGAGCTCTCGACAGGAGTTCAGTGACGCCGCTTAGTCTGGACCAAGAGTAGGAGCGTCTACCTATACGCGTACACTACCGATCCTCGTCGTTCGGAAGTGCTTCTTCACTCGAAGCTTCGATCAGATAAATAACACGACCGCCGCACTGATACGAACGAGATCTTCTCGAGCATTTACGTTAGAGAGAGAATCTCTCCGACGACGAGCGTGTTGGCAACAAACTCGAAGTTACCGGGGCCACACGGAACGATCTGCAATGCTTGTTGAACTCTTCGATTGAGCGATCGTCTACCATGAGTTTGCGGCGAAGATCCCACCAGTCGACGCCTCTCTCGTAAATGTTAGCCTAAACACCTGAACGGCCAAGGCGAGCAGCTCCTAATGGTTTCCTATCAATGCATTAATACGCGAGTCAGCCCGCCTGTTATCGAAGAAGCCTTAGCGAATCAGCAGCAATGAACAAACAAGTAACAACACGGTGTTCTCGTTCGAACGTCCATGCCTCGAGGCACGCCCAAGGTTTTTCCGAACCCGTTTTCAGCTTTCCAGCTTCATTTGGAGTGCACAATGAATGGGGAATTTTGGACTTTGGATCTTCAATAAATGTCAACTGCGCTTGCCTAGCAGAGGCAAGAAGACCGAAACAAGGAAAAGGAGCAAAGCTCCTGAATGCCTAGTTCGCAAGCCAAAATATCCGCAATCAGTGGATGTATCACGTTACAGACTTCACGGGGCGCTGAGCGGTATCATTGGAGCATTATTACACATCACAAACGAGCCAAAATCAAGCTTTTCAAATGAAAGTTGTCGGTTTCGGTAAACTATCAGGGAAATTCCGGAAAATAACTCTTTAGTCGATGAGCACAATTTCGGCAAATTTATCCAGCAATTTTCCGAAAACGTCCTAAAGCTTCGCAATACCTAAACCGAGCCCAGTTCGACGCGAGGCGTCTATTGAGATGAAGAGTAGAATGGATTCGATGAAGACCAGAAGGGGTTTCATCAGATGAAGTTTAGGCTAGCTTGTCCTAAATTGTCCTAAAGAAAGATTGGTTCCCATTCTTGAATACGATCTGGTTTGATGATATATTCGTGCTACGCAGTGATCAAACCCTTAATTGGAGCATTAGGAGAGTCTTTTTTCTAATAATCAAGGGGAGAAGAAATAACAGATGGCTTATTCCAGCGATTGGGATCATCACTTGATTCGCCTTCTCGAACTTGGAACTCCGACTCTATAGAGCTATTCCATGCTGCCTACTTGCAGTGCGGCTTTATAGAAATTGATGCTACGCCGGGGATTCTTCGCGCAAACTGTCTTGTTATCTTTTTTTTGTCTGTCCGAAAACATGCCTCCACGAATTCCATTGTGGTTTCGGGATAAAGCGAGAGATGATCCGGGGCTTGTGACCAGCATTTTGTAAATTCTATCATGAAAATAACGGAGAACCCGAACGCGTGGTATACATCTCCTAGCATCCGAAACGTCCGTGAGCTGAATATATGAGAAGCGCTGATATGTTTAGAGAGCGATGTGCTCGCCGACAATCTGGTTAGGAGAGAGATCGGATGGCTGATTCGATAGTGTGGCGTGCTGTGAGTGGCAATCCGCTCGAAAATCCTCGGCGCCCCATGAGACCGACGAATGGAAATCGCGAAAGTGGAGTTCCGTTTTGACCGTTTAAATTTCGACGAACGCGAATTTACTAAATGCGTCCTGGGTTGCAACGTTAGTGCGGCGTTATCATCAGAGATTCTGATCAGCACGCTAATGCAGATATTCTGAATATCAACACCGATTCGATCATTTCAGAATGGTCTTCATATCCCATGACTTTAAAGACAAATAATTTCATCCTCGAAAAAAAAAATCATGGGAAATCAAAGTTGCTTTTCGCCGTCGAATGATGTGGTGCCGATGCATTTTGCCAAGGAGGGCGAGTTTTTCGTTATGACTCATCAAATAACGTATCATTGTAATTCGGGAGCTTGCAGACCGATGAAAAATTGCTTTCAGGAGGATGTGGGTCGGAAAGATGTTGAAATCGAAATCGTGTGGGCCCCGTGTGTCAACCGAGCACCTTCGATCTAACCAGTGATGATCGGCCTGTGAACAAATCCAACGCTGACCACGAGAATCTCAATAACAGGACTTGCCTGAAACCATCGAAAACAATCAAATATTGTGAAATGAATCAGGTGCCCGGCCACAATATTCGACGCAGTATCCGGAGCATGGAATCGATGATCGCATTCATAATGACTTTGAACTGTAGTAGCAGGCCGGAATCTCTCGTAGGTCTGCGAAGAAAATCGCAACTTGAGGCATCCACGCGAGCAAGTATTCTTACTGAAGGAGAATTGGAAGAAAATCTCCACATGCCTCCAAGAAGTTCGAGTCCAATATTTTCTAGAATCTGACAACTGTTATCCCCTTCCCAAAACAAAATTACAACCATTTCTAGGAAATGACACGTCGTTCTTCGAGAGATACGGAACATTGCATTTTTCCAGCCCCTGATTCCTTAGCCACGACGAAAGGTGCAAACCATCTCTCATATCTGGAGCAGCTCCAAGAAACTATCACACTCAAGATGTTTCGACGAAATTCAGAGTCAACTTCGAACATATTCCCAATATCCGATCCATGAAACGTCCACACGGATTCAAATAGTGGCACAGAATGGGACATAATTCTTTCGGCTGTGCGGAACCCCTAACGACGAGTCCGCTCTGAACGAGTTCGTCCGTATCTAGCGCTGTATCTGAGCAGTCGACTGAAATGAATCGTAGGGCTGGCAGCAGAGTCTCTTCCGTTTTGTACAGGAAGTAGGAAACGGAAAATCGTTAAAGAGCCGCGCTGTCCTGCCCCTTCTCTTGCTTCTGATTCCTTGTCTCCGGAGTTTTCAAAACTCGAAGCCATATTTCTCCAGGGTCGGAAGCAGCAAAAATCTCCTCGTGATTGTGGTCAGCTCCAGATGACAGAAAAAGTCTACCCCAAACAAGTGAATTTATTGTCAGATTTCATCAGAGCTCCTAATCAGTGAGGAGCTGACCTGATATTGGAGAGCAACAAATTTTACTCTCATCATCAGAGAGGGTTACCCGGAGGGATTATCGGGGAGCATATCCAACAACTAATTGTAAGATGAATCTCGATCAAATCAATTCCTCGGACTCATCAATCTTTGCGTGTGGGCCGTAGCGAGCGCCAGTTTCTCGATGTAAATGCTGGATGCATTTAGTTAGGCATCCAACGCATCGCCTTCTCAAAGCTGATTTGTCACATAAATCGGAGTCGAAAGCTGAGTGCCATCACGAGCTTCGACATCCTCTCCAAAAGCCGCTCGTATCAGGCGAAAGAGACAGTAGAAAGTTGACAGTGATTCCTCTTCTCCTACACATCGTTGAAGCGTGGCGGTAGCTTCCGCCGCCGGCAGTGATGGTGGCGAGATCAGCTGTCGTTGCTTTCGGTGCCCGTCATTCCCAGAGGAGTTTGTAAACGTGACCAATTTCCACCCCGAACACACACCCCCAAACGATGCCCACTTGTCAGGGTCTCCGACTCGTTGCTGAAACCCAAGAAGCGAGGATTCTCGGTCATGGGGGTACATTGAAAATGTATTTGTGGCACTGTTCTCTTGAATACGATTTTCTTTCCATTTGGAAAATCGTCAGTGATGATTTTCTATGGCTGATGGGCTCAGGCTGATGTAAATGCGGCTCTATTGTGTACGCTGCGTCTGGTCAAACTTCGTTTGAATTTGATTATGAGTTCGTAACATTCGCTCATGATTATGATGGAGCACGGATATATGTGCATAAGTCTCTTCTATTGGAAGCTTCGCCGTTCGATTCCGCGCCCGGTAAAATTCAGAAGAGTCTCAGCTCTACCTCAGCTTTTGAGGAAGGGAGTATCGTTGCGATGCTCGAACGGGTGCCATGGTGATCGTCTTTAGGTAGCTCGGATAGTTTGTTGGGTGGCTGAATGCTCGCCTGGTCCGGAAGATTCAAGGGAGCGTGCGATGTGCTCCGAGTCATGGTTATGTTAGAGAACAGATGGAGCCGTATGCTGGCTCACCGCGTGGCTGGTTCTCTGCCTCGACCGGTCTGGTCTGCTGACTTCTTCCTCTTCTTCATTGTGAGTCTGAATGCACTTCTCCTGAGTGGCACCATTCGTTATCGATTCGTTCTGTTTAAGCAAGAGTTCGGATCTTAGCCCGTTTTCTTCTCAAGGGCACTCCAGATCACTGTATTTTGTTTCGTCCCAAGCTACGAACTAGTAGCGTGGCCGTAGGGGGCGACCCCCTCCCTCCCCAAATTTTTGGTCCAGTCTTTAGAGCTCCATGTTAAAGTTCATTATGATTCCCCGAAATGGTCCCAAAGTTCCCCAAAGATGAAATCCTGGCTGCGTGCCTGCTAGGAACCGTGTTCTTTCGGTTTTGCTCACCAACTTCAGCTCAACTTTGGAGTATTATGTTATGTACTCATTGCTTTGTGTGTCAGATGTAGATCATAATAGATCAAAGAGCACTACAACCACTCATAATTGAGCTATTTTTTCCATGGAACAGATATTGAATTCAATTTGTCAGCGGTTTTCGACCTCATCTCCGATGATCGATTCCGATCGACTGCCGCGCAAATGGAAGCAAGAGAAACCAGATCCCAGGCTGCAATTTCGTCCCAGAGAAGCTTCATCTTTACTTTTCAAGTTTCATCTTCACCTATTTCTCATCTTTCGTGCGATGGGAGTCGAAACTTCAGGAGGTTCTGCATGCTTGGAACAGGAGATGCCCTTGAAGCATCCTTGACAAGAATAACTCCAGGTCAGGGAAGAACCACTCGTAATTTCTGCCGGATAGAACTCCTGAAAGTTATCATTCTCGCGGCTATCAGTTCAACCATTCAGTCGTGGAATGAGATTGGGCGCAGCGAGTCAAGGCTCTCGATTGTCTCTATTCTTTCCCTAATTCCTAAGCTTGCATTGACGGACATTCGACTTCGAACCGATTTGTTTGAGAAATCGGAACACTTCCAGCTTCTTGTTTCCCGATGATTTCGGATTGAGGAGCCTCAAATAACTTCTGCTCGAGGAGGGGACAGAATTTCATGACGGTCGCGTAAAATTTTCTTGGGAGCGGGTTGATTGAATCCGTTCGCTTTCAAAAGCAATGAATTTGTTTCTGCTCGGCACAGCGAATCCACCAGATTGAAAATCTCGTTTTGGCGACAGTCGCCCTCCTCTCTTACACTCTCCTGTCGTCAAACCGGCGGCTGCGAACCCTCGACATCCTTTGTTTTCCCCAATGGTTTTCAAAGGACGCGAGGGCGCCGGCCTTCCTTTGCGCGCACACACACGCACGTACGTGCTCTGGATTCACAGAGGTATGCACGGCGGCAGTGTCGGTCGGCGAGTTCGCGGGCAACGAGACAAGCGAGCAAGAAGGCGCGCTTTGTAGGAACCGTAGTTTGTCGTGTTTGTATGCTGATGATGTTGGAAGAGAGACCTTGCGTTCGGATCAACGAACGAGAGGATGTAGAGACGCGCAAAGAGAGGGAGGGTGCTACTATTACGAAGGGAAGAGAAAAGCTTGTGGCGAAAAGAGGAGGGCGCTTGTGGAAAGGATGGGCGCTAGAGATGGGCGGTTGGTAGGTCGGCGAGGGCGTTGCCGTCAGACCACGTTGTCACAACCTGCCGTGCTGCGTGTTTCTGTGTGCAACACTGCGGAGGCCGCAACGACTGACTCCATCCGCCGACAGTCTGGAATAAGTTCTCTGAATGGTGCCGAGCATCGGAGTCGTTGGCCGTCGTCAGATACAAACGACCGAGCCCGCAAGCGATCGGAAGTTACAGGTGGACTCATTTCTGAAAGCTTCTCCGTGAGGTGTGCGGAGTTTTCATCTCTCCGCGATGTCTCTCACCGACTGTCGTGTCCGGAGTACCCAGTGCCTTCCAGTGCGACTGTGCAAAGCTGGTTCCACGCCATGGCCACGGATAGATGCTCCGACATTGCTTTCTCCACACTCCGGTCATGCTTTCCAGTTCGCCGCGAATGGATAAAACCTACTCGCACACCGAAGTCACCACTTGAAATTGAGAGCGTCTCGATTTCTTTGTTCTTTTTTACGGGAATCGGCGGAAACCTCCCGAGCTAAACCAGAGTATACATGTATGACGAGCAATCATGTCAATTCTCCCCACAGGGGCACCCCCGTGTCAACAGTTCAGTCTCTTATTCACAGGAGAGACTTGTTCAATTGTGTCTGAGGTGTCGAATCGAGAATCCGTATTCCGCAATCTTTGTTTTGGTACAACCGGTTTCTCCCTCTTCTGAGTTCTGTCTCTGTCGAAATCAGGAAACTCATGAGTTTTGGAAACAGAATCATCTGTTTTGAAGCGACGTCGACCTTGTCGGTAATGAAACCTAGTCGATTCCGAATGAAGTTTGAAACCTCCTGAACGTCGTTTTGTTTGTTCGAGATTATGGGGAATCAAAGGATGTCAATGTCGTGGATTTACCGACACCTCTCCCATGTTCACGGAGGACGTCCCCGACACCCCAGCTCTCCGTGAGCCTGACCTCAAATATTCCGCAGAGAACTCCGCATTTGACTCTTGTGTGGAAGTTCAAGCTTAACTTCACTAATTCGCTACCCGACGTGACAACAGAGCCCGGCCTGATCCGATGGAGAATTCCACACATTAAGACCTGACAGGTTAAGTGGCATTGAATTCACTCGATCGAAAGGGCTTATCTGGATTGCTCGTGACGTCGAAATCCGTACTTCTCTCGAATTCGAGACTTCTCACCAGTTCAATTGCAAGCAACTCTCGCATTCTCACGCATCTCGATTATGTGTCACGAGGACCGAGGAACTCGTTTCGAATCTCATTATTTGAACTGCGCGATCTGGACCATAGGCTCAAGACTCGACTAGTTTCTCCGCGGCGAGTGATGGCTTAAGACAATGATGGGCCTGAATATGACTATGATTACGGGAAAAAAGGATATGATTATGACTACGCAATAATCATAGCGAAACCGATATCCTCATCCATAATCATAATTATGGTGGTTTTTCTCATCAACGCTTCCTTTCTTTGCGTAATCATAGTCATTATCATATTCACGCGAGTGCCCATCACTGGCGTAAGAGGGCCTTTTCTACAACTGATTTAGATCAAGCAGATAAGTCATGTACTTTTCCTGTATACAATAGCTTCTGCCTCTGCATTTGCATCTCCTCCGGGGTTGCATATGTGACTTGCGAGTCTCGCTCGACGAGCCTCCGTTGCACGAACGAAAACTCGTCTTAATCCGTATGGCTGTGCGATTATGATACCGTTTTGGGTTCAGTCCATCCTCCGGGCTAAGAAATCACACGAGAATAATACTCCTACGAAACAAGCAAACGGTCGGAGAAGCTCATTATTCGTTGGATGGTGCGTTTCTCGACCGAGGTATGAGTGTGCTAGCGCGGAAGATCTTGAGTTCCACCCGCTATCTCCCGCAGAATTCCCGGACTCCTTCTTCTTGAGACTTCTGATCGGACACCTCGAAGCCATCCTGACTCTCAGAACACCGTGCGCGAAGTGTTACGCATGTGACGCAGAGAAACCGTTATTGACTCCGCAATCGAGTTCGTCTCTTCGAACGCTTACAGTATCCGCTTCCAATTCTTATGGAAGTCGAGATTTATTTTGGGATCAGTTGCAAACTTACGGAGTACATTGTTCTCGTTTCTGCAGAAAACCAAAAAAAACACACACAGAGATCTATTCCGAGAAAAATCTTCACGGTTCTAGTCGTCGTCAAAGCTTGGACTGCGGAGAGTGATGACGGCATATGGCGGTATGAATATCTCATTGTCAGGCATATACCAGTTGACTAAATCCGATACCCAGGTTTTCGATTTGGGCGACGAAATGGAGTCACCACGAGGTCTGCCTTATCTATGGAGGGGGATCCCACAAACTTGGGCCTCAAACTCGAATCACCCTGTACGTACTTAACGTACGCTACTCCATGACCGGGTAGCGGGCCACGGAAGGCGGAATTTCGGAGCCACGGAAGCCTTCCTGCCAACCGCAAAGTATTCACATTCTTATCGAAAAGAAGCGTACACCGCCTCCCCTTCCTAGGCACACGCTACGGCTGTGAATGTGCGAAGTGGCTCGAAGCATTCTACGTAATGTTTTGGGAATCGCCTCAATTGGAGACCTCAGATGCATAGTAGAATGTCTTAACTCTTGCATTTTCGGGAAAACCAAGAGACGTGCCGCCGAAACTCCCTTCGATAGTTTCTCGTGAATTTCGACAGAAACTTTCGACTCCGGAAAAGTTCCAAGTTGGCCCAAGTGGAACACTTTACTTGAAGCCCTGCTCCATCGGCAAGATTGAGGTGTTACGCTTCGGTTCGGACGGCCTGGAATCTGATATCGAAGGTTATCCGTCTACGACAACAATGAAACATGAGTGGCCCCCTCATTGTCACCGCAGAGACTTAGTTTTCTAGTCTGCGGAAAGGACTCCGTGCTGTTGCCAGGAGAAGCTCTTTGCCGAATCAGTTTTCCTTCACGATGCAAATTGATCGCCTCATCCGGTACTTGAAGCATCTTCGGTACGTGCTTCCGTTCCTCTGGAGAAGGTTTCGGTTGATAAATGTTAGAGATCAATTAGTTTCACTTTCTTCAGCGGATGTGGCTGCGAATAATATGCCAGTCGGATCAGATCAAAGAATTGCTCCTGCGGCCTGTAGAGGCTCCGCATGTAACAGTAAAACACGAATCGAGCGGATATTTCTGAATTTGCGCTGGAAAGTGCTTCCCTTGCGCTAGCAGACATGACGTCTCTGCACTTTTGAGCCGTGGTTTGCACGAGTTCTTCGTAGGTGGTGGATTACAGACAGGATTTGATTTCACTGCCCGATCTTCTACATTTCTTCAAAAGTTCGTCCGTGGAGGGATCCAATTCTGTTCGGATTTAGACGGTCGGAAAGTTGAAGTGGAAAATAGAAGTAGGAAAGCTTCTCCGGACCTCTCAGGGGCAGACCGCGGCTGGTCAAGCTCTCCAGAATAATGTCAGCCCGTGGTATCTCCCACAATTTACTTTCTGCGGTTGGGAATGAAGTCAACTCGTCGTTGGGGTGTTCCTTGATTTGGTTTAAGTCTTTGATTGTCCTAATCGCAAAATTATAGTTTCCATTATACAACACTCCGGCATCCGTTGGATTGCTTCGTATCTTGCTGGTCGCTCCAGCGTCACCTCAACCCTCTTCTCTGTGTCCTCAGACGCACCTTAGAAGTCAGTTTTCGCACCCTTCCTCTTTCTCGTCTCTAAATTGTCGTCCATAGATTTGCCGATCCACTGTCACCCTCTCTATGGACAGTTACATTCGCGGGCCATTCCATATACGAAGAGGTGATTTGAAAACTGATACCTAAACTATTTCCTCATCCCCGTCTCCTCTGCACTTGAAGTCCTCCACCTGTCTGTTAACAAGACAAGAACCAAACGACTATTCTTCACTCCGAACCTTTCTCGACAATAAACAAGATGTGGGATGGAACTCCCCTGCGGTAGCTCAAGGAGTTCCATGTCTTAGGGTCACCCTCCAATCCAATCCTTCGTAGGAGGTGCATATATCCCTCTCCCACGAAAAGCTCGAAACCATTGTCTTCTACATATATAATTGTCAATTTCGACAGGGTTTCCCTCGATCGCTTCTCATTCTTGCCCTCACAATGCATCTTATCTCATCTCTGATTTATGGCATCCTCGCCTGGGGAATGGCTTCCGACTACCTGATTGAATCCCGTCAGGTTTCCCTTAACGGAGCATTTCTTGCAACTTTCGTTCTCTGCCCTCAATCCTTTGTATTCCTTCACTTCAAAAAACGCGATATTCTCAATATTAGTCAACTTTCTCGTTATCGTCTTGACGGCCTCGATTCCCTCCAATACCACGACCGTCTTTCTCTCTATCTCGCTTGTGCCCGTGGGCCTGTTCGCATCGCGCGCAGACATAGTTTTGACTCCGAAGAACGCCCTCTGCGTCTTCGGGAAATCTGAAGCCACGAGTTCTCGATCGAGCTGAAACCGATCGTTCTCTGCCGCTATCAAAGCGTGAATCTTCGCGTGATCATGTGATCTGATTCAACTTGTGCCTTTCTCGCTCGTAGGAAGTCACAAACAAACAGAGGCAGTTCGATACTCCTAACAGAGGCAGTTCGATTCTCTCTAAGCGGCAGAGATCTCCTCAGCGTTTTCGGTGTTTCGGCAGTGGTTGGCATTTCGTGCGTTGGAATCAAATCTCTAATTATAGAATATAAGTTTGACGAAGTGATGAAGCGGCGGTATGTGCCGACAGACCGATCCATCCCCTGCAGTGACACTCGACTGTCGAAAATAAGTCGGCTTCGGTGTTTCAACTAAGTAAGATGAAAACAGCCATAAGGACAGCTACAGCAAAGAGACTGGGAAAGGAGAGTGTTTGCATTTCACGTGTCATGTCCTCCACGTCATTCTCCCTTCGACACCCACTTTCCATTCTTGGCCTATGCGGAAGAGGATGACATCATTTCCGTTTTGATTGCCCAATCTATGTGCCTGCATGAATATGGTTTGTGCTTAAAAGTAGATGATTGTGATTCTTGACCAATACCTCACGGAATTGCCAGGGAAGCCCCACCGACCTTTCGCCAGGGGCGCCATTGGGCCTGGTGCCGGCTCTGTTCTCAGGGAATCCCCTCGCATATGCACGCTTTTGTGTTAACAATGACCTGTATTTCCGAACCACAGATTATTACCGGTGAAAAGTGGACATTTTATTTTTTTTGCCGGAGACTCCTGAAGGAGGAGCGTCGGACGAAAGGGTCAATGAGCGCCAAACAGCAAATCAAAGTGTGGCGGACGGAATCGTGGCTTGGAAACCAACCACCTATCCTGATACAGTCACCCGGAAATTCACTCTGTGGAAGTGTGAGGAGATCAGAAATAACCCTGGGAGAAACGAAGAGGTCTGTGGACGAGTCGCATCGTTGGAGGCAATCGCAGCCGGCAGAGGATCTGCACTGGTTCTACAAAGAATAAGAAATGCTGTGGAAGTTTTGGAGAACGTTCTCAACGCGAAGGAGGAAACCGATAAAACGATGCGAGTATTCCTGCTCTGGAGTGTTCCACGTACTTCTGGACTTCAGAATTCCAAAAGATCTCAGAGAGTTCACGAAGCGGTGATCGAGTGCTGTGGAGTCCTCGAGAAAAGTTACGCAACAGAGAAGAGACCAGTCAGGAGGAGGGTCGAGGATAGACCTCGAATTCATAATCACAGAATTCGATGATCAGAAGGTTAACTATGCGTATCTTCGCTTGATGCGAGGGAGAAGAGGAAGGCGGAGAGGTTTTTTGAAGATTACATTCAACTCTGCAGCTCGATTCGAATCATTTTTCTTCCTCGCTCCAACGTTCTATTGTTCGAACGGCGAGTTCCGAAATCCGTAATTAAGGATTTGGCGTCTAGTCGAGAACTAAGAGACCGTAGACTCTGAAACCATCATCGTCGAGAGTTCGTCACTAGCGGAGCTAGAATCGCGCTTAGGTAGAAGTAGAATCGCGCGAGGGAAAGCTTCGAGCTGGGTAGCGTCTGGACTCCCGAAAGAACATTGACCCGAGTAGCACCTGGTGAGTGTCAGGACGGAACGGAAACCTAAAAATGATCTCTCAATGATGTCAGATGCAATGATAGACGTCTCATTCTAAAAAATCGTGTGCGTCGCACAAGAAGAAGCCCAACGCGGAAAACATCTCGGTCATAGACTCTAGAAAGCCGGCACCATTTACCCAGATGCCAACTAGCAGTTACCCACTTAGAAAGAATATGTGTACACTAGAAAATTCCGGGCAAGTTTCACGGTACAGTCGGGTAGGGCGTTTGAACATCCGCATCGTTTCCGAAGGTTCTTAATGTCATTTGCGTCTGCCATATATCCACTCGAACCAATGAATTCGAGATTCTGTTAGTTTGTCCACATGTAGAACCGGTGGGGAATCGTATCTATGTCGTGAAAGAGGAGAGAATTGCACACGAAAGCAAATGATAAAGCCTGTACTGGTGACTAATCTAGGCCGACGTTTTCCGCATCGAGAGCAGGTGGGCACAAGAACCCTTTCCTACAGTGGCGTGCACAGGATTTTTTGGAGGACGGATGATGATGATAAAGCATTATTCATTAATCACTCTCCATCAATTCATGGAATAGTCGATCAGAGGTCGACCATATCGATGATTTTCGCCCAATTACGACTCGGGTTTGAACTATCAGGCATCAATTATTATTCATTAATCCCTCAATTCCTGAGGATAGATGGAGGGTCAAAAATGATTAATGCCTAAACTTCCTGGCTTTGATGATGATCTCCATAATGGGGCTTCATTGGTCGAGCTGAAATTGAGGGGCATGACCCCCTTGGCCCCCTGCTTTCCTGGTCGCTGAATTGAATGGATGAAGATTCTCAGCAGCTTCGAGAATGAAATCCTTCAACACTGCATTCGTGAAAAAGGTTGTCCATGAGGAACACTTCCCATGCCGGGAAGTTGATCATCGGCATTTTGATTGAAGAAGCCGAGAAAATTGAGACTGGTGGCCTTGGGACACCTTCATGCAACTTCATTATCGCTTACTGGGGGTTGAGGGGAGGCTTCTTCTACCGTGGTATCGGAGTCCAACTCGAAGGGCATTTCACGCGGAGTTAAAGCATTGCGACTCAAAACTCTACGAGAATCGAGGTCCAAAAAAAACGCAGGAAATATGAGAAGTCAGAATTCGGGTGGTACTGATATACTGTGGGTACATCTGCTGTTTGAAACAGAAGAGCATCGTTAAGCTGACCCGGAATGGTACGCGAACTACGATCTGTATTAACGGAGATGCGGAGGGAAGCGCGGCTTGCAGACGCTCGATGACATCAGAGTGAACTCAGATTCGTTCGAACTGCATTTGTGATGAAGCGGTTCCGAGGGACTTGGGACAGCTTTTTCCTCTGAGGTATAGGACGCTTGATATTGAAATACCGTCCAAAATGCCGTGCTCCAGCTGATTTTTAAGGAACTTCGGGTTTTCCCCACTATGGAATGGAAGTTTAGAACGATGGGTCATCAACTTCCACAACGAAGTGAGACTCGTGAAGTGACCCATTGCTTGACGGAATCTGTCGCCGAGAAGAACCGTTGCGGAGAAACGCAACCGGTTGCGTTAGTTTACAATAAAAAAGCGGTATCGAGGCGCTACCAATGTGTGCTATACATACAGGAGAAATCTTGTTTCGATCCTTCCGCGAATGATGAGTGAGACTGTCGTGGATCGTGCGTTCCTTCGCCCTTGACAGTCCCTCTGCTTACCTTCGCCCGTTTGCGTCATACGTCCTCCCTGTGGTCATGTACGCCAGCCCGAAGTTTGGAGCCCGAATCTTCGGGGCGATACGGCTGAACTGCAGAAGCTCGTTCAAAACTTCCTGAGAAGGGTGGAGTTCCGTGGCGGTCTTGCGAGGGGCGGGCTCAAGACCACCAACGATAAGATCGACACGAAAGTGCTCCGACAACTCATTCGAAACGAAGCTGTCTTCGATGAACTTTTCTGCCTTCGCCACACGCGCACCCGAATTGGCTTCTCCCTGCGAACACACAGTGCCTCGAACAGTCCGAATGGAGCAAAACTTTGCATGGAGGCTTGCGAGACGAATTCACATTTCTTGATCTCTTTCGAAATATGTATAAATCTGTTGTTTGTCATACTGGACACATCTAACATTGTGATTTCTACGGCTTTGCGCCGTTCCCTTAGCCTCAAGTGAAAATAAAGCGTTCTCATTATCATAAACCTGTCAATAAAGAATATTGATTTATTGGCGTCGCTATGGTGCGGTATGTGGAAACTTGGTTGTTTGTGATTCAGCGGGAGTCGGAATTTATCTTTCATAATAAAAAAAGCAACTTTATTTGCCTTGCTCTCGTCTTGAACAAAAAGACGGAAAACATACACTTGTTCACAGTTGTTTGATACATTGGCTGGCTGACTATTACCTCGAATATATGTGTGTTTTTGAAAAGGATGGCACAGAGTCTTGTTCTGAAGTTTTACACAACTAGGTAAGTTAAGAGATCCGCTCACATGCGCCGAAAACTTTGCTCGACCGTGCAGCAGAACCATGGAAAGCCATCGCAAAGTACCACTGATATGGACAGCTTCGAAATATTCGATCGTTTTTGCTGTTTCCTCTCGAGGGTCAGGCATGCAATGACGACTTTTAAAGCAGAACCGTTTCTAGTGATGCGGAAACTAGGTAGGTAAGAACGGCGGAGTCTCATGGTGATGTCGATGGAATTTCAGACAACGATTCAGATGAAAGTGGATCCGTTCATGAGTCACCATGAGACTTTTTCCATTAGTAAGATGACGAAGAATTCGCAGTTTAGTCATGAATCGGATTTCAACAAGCTCTCTGTGACCTGATGAAAATGACTGGACTTGCTTCCGATTCTTTGTCGACGGATCCTCGAAACAGATTACAGGAGGAGCATTCGGTCGAGTCCCCTTCACTCTTCTGACTTCTTTCCGGAACGGGAGACAACTAAACAGCTGAGGCTACGACACTATTCGTGACACCGAGTTTCTTTCCGATCGGCTTCGTACTCGGGTCAGTGAGGTTTGAATAGATCATTTTCAGGGGTCGGCATTGATCCACTATCTCGGGGAGACCTTTCAGGACGTCAAGGACAGAATCGAGCTGTTGGTCACGTATGCGAAGATCTATGCGGACCCTCTGGTAGTTGTCTTCCCATAGCTGTCGAGACCGATGGAAAGCACGCAGAAGGTCGTCTTTTGTTGCAGCTTCTTCTCTAAGTTTGCTGATCTGAAAAATCCAAGACAACAAGTGTTACTTGGGATTGGTTCCATTCGGCCGCGTCGAGAGTGCCGTCTCCAACCGTAGTGACCCACCAAACAAGCAGATGACGTGCGTGATTTGTGCAGTCGTCTGTTGAAAACTACCAGAATGGATTTGGAAGAGAAGGATAGCTTCGACTCCGTATACTCCGATAGACCGATAGAGTAAGTGAAGCTCTTGGCATCGGCGATTGTTCAAGTCTTCTCCAAAAATATGTTATATTGACTCGTTCATGTATTTCAGAAATGCTTCGCTTGTTCTGTCCTCTTTCTGATTTGAAATATTGAATAACAGGAAGGACGCTCGGCTCCCTCAAGCTGAAACAGTCGAGTACGATTCGGTGTGATTCCGAATCTTCTCAAAATAGTCCGATGCGATATCTCGGATGATTGGTTGAAGGTGAAGGTGCGGTTCTAGCAGTCATGCAAGAGATGCGAGCTTCAGGCCAAGCCAGCCGAGGCAATCGTGTCTGCTGAGAGGAGCTCAGACTTTCTATTATTCCAGCAAAGATATAATTTAGAAAACGAGTGGAACAGCAAGGGTTTCGTTTCGAATTGGGAAGTTGAAGCTTTAGTTATGAAGCAGGTCCACGCTCTAGAATAATCGACAATCTTTGGACACGAGCAGCAACGAGTTAGGCATAAGCAAGCGAGTTGTTAAGAAAAGACTTCACATCGTGACGACTCAATACATACCACACGAACTGCCAATGGACACATAACGGGAAAGAAAGACATATTAGAAACAAAGGAACACAGGAGATTATATACAAGACCTAATGGGTACGCAACGAATGCAGTGTGAAGACAAAGACCTATTTCAGGGTGACTATGCTGAGAGAAATATAGGTAAGAATATGTGAGGAACGCTCCAGTTTGTTATAGTCGATCAAAAAGAATGACACGGAGTCGGGAAGGAGAATCCGTGATTCATTCTAATTCGAACATCGTCTCTGATGTTAAATCATGGGTACGGAAGAATGTGAAACGCCCTCCGAGTTTCGGACATGGGTCGTACATCATAATACGGTAAGATGGAAAGGAGGAAAGTGAATCACCTCTTGTTTAAGAAGCAAATTGTCGCGGATAGAAGCCGAATTCATGATGACATCGTTTTCGCCGGGAGAAGCGCACAAGGACGTGATTTCCCCATTGAGTTGACGAGCTTGATCGAGATTGACCGCGTGCAGGCATCTGAAGATTCAAAATCAACTGTTGGCATCGTCTCACACGTGATAGTCGTCGAGTCTCGATCGAACAGAAAATATTCATCTACCTGTTGCGTTCTTTGGCTTCTTCGATCACTCGGGTGAGACGTTCGACTTCGTTGCGATGTTCTACGCGCCATTTTTCGGCTTGATCGCTGAGACCGTTCAGTTCGGATTGGCTTCGCTGAAGAGCCTGCGAGAGGACTTTAATTTGTTCTTCTGATTCTGAGTGACGTCGGCACATCAGGTCGAGACTCTTCTTGAGCTCCAATCTGAAAACCGAAATTGGTTACACGGGAAAAAATTGTGGATCGGAGAAGAATGGCTCGCTCTGCATGTTTGGGTATGAAGTCTTTCGAGCTCACATTTGATCCTCATTGGTTTTGAATTTCTCTTGAGATCTGGCTCTCATCAGATCCCTGAGATGGACACACTGATTGACAACCTGACTGACCGATTCAGCGAGCTGTGTCTCGGCATCCGACAATCGAGAAGAGTCGATTGCTTTCTGGAGGGGAGAATTAGAGGAAAAATTACAATTTTGTTGCCACATCGAGTTGAGTGCGCATTCAGAGGGAAGAATATTCTTCAAGCGATGCGGACGATGCTGAGTGCTTATTTGAAACACAAATCGTGGAAGAAAGGGATACTACTTACGTTGTCTTTCGTGTCGAATGCCTCGTCCACAAATGGAGTTCCAGCGAGAACTCTGAGAACGTCCTCGGAAAGGTCAAGCTGTTCTTCCGCAAAGAGACAGTCTTCACGCACAAAGGCCTCGATTTTCTGGCCGAGTCGCAGGAAAACCTGCAAGATGTTGAAATTTACTAGAACTCATCCTGCACACCATCAGAGTGTGCCTCTTGCAACATCAGCGTCTACACTTACGTCGTATAATTGCGAAACTCTGCACTCTTGAACAGATTGACGAGTGCAGATGCCGTTGACGTGATTTTCGTTTTTCAAACTCTGAACCATTGTCGACTCTGCGGAAGAGAATTCGACTAGAAACCTTGATTTCGTTCAACTCATAGGAAGTGATTGTGGACAAGAGCATTGACAGTCGACCAAGGCTCACCTTTTCGTTCTTTCTCCGCTTCTCGAAGGGAATCGCTCATAGTTTTCAATTCATCTTCGGCGAACTGTAGGTTTTCCTTCGTTTCGGCTAATTCGGCAGCTGTTTCTTTCAACTGTCGCCTGAGACCTTGTAATTCTATTTGGTAATCGTTCAGTGCGTCGCGACAAGTGGCAATTTCGCGAACGCTTTGGCTCAACTGATCTTCCAGCTTCCGAATCTGTTTCGAAATTCTAGCGTGAGTTCCACCTTCTAAGCTTTCTGACGGTTAGATTTGAGTTGAACCGTTTTGGATGAAGCTTCGAAAAAAGATATCAAAACGCTCTACCTTGGATTTGTTTTCGTAGAGCTCGCTTCGGTGAGCTTCGAGCTGATTCAAAAGATCGATCACTATCCGCCCAGACTCGTCTCTTTCGTGTCGATCGTTCTGTATGATTTGATTCCAATAAAGTTTCTGCATCCGATGAAGCTCAACTTGAAGTCTCAGAACTTCCCGCCTGTAGGCTTCCGTCGCAGCATCTTCCCGACTTCGCTTCGATCTGATGATTATCTGCGGAGCGAGGAAAGAATATAATCACAACTGTGGCTTCCGAAAATAAAAATATATTGAAACAAATCGAAGGCGAATCGCCGAACGCGCGATAGATCATCGATGAACGAACCTCTCTTTCGCTGTGAACCGAGGAACCGGTGTCGGCTTCCAATTCGGGAATGCTCGACAGGTCGCTAACTGGACTCATTGGAGCCCTTTCTAGACATCTCTCAACGAGCTGCTGCCGCACCTTCGCGTATTCTTGTTGCAGATCCAAGTGTTCCGCGATCAGGTATTTCAGATCCGCCGCGTAATCTCTCATGGGACGGGTCGCGGCAGTGGGTGAAGACAGAAACCGCTTGGAATCGGTGGACTGTTTTTTTTCTGTTGAACTCCCTCTCGAAAAGGGTCTCCGGAACGAAAATGTTCCTGGACCCCTCTTCAGTTCGCCATTTGTTGAGGCTAAAGAGAAATCGAAGTTAATGAGCAGGTGAAGCCTCCTCGAGAGAGATTTCTTCAATTTCTTCTTTTCGATTCAACTCACGTAACGACCCGTAACAACTTTTTGACATCATTTTATCCCTGTTATCCTGATTGGCGTTCGCGGATAGAACCTCGTCCCGTTTCCGATTACCCTGACTGACGACCACGTCTTTCTGTTTCCGATCGCGAAGAGATCCACTCCTTGAGAGCGTGCTGACATTCCGGATATTCTCCTGGAATTGTGGGAGTTTTTAGAATCTCGCGACACGTCATCACGTCTGGCTATATTTTCGATTCTCGTTTACGCTAATTTGGAAGTTGCGATGATTCTGAGTTATAGAGTCGCTTGGCGATGTAACGCTAGACCGATGTTCTGGAGCAGATGAACCCTTCTTGTATAAACACATGTTACCGATAAGAGAATGGGACCCGATGATGATGATAATAATAATACATGCTATCGGTCGGAAGCCGACGTTTCTAGCTTGCGGATTCCGAGCGGTTGCGCGTCTGCATCTCTCCGATTAACATCGTCGCGAATTCTTCTGATGATAGCTCTGCCTTCATCGGTCTTCTTCGTTTCAAAAAAGAAAAAACTAAGCGAACGAAAGTTGTCTAGATCGAGCATCAATGATCGCAGACCGCGGAATCTGTTTTTTTTTTTCGATTTTCTTTTCTCTAATTCTCAAGTGTCCCGCTCTGTCCAGAGAACTTGATTCGAGAATGGCTCGCAGCGGTGGGTTTGTCGAGAGGCGATGCGAGAGGCCCAGACTGTCAGTCGAGTCAACACAGCCAGAGTTTCGTCATTTTTATGGATGTTTCTGATCGGTCTTCGAAAATGATTTCAATCGCTCTGAACGGAACGCTTGTTTCGGCATCGGCGGAAGCGACAAGTTCTCCACATGACCCTCCTGGCATCTGATTCGAAGTTCGCTCGAATTTGAAGCAGAAAAGTGTTCACCCTAAACCCTAGTAGCTTCCAATTCGCGCAAAATGAATCTTCCTCTGACGGAAATTGAGCTACGGTGAAGAAAAAATGCAGTTTAACGGACTGCGGTAGCACTCACCTGGATGACGTCAGTGTTCTTCGATGGTAATCGGAGCGATTTCGATCGCACCAACGACGACGTCGATCGCGACAACGATTTGTCAGCCATTGTGTCTTTATGGGTTCTGAAATGGAATGGTCACCCATGAGACAAGCGGCGATTCTCGGGGGACGAACGACCGGAAAGAAAGTGCGAACGTTCGCGCCGCTCTTCGGTTCAAGTTCGGACGGATTGTGTCGCTAAAGTTCCTGCTGCTCCACTTCGATCGAGTATTCGTCAGAGAAATCTATGCCACTGATCGCATTCACCGGTGGACACTGTTGCGAGTGAGTTTCGGGTTTTGTTCGGCAGCGAGCGAACGGAACAAACGTCGTTCCTCAATATCCAGCTCTATTGAAGTTGGTCCGAAGGATGAAACGTGAAACTTCCAGAATTCGGTTAATTGTTTCCTCCACAATCAAGCTTGAACTATGGAAAACTCAATCTGCGCTCGTCCACGTTAGCGTAACATCCGCAGAAATGCTCACACAATGGGAGCATGCGTCGGTTACATAACGACAGAAGAACGCCAGCTAAGTCCAAGGTTGCGTCGGATCAATGAATCGCTGAAGATTTAGACAAGGCAGAGTTGATTCATTAAGCGCTACGAAGGTTTTCCTGAACTGACTAATGAGTAGAAAGAATCCTCGTTCGAGGAATTGCGACAAAATACTGCAGTCGGGGCGAGTTTTCTCGGAGAAGAGAGAAATCCCATTTCAGTAACGTTCTGGGAAACCTTTCACTGAAACTTTGTTGGAATCAATAAATTAGAGCCAGTGATTCCGGCTCGCAATTGCGATTGTTTTCGGCGTTGTGAGAAGCTAGAGAAGTTTCGTGGAAGCAATAGTGGAAGTTGTCGGACACTCCTCGTGTTCCCAGTACCAACGATTGCCAAATGTCACTCATCAAGATGTTCAGAGAAAAAAAGCAGCGACGACTGTGGCAGCTGGCGGAATGGTGCTCCGAAGCTTCGCATCGTTCGATTCATAGATAGATGGATGGATGGATGGATGGATGGATGGATGGATGGATGGGTAAATCACAATGTCTCATTGGATTCTTTCGTTCCAAATGACTTCCAATTGCGTCCGCCCGCAACCGAGGACACCTGTGAGCACTCCCCGACCCGCTCCGAACATTTGACCGGTCGCTACGTCCGCTGTCGGAGCGGAGGGATACGAGCGCGGTGATTTTCCGGCCGTTTCCAAACGAATATGGAAGCACAGTGCCCCCTTGCCACAATGCCGAACTAAGCGACGTCCGCCTAAAAGCACCGTGAGTTGAGCGTCGGCGCTGCGAACAAAGGTTTCCTTCCTCTCGATATGACCTCGCCAAAGGGGTTGCTGCTTTGTCGAGATAGCGGTGAGGCCACTTTTGCAAAGTTGTGGTTCAGACACCATCCGGAAAGGATTTCCGCGTCCGCCATTCCATCGATGACCACAGGCCCTGTCGCCTGCCTGTTGGTGACGCAACACATTGACTGGCCGTGCGGCTTGCTATGGCTGGCCACAATGGCCCTCCCGGAACGTCGGCGACAGCACTCACGACCAGACGCCAACACTAACTAACCCGCCACCGACAGGATGGAACGAACTGGTCGAGACAAACAACGTCAGTGACATTCTCATCACATCGCAATGACACTCACGCTCACACGCAGACACCGAAATCAAAGCGACCGATTGCCACAACCGACACCACTCTTCTCATCGTTGCCTTCATTCTGAAGTGAGCTTCATCTTCGTCCGAAGTCGGCGGACCGAAATCGGAGTAGACGGCATCGTTCCTCTAAAGACTATCCGCGAGCCTGCGCATTTTCTTACGCTAAACCGCCGACGACAAGCTGGAAGACTAATCCCGGCGAACTGCGGCTCTCACGGCGGCGACGCCTTCTTCGCGATCGATATCTTCAGGAACTCCGGCTCCGCTTCCAAGAGCATCATCATCATCATATAACTAAATACAGAACGAAACCGCGAATGGGCACAGCTGGAGATGGTCAGTGTCGAGAGGAGACGAAGCGAATCAGCTCGAGAAGTATGACCTCCGAGCAGGAGACACACACGAAGAGTCAAACTGATAAACAAACAAATTATATCTGTTAATAATGGCCGCGATTCTTGAAGTCACGACCGAAGGCGAACATTCCTCGCAATTGAAACTACGTTTGCCGACCCTGATGTGTTAATGTGAGATCGTTTACTCATCCCATATCGTTTGCTCAATTAGTTTTGGCACACGTTGTCGCTAAAACGATGCATCGTCGTTATTGATACAATTCCAAGCAATTCGATGTGAATGACCGAGTGTCCGATCACCGTTAGCGAGTAGAGATACAAATTATTACGCAAAAATGGGAATGATGAGTTTGTATCGCTGCAGCAGCAACAGCAGCTGGGAATCTGCCCAACGTCCGAATTTAGAAATCGATGAGAGAGTAGTTCCCGCTCATTCCTGATGATCTTCTGGTGTCGCCGCGTCCCGGCATTTTTGATTCGGCTTTCTGTGAAAAGCCTCATCTGGATAACTGGTATTCTAATTTCTCTCATCATCATAAACAAGAGACAAAACTGTTCCAACGGCCAGCGTTGCATTCCAGCTTGCTGTTCACCTTCATTAACAACTTTGGAGCATGCCCCGATTCCATAGTGGTAACTTCGATTTGACCAACCGAGCGCTGTCGCCGCCGCCGCAGCAAGAGCCGCCGCTCCGTCGGCAAGCTTGCATTAGGGTCTCCGGGTCCATCCAGACCCATGGACGGAAAAACTTCATGTGTTTTCGGTGAGTCATTTTCGCCGGTTTCTCAGAAACTTCATCTCGCGCGTTGGCAGCGTTTTGCGGCGATAATTAGTGTGCTTGACATCGATAGCAATGAATTGTTCCTGATATCGCTAGGTCGGCGAGTTTTGTAAATTTTTGTCGGTTTCGATGATGGTCAGCGGAAAGCGAAGGCGTTGGTGATCGAACATCTCGGTCCCGTTGTCGGCAACACGCCCTTTTTCCCGACAACGTCGTCGTCTGTCGTCTTCCAGTGGACGTTGCCGAGACGTGGTCGGCAGTTAATCCGCATCGCGTCCCAGAATGTTGTCCGTCGAAGCAAGGCGTCAGTTTGATCACATCCGCCGCCGCAAACGCTGGCTGGCTATGCAGTCAGACTCAAACTAATTCGCCCTTTCTTCTTCAGAAAAAAAACTCCTTCTCCTTCTAATATCACTCAATGCTCGGCCGTGGCCCCGCGCAAACCGCGGCTTGACATCGGATGATGAGGGAAATCTATCGCCAACATTTTTCCATCGAACGTCCGAAGCCCTGTCGTGGATGCTGTTAATTAAGAGACAAGTTGACTGGATCCACCAGATCGATATATGTGTTAGGTACAAATATGAAGATGAAGACACTGATAAACGTTCGGACTAGCGCACATGGGCTCAAAATCGATGCTTTGACAAATCTTGGATCTAGCGGTAACCATTCCCAAGAAATGATTTCCAGCTGAATATGAGCTTCGTCAACAGGGGCAAGCCAGCGAGACAGACGGCGAATGAGAGAACGCGCAAGCAAACAAACAAACAAACCAACCAACCACCAATCGTCATGATCATAGTCGCTGGATCGCCGGCGCTGTTCCCATTTATCATTGAAGTCAACCAACGTCATCTGCACGCTTCACAATCGGGATCTATCTCTGCCCTGCTAGATCCCTCTAACACTCATCTCATGCGGTTTGTTGTCAAGCGAATTCAAAGGATTCGACGGCTGAAATCGCGTCCATCATTTGAATAGACAAAGGAACGGAAGCGCCGTCCTCGAAACGAGTGGACTTCTGATGAGCAAAAAAACAGAAGTGCGATATTATTGCCTGGAGTCCTTGGCTAAGAAGGGTCCACTCGAGCGTGTCGCCGGAGTTTAGGGCGCTGAACGCCGCATCCGGCTACGTTGAACAAATTCATTTAACCCGATCCTTGGCCTCGAAGTCTACGCCATTGTCATTCAAACAGCATTTGACCTCCCTCACTTCACCATTAATCGACGTCAGAGCCGTGCATCCCTTCTTACTCTGCATCGAAAAACTTGTCGGAAACTCGGTGCCGGTTTCAATGAATCGCGACAACGGGAGCGGCGGCGGCGGCAGCAGCCACAGAAGTTGACAGTGCTCTCCTCGAACGAGAATTGAGATCGCGAGTTATTGTCATATAAATATAGGTAGGTAATATGTATTATGCCGATGAAATAAATCTGCAAGGGACCAAGAGAGCCCACTAGATGGGAAAGGACGATCTTCCCTCGCACTGGAACACGCTTTCCTTCCCACCGCAGCAAAGCTATGTGCGGACGCGTCCAGCCGTCACCCCAAAGTACAAAGTGGTGTTATTTACCTTATGAGTACGGTGCTCATGAACCGCTCGGCAGAAAGTGCGCGTTACTCGTCCGTCACGAGTTGACCGATGGAGAAGCATCTCAACTCAACGGAGTCAACAAGTGAAAAATACGCTTCCGTTTAGGCTCGTGTTCGTTGTCTGTTTGTGGCGGTCTTGCAACTTCGTTGTCCGATTCAAGCATCCAACAAATCGATCGATCCATCGTCAGTGCTTGCTTTACTGACTGTTGGCTGGCTGGCTGGTCCGATCGATCCATCCATCGATCTTTTGACCGTCCATCCATCCATCGTTCCTTCCATCCATCCATCCATCAATCGATCCATGGATCTACCTTTCTATCTTCAAAACATATAGGAAAATATTCGCATGCATTACAGTGACCCACTCTCAGATGGTTTCGTTTTCCGAGCTGACATAGTGAAAAATACACGGATACACTCGTCGTTCTAATCTTGGGATTATGTGTTCATTGATGAATGCGTCTGTTACTGCCCAAAAGTGACCACTTGGAATTGCTGAATTTCGGTGAGTACGATATGCTAGATGCGGTCAACCTTCTCGAGCTCCAAGTTCTTCGATCGATTCCGATGGGAACGAAGCACCACTCTTGAGGAAATTTCGCACTTCCGATGTTAAATGATTGTTCGGGGCTCGATTCTTCGACTCCACAGAAACGAGATTCATCTTTCCTTGATGAAGTCATGTTCCCGAACTCAGTTGTAAGATAACCACGAGATCTCTTTTGTACCATGACATTGGCCGGGGCTGTGGAGCCAAAGTAACGGCAGTCTCGAGCCTCCAAATATCCGCGGAACTTCTGCTCACCAGATTTCGGATCATTACTCATCATTCTGACCCACTAATTGATTGAAAGCGCAACACTCGCTTCACTAGTCGAAGCTGAGCTCTTCTAGACGAACATAGCTCCGTGCGGCGGGGGATTCCATTGAAATGTGGTAATGCTCCATAATTTGCGGGCGTCGAAGGCGTCGCTGGCGTTCGTACAAATTGGCAGCACATAAACAACGTCTCACGGAGCAAATTATCTCTCTCGGCAAACGAAGAATTTGTGGAAAAAACACGAGGCGAGTATTGTCCTCGTTTTCTGGGAATTTTCTTGAGGACAGCCACTTGAGCAGTGAGTCTTCATGAGATCTGACATGCGAGCTCAATACATAAACCAGAAAATCCGAAAGACAATATGATTGAGACGAACAAGAGACGGGCTTCACGGCACCGTGTGCCGCTCACGCGGGCTCTGCGCTGAATTATTCGTGAGAAGAGTTCTAGCGCCGTCAGGGGAGGGTTTTGAGAATGGAAAGCGGGAGATGGTCAGGGAGTTTTACAGTCAGACCGCATCGGGGCGCCACTTGTCCCAAGTTTTCGCTCTTTTCTTTCAATGAATTCGTAAAGATCTTGGCTCTTGCGATCTTAATTTGGATCGAGTCGAGCAACAACTGGTCCCCCTCCGATATTCAGTCAAGCTTCCAGCAATGTCTCCAAATCAAAAACGAAAATAGAATTTTTGATCTGCGAGCGCCTCTAGCGGAGGGCCGGGGCGAAAACAAAATGTTCACTGATCGAATGGAAATGTCATCTTAATTCATCTTCGACCAAGAGTGCGCGAGCTCACGTTCGAGAAACGTTTGAGAGGATCTTCTTCATTGACGTTCCTCTCACAGATAGAAGTCCGCATTTTAAAACCCTGTTAGCGGAATCGGTCGCTTGTTCCCGCACCCGTGAACGGTTTCGCTTTTTATGGCAGGCGCTTTGTTCTTCGAGGGACCACGAGAGCTTTTATTTCTGAAACGTCTACCTGACTGACCGACGCTATCAAGTGCAGAAAAAGCATTCTTTTAGTGCGCTAAACACGTCCCGAGAGGCTTGGTGTTTGTGATATGAGCAATCGGCATCGTTTCTACCGGCCGGCGTCAAGGAAGCACGTTTTCCTTCTGTGGCTTCCCGAGTTCTGCGCAGAGAGAACGAGTGGATGGACTTGGAACGCTCGTCCTTTTGCATAAAAATCGGCGGTTGTTAAACCGTGGATAAATCACGACGTCATGATGATAGTTTTCGCGATTAAAAGAAAGGCACGAGCGTGAGATCGCATGTTTCTTTGAATAAGCGATCTGTTACGCGGAGAAATGTTCGGAAGTCCAACCATCGTGAACGGATGAATGAGTTTTTCGTGCGATGTTCGGCAGAAATGTTGGAAATTCGTCACATTTCATTCTTCACAGTTCACAGATATTCATCGATTCACTGGGATCTACTTCTTGCGCCGTGCTCCTCGACGCCGACATGCCATCTGAATTCATGAGAAACAAGGCGGCTGTTCAGATTTGAAAAGAGAAAGTCAGGAGAGAAGGCTCTTAGTAAGCGGTTCAGTGTTTTCTTTGTTTTCCGACGAGTGACTCGAGCTTTTTTCCACATCTTGACAGAATATCAGGTTGAGGAGCTGTCAGAAGGATTCGAAAATCACTCGGTTCTCGCAGATCCCCTTGACCAAGACTCAGCCGTCGAGTTTTTCGGAGGTGTTTTGGTCACAAAAAATTGAACTACGTCAAACGAGTTAGTTATCAGTTTCGTTAACCTCCACGTTCGTTAACCGTGGTTTCGCGTTTTTCTGCTTGCTAGCGACCGCTGCTGTCACGGGTGAGCCGTCTTCAGGCAACAGCACCGTTTCAGCGGCTTCATCTTCATCACACACCATCGTCATCATTACCCATCATGAGTCGCCGCAACAGCAGCTGCGAGCCGGAGCTGCGAAATATTCTAAAAAATACAATCATGGTATAGACTACAAATACTTTTTGATGAGATCCACTCGGCGATCGTTCACGGGGTCCAAGTCGGCGAAGACGACCGACGTTGAAACTGTGTCGACGTTAGGCAAACAGAAAGAATCGTTCGCTTTTGACCAGAAAAGAGGAGAAAAAAATGAAAGCAAGAGAGAATGAAGGGAAAACTTTTGAATGTAAAATTCCAAAGAAGGAATCGCTATCCATACAGTGAAGCATTTACGATCGCTAGCAGAGTGAAGATGACAGGGCAAACAATGGGGACCGCGTGCACGAATTGTGTTGCAGGACCGCGAAGAGTGAGCCGTTTTCCGCTCCTTCAAGTAAGTCATCCCGTAACAATCGCGCCGGGTTTCACATTGCGCGAATCCGTAAACGAGAGGACATCTGGAGAGCATTGGAAGTGCGCCTCATAGATTGTTCGGGCGTCGGTTGCGGGATGGAATACGGGAGCCTACAGCCCCCACCGGAGTCAATTCCAGAACCGGCTCTCTACTGAAGTGAGGAAGTTGAAAAGTATGGGAAAACATCTCGGAACAGATTGCGCTTCTCGTTACCCTGGGAACATTTTGCCCCAGAATAACTCAAGATATCAGATCCTCTGAATTTTCTGGAGTCTTGAGAAAGATCGTGGTGGGAGTGGACTTTATAATTCCCGCTGCCACCCTCACCGCGAAAACGATCCTGTTGCATACATCGGTCATCGTGTTCGAGCGCATGTACAGCTCTGCCTAAAACGGCGAAATGAAACATGAATTGCTCACCCCAAACCATCTTGAAACGATGAATGCTGAGAACTGGATGAGGAAAACATCCACATTTTGAAGCTCATGGGAGGCCAACTCCGATGTATTTGGAGTCGTTTTCACGGCACAGGTAAACTTGTATTTCCTATTGATGAATACACTGCGGATGATAGATCTCCACGCGGTTGGAACGACCGCGACCAGAGCTAAGGCCGCACATATAGCGCACCGCTTTCTACAAGAGGGGCCACATCGCATCGTTCGGATTAGCTCAGAGAAAAGTCGGGGAAAGGAAGGAGAAGAGGAAAGGATAGAGAGCAAGAGAAGCGAGGAGAGGACAAAATGCAGGCCGGTCTGGAAGTGAACACGAGGCTCCGCGAAAGGGCTCAGTTGCCATTTTGGGACAGACTCGCTCGAATTGACATCGTAGTCCGCCTCATGATATGTGAACTGACTTTCCTGCAGCAGCGTTCGGTCTGCTCTACGAGAAAGATGACTCCGGGACAGAACAAGCTCAAAGGGCACTTTCACAAATGTGCCGAAGAATCATTTTCAGATCCGTTCGCGACGATTTGCCTCACACGCAGAGAAAACGTGAAGAAATTCGTGAAGTGGGAATGAATTCCGAAATCAATGATCTTTTGGATTCCTCTCGAGTCGAAATGAGCTATTTACACGCTTGTTACAGTCAAAGTCCCGCTCCCGTAGCGCAATCCACATCCGTACATTATTGGATGAATGAATAAATCAATCGTATATATCGGATGCATCTTTCAGACATCGATAAATGTCATTCTTCTTCTCATGAATCGTGCTATTCTCCATCCTATCCGGCGCCACGATGCGGAGTGCCGCCGTGAATCCAGTGTAGCCCGGACGGAAGAAAGACCCATTTGTCGTGCATACGGCTCTTGTTACCGCTCGACGCTGTTTTGACCGTCAGTCGAACGAACTCTTTCCGGTTCCGATATTACCACTTTCTCTGTAAATCACCGACGAAAAACAAACAGCCGATGAGGATCGGCGATTCGTACAATGAAAGTATCGTAATTCTCAATTATACTCGACTGCATCCCTGGACGGAAGAGGAAGGAGAGAGGAAAATAAAATTGGAACAATTTGTCCACCGGGATGTAATTCAGCTTTTGAACCATGGCACTGAATGTTTCCGCGAGCCGTAGAGATCCTTTCGCTACGCTATTGCGGATAACCGCCAACGCACCAAAAGATTTACGCTTCAGACCACTGACTAAACCGAACTTTTAGTCGACCGGTTCGAAATGAGACAAGGTCGACGTCGCTTGACAGTCGAACACAGAGCAACCGATTTTGGAACAGGCAAACACAGCGATGAGAGCGAAGTTTGGTTGCGTTGAGCAAACAAACGACATCGAACAGAAAGATGTAATCGAAACAGTCCTAGAATATCGCTCAAAAGCCGAAACACTCGAGCAAAACTCCGATAGATGGGTCTTGTCATGTAGAGTACCTCTCGCGGGTTGGTTTGCCATCGAATCTCATCCGAATACTTCCGGAGATTCCAGAGGAACCTCTGTTCACGGGCAGGAGGATTTCGATCGAACTCCTGGTGAAATGCTCCGCCATCTGGATTCCCTGTACTTTCGAGGGCCGAATCATTTGAAGCTGATCTCATGGCTTCGAACTAGGACAAGATGAAGGATGAAGGGCTTTTGTTTTTCGTTTCAACGATGCGGAAGTCCTTCATTGGGAGTTCGAAAACAGCCGAAGAGAATCGGAGTTTGTTTTAGAAACTAGGCTGCATTGTTGTCATCAGTGGCCGCGCTTGGTGGATAAATGGGAATTGATGATTCTCGAAGTTTACCAATCGTCCCGCGAGCCAGAAAAAGAGGAACGCCACGAAATCAGAAATAGAGCCGATGCAACTCATTGACGGAGACAATTCGTTTTGTGCAGCACAGAAACAAAGCGGACTTGGTCAGTTGGTGGTTCGATCGAAGCAGGTGTACAGGACAAAACAATGCTTATGTGACCGTGGACAGAATCGTGAGGGTTTACGTGCAGGTTGGCGCGGTTCCGCGACCAGCTGCTGGATCAGAAACCACTTTCCGTCATGGGTTACTTGGCCCTGGCGTTTGCTTTGCGACGTAATTGGCATGAAAACACAGAGAGGATGGATAATGGATCTCTTCACGGTGTGAATACTGCTCATCCGAAAGCGGATTTTTTCTCAAGAAATTCATCTGAATCCAAGGCCGGTTCACGTTAATTCGCGTCAATCCCAGAATCGACCCGGTGCCAGAGATTCTCGCGAAAATTCCGCTTGACATCCCAGACTCATGACTACCGTCGATTCACTCGTTTGAAACCTTCCGACTCGGGCCTGGAGCTACTTCTTGGATGGGATTTTGCGCTATGCTTCACAAAGAATTCGGACATTCGAACAATAAGCGTCAAAATCAGAAAGTTGGAACGAACTTCGCAGAAATTTATCGAGTAAGTAGAATGAGTTTTTCATGCTCCCTCCCGTCTTTAGGAAGAGTCGCACGGGCGACGCTCATGGGTTTGATTAAGGAAAAGCTTTCTATTCTTACACAAAACCCGATGCTTTACTTCCACTTGAAGCATGGAAACGGGTCGCGGTGATCGTGAGCCTGCATGGAAACAAACACAGAGTCACTGTCGACCGAAGCCATGGGTGTTATAGCTTCTCGTAGTCGTCGTCCCTCCTTTATTTACGAAGCCTGGACCAGACAGCCATGCGCTTGTGGACACAGTAGGTGTCTGGATCCGTTTTGAACAAAAGCGCTTCCAGAGTCGTTACTAAAGAGATCGAGCAAGCTCACATCAGACGGTTATTCATCCATTCATTCATTCATTCATTCATTCATCAAGTCGAAGAGCAGTGACGATCTAAAGTATAATTACGCCTCGAAGGAGCTTCCGTGGACAGACGGAAAGGAAGGAATCCATCTGAGCCATTCAACTTTCTAATATGGTGTTATGTGGCTGCTGATATTTCTCCGTACGTGGGACTGAAGATCTTCGAAGTTGCCACGAGCTCGGTCGGCTCATTAGAATAAAACAGAGCAATCGGAAGTTTATGACAGTGCCGGTGAGGCATTTCTGTGATGCGTTCCGTTTGTTGTGATCGATTCCGCAATGCCGAAGCGACGATTTTGGCCATAGATGATATCACCATAACGGATCCCGAACATCGCCCGTGGCTCCGACCAGGATAACTTTCATGACGAACTCTCACGCACACTTGTGATTGATACAGCTAGCATCGAGAAGGGAGCACGCCACTTATTCTGACCTATCGATCAAAGGTTCTGTGTTCTTCGAATCGTCACCTCTCACTAGGGGCGGCACTGTAGATCGTGATTGAAGTTTTCACAATTCAAATGATCGAAGAATTGAAATTCGGTTGAATTGCCAGAAGAAGAAAATATTTATCCTTGCTTCCCAATCCGTCCAGAATTTCGAAAAACGCGAAGACCATCAAAAATTGGAGCCTCTCGTGCACTCATTTCGCGTCAACGATTCAAAGCACAATTCATCGACGGACAACGTGTGCGACGCGCGTTCGACCGCTTGAAATTTTCGACCGTTTTTCGATTCGAGTGGCATCGTCCACGCGGCTATTATTTCAATCTGTTCTCTGACGTTGGGGGATCAACGTTATCGTCTGATTTTGTGACCCGTGAGAACTGTCCGGAAGCGAGCACTCAGAAGAATTTCGCTCCGTCGAAAGCTGTCGAAAATTCAGTTCAATGCAATCACGCATGAAAATATCGGCTCCGGTCCGATTGCCACTCACGATGACGAAGAATCGGACTTCGGTACATTTGGTACTCGAGAATGTGGCTGACCCTCACGAATTGGAGTACCTCGACACTCGATACGACAATTTATGCCCTCGTGAACGAGAACAGGAAGCGCAACTAGTAGGTTCAAATGATTTCTGTAATCGCTCTCAACTCTCCGCTGAACGGACAGCTTCGACAGCACATACTACAAACAGGCAAATGAACGCTAGCGACGGGGTAGCTGCTCGCCGGGGGTCTTCTTCAAACGTCTTTTTGTAGTTTTCAGTGCGTTGGGCGCCTGGGCGTTGTCTTGACGTTCCCGAAGCGAAGCGCCTATCCCAGTTGCGCCACCGGGCATTACTGTCTCGAGCGGCAGTTGCAGCTTACAGCGACCACTAAAGTCAGAGCAAACGCATCCTGTGTGTGCCGATGGAGTTTGATCGCTTTAATAATTGCCGTGCCGCGATTTCGGAGATCACGTTTTGAGCTTATTGCGTGTACGACAGTGGGTGCCGTGAAAATCATCGCAAACTGTGGGACTTCGCGAGCAACGAGCTGACCGCAACAGGGTTCCGGGCCAAACTGCTACGACGATGTAAGTTTACATTGAGCAACCACTTCGCGTAGCCAAAAAGGGGCATCTGTGTCGAAGTCGATTCGTACGGATGTTCTTTAGAAAGCTTTCTCAATCGTCCATCCCCGCCCCTCCTCATGAAAATTTTTCAATTGGACCACATGGCAGTGCTTCCGGTTTTGACCTCACTCATCAAAATTCACTGATTTTGCCCTTCCTTCGGAGTCCATAAGATATGAGAGAATGTTCCTCGAATACGCCTCGGAGTGTCAAGTGTCGACCAAACAGTGAGGCTGAGCAACAGACATCGAAGAAACACGAAGTGCTCGTGAGTTGCCACCACGAAAAAATCAACAACAGCGGTGAAAGTTGAACTGCGTTGCGATACGTCAAAGAAAAGTTCATGTGAGCTACGGAGCTTTTGTAGTAATGTGTGAAAAACTCAGCATCATTAGCCGACAGGATTTCCCTTGCAAGACCCGCGATTCCGTATGAACGTCTTTTTCGTTGTTCCCGCAGTCTTCGCGGCGCCGCTCTAGGATCTTTCAACTTTCGGGCGGCCGAAATCGTTGAAGATCAATTGTCTACCATTTTAGTCGATTTTTTCTACGGTCGACGAATTTTTCTTCCTCTGACGACTGTCCGAAAGAGCCTATCCAAGGCTCTAGTTCGGAAATTTCGAAATTCGTCGGCAATTCAATTGCTGTGATTGTTTCTGTTCAGAGGCATTACTAGCGAAGTGAAACAATACAATTCAATCTGCCGCTTAGCTGAGAACACGGCTGAGCAGTTTCACCTTTACCTCACCACAAGCCGCGACCTCCCGTTCGACAACAATGAGGGTTGTTCAATATTTACACTGTAGGCAAGCATTCCTACAGATGTTCTAACTTTGAAAGAAACGAGTGATTGAGTGAGTGAGTGACGTGTGGAAATTGAGGGGGTGGCTCGTGAACACTGCATTGTTTCCAAAATTCAAATCCGCCAGATCAATCCTGCGACACCACGATGTCTCTTATTCATATATTACGGACTTTCGGTTCGCCGACAAGCAGGCAGACAGGCAAGCCTGATGCCTCAAGGCAACTTGTCGTGCGTCCTTGTCGGCTAGATCGAGTAATGAAGCATGTCGCCATGTTAGACTGGAAATCAGGGAAGCTTTCAACAGAGCGAGCGTCCGAAGACATCCGGCATGGGCTCCTTCCGCAGAAGGCGCATGATTGCCGTGAATCCTCAAACCGGGATCGTATCAGCGATTTCTATAGGTGTAATTATTGGGATCATGCGCTGACCAGAAACTGCGTGGGGAGACCTTCTTTCTTTCCTCGTATTTCCTCTGTTGTCTGCGTTTAGGTGTGTGTGTGTGCGCCCGTCTGCTTTAGTTTGTTGCAGGGCCCACGCAGGCGCTTGTGGATCAATCGGGCCATCTTCGTGTTTGTGGACAAAGGGCCCATGAGTTACAGCGGACCGAACGGCGTTCATAGAACACCGAAGATGGAACACCGGTTAACACCTTGAAGCTCGTTAAGATCACGAAACTGATTTCGAAACGAAAGCCTAACGCTCATTCGTCCTAGCCTTATAAACAAACATACAACAACTCGGTGACGTTTCCGAAGCCCAATTCGCGTTCAAGGTTGACTGAAGAGAAAAATCGAAAATAATAGTATTGCCCGCGGCTTGGTGACTCGTGGTGTCCACAATCACTTGCATCAGCGAGCACTCACAAAAACACACTGCGAGTTTAGCAACAATTTGCTTTGAATCTTCTTGTCAATCTGAAATCTTTTGGAGATATCTGAATTCCGTAACGGCCACTCCAGACGGAAACGACGTTTGTGTAACAGTCTGATCGTCGGTCCGTCTCTCAATCGGTGGGGTCGGTCGGTCCCTCGATCCATAAGTCTTGCTTTACTTATTATCCTAGAACTGTCCGTAGCGAGCCAGCTGACTGACACCGAGTAGGTCGCACTGCGTTCAGATCATGCGTCTCATTGCGAGGAAGGAGACAAAATTCAAAAACTCGCGTCGTCGCGCGACAACAGCATGTCATCGATCCTAACTCAAGCAAGACACTTGGCCAGCGTGCTGGTGCTGGTTCTCGCATTGACCCTGACGAGCGTTTGTTGACTCGCTGTAGCCACTCGGAGAAGCGGAACTTACCGAGTTGTTTGGCGCTCGAGCAGCGCCCTGTCCGCGTCCGACGTCAAGTTTACAGTACACTAGATGAGCGCACTCGTTGTGGGGTCACAGTTAGTGGTAATGACGCGGATCGCCGTCGAGCGAACGAACGCAAGACCAAACGAACGAGCAGCCAGGGAACCTGCTGGCCACTCACAAACAAAGCAACGGGCCACGAACCGTGCAAAGCTTCTGATCTTTGTCTGGCCACTTCTGCTGTGGTATCGCTCACGACCAGCTTCGTTTGACGGAATCCAGAGGGCGCTCACGCTTACTACAGTAGGTGAGCGCCAGCACACAGCGTGAGGAAGGGTCGTTCGTGAGTTTCTTGCCGTTCCATCGGGGAACCCTGCTTGACTAGGTGGCTAAAGACTGTCTGACTGGGTCGATCGGACTGCCGCACTCTTTGCTCAACAGTTCACGTTCAGAGATCATCAATAATTTGTAACAAGAGGTTGACATCAGGGATATTGTTTTCCATATGATTACACTTCGTGGTTCTCCACAACATCGCGCCACGAATTAAGAAGTCGATGACAGAGATGAAGTCGCGTCAAATACTCGGCCTGTCGAATTGTCAGGACACTTCCTGTGACGAAAACAGAACTTACAATGAGCTCCAGATTCCGAACGAAAGCTTCCTGAATGGTGGGACTCTCTCGATATCTGCTTGCTGGCTGAGGTTTTCCTCGTTTTTTTCGGGAACGAGGAAAGAAGGGAAGGACACAACGTACGGATCTCGGACCGCTTGGTTGACCTCCCGATATGGATCGCTTCGACTCAACGAGGCCACTAAATGCTTCCGTCCAACGGGACGTGGGTTCTATCTTTCGGATACACAGGAAGCAGGGACATCGAAAAACGAGATCATTCCTTGGCACAGCGTTACTCCGGCGGGTGGGTTGAGAGGTTTCGTGATCACCGTCCCGATGCGTGTTCCATCTATGCTTCCTTTATGTGCGGCAAACCATGCTCTAATCGCCACACCCAAACCTCTCTTTGCCCGAATTTTGGTGGGCTTCCGAATCAGTTTATCGAACTGTCTTTGCTTTCTTCGACGGACGCACAATATGAGCTGTACCTCATTGATGCAACAGGTAATCGGCGAATCGACACCGTTCTTGCCATCGCTACGCGCCAATCGCCAGAGGCTCTTGCATTTCCCTCGGTTCTGATACTTCCAAAAAGCTTGATTACATTTCGGGTTCCCCTCATCCTGGGAAAACTTCTATTTCGAACTTATGAAACGAGAATGATCATGATACTTCAAAACTTTCTATCGATAGAATGTGCATGAATTAAGTCCAATGACTTTGTTTGTACCTGGATACCGATGGAGGATGACCTCTGTCTTTGTTGTGCGAAGAGAGCCGCCAACCTACAACTGTGGACACGCAAGCAGTGTTCCTACGTCGCTTAAAACACGCCATAACAGGGAGAAGTGATAGTGAGTTGAGGCAAAGAACCGATCCTCCACTTACTCGGTCATCATCCTCAACTTCGAACATCTCAACGATCGCACAAAACATGAATCCCCCCGGCGAGCACCAGAGTTTATTTCAAGGATTTCGAAGGCTACAGTGGAGCATTCATGCCCCGAGGGAAATGTAAAGTAGAGTTGAAAATATAGTTTCCATGAAACTCCGCAAGAATACAGTTAAGAACATGTTGCGTGTTGCAAGCGGTTTACTAAATCGCGAGATAGCCTACGTGAATGAACTTTAGAATAGCTCTGAAATCGACGTGGTCGGAGGGCTTCGGAATGAAAAACTGCTCCATGGAGCCTGTTTATCGATTATCTCTGGAGCCTGGAAGTTCAGGCATAAATCATTTTTGACTCTCCATCTATCCATATGAATTGATGGATATATGGATATTTGATGGTTGATTGTTCCAGCCCCGGCTGTGATTGGGAGTAAATTATCGATGTGGTCGACCTCCCACCAACTATTCCATGAATTCCTGAAGAGTGATTAATGAATAATGCCTAAACTTCCAGGCTCTTGTTATCTCAGTTCTTTTACTGGGTTTCCCGATGGCTTAGATACATGAGCTTTGGGTGGCTCAAACCGACTATCGGATCGAGCCCCTTCTTTCAGGCTAGAAGGAACCTGTCTTGCAGAAATTATACATCCATAGAGTGCGATACAGACATCATGAAGCATCAACTATTTCACGTTTTTGCGTTATGCTTTCTTTTTCCGGGCTCAGAACGCCAAATGCCACTAGCGTTATGTTCACTGAAGCGAGTGTGCAGTATATCGAGCCCTGCTTGATGTGGATTCGAACCCTCAAATATCGAAACTCAAATAATAGACCCAAGAATCGGAAGAGAATCCATGTTTGGGGGAATGGGTCAACCGGAGAGGCGCCCTCCCCATAGAAGTTGTCGCCCGGGGCTATCGCCCCGTTCGCCCCCCCCTATGATGCCGGCTCTGCATCCAAGAGAAAACTCATTGCATCCTCAAGCATTCCTCCTCTTTCGAAAGTCTAGAGATGTTTGACGGCCCGTGTTCAATGCGAGATCTTTTTTCCACAGATGTCTGATACTATGTTACGGGTTAGTTCGTGGCAAACGATCATCCTCGCGACGGCTACGCTCTTGAATTCGAATGTTCGTGCCCCGCCCTCACCGCCTGCTTCGCCGAGAGCTTCGAGTTCTCAGAAAACATATGCACTTGATTATCGGGACATCCGCGACTACATCCTACCCCAGGTAGGTGATTTTCGAACCTCACTTGTTTTGAATTCGGTACCTTTTGCGGTCTTCGGAGAGTTTGAATTGATATCTCAACGTCTGCATGTTCGATGAGTGAGACGAGATGTTTTCCAGGGTTTCTACTTCCGATCATCGTCGTTCCGGCGGGATCTATCTGGAAGATCGCTCGGTTCAGTTTCTCCCTTTTACGAACCCATTCTTCCGGAGAGACGAGTTGATCTCAACGTAGTGGCTTTCGAAGAAACCGGAGAGGATCGCATCCCTGCGACTCAGGTGAATTCACGTCGGGTTAAGAGAAACCACGGTCTGTCTTTCTCCCCAGTTTTTGTTCGATTCTTTCGAGTCACATTCCGGAATTCACCGGAATTAAAGCGTAGAATTTTCCTTGTGTACTTGAGTCGTATCCGAATCCAACCACGATTCAAAGCGCGTACGTTCTTATCGTCAGGTATTTAATCCTCCTTCGGAAGCAGAAGCTCTCGCTACGAAATTCACGCCAACTGAAAAGTCGGTCGAGTCTGAGCCCACGACGGAAATTCCTGATCTGAAAGTGAAACCAACGCAGTACGATGAATCGATACACTCCGCTGACGACACGAGAGGCCCAGGCTCTCCTTCACCGGCGAGCGATCCTGCCCCAGTGCTTTCCGAGGAGACGGGTGTCAAAATTTCTGAAAGTCAGCAACAGAACGCTTCCAAAGACGTTGAGAGGGACCTCCTGCACAGACCCCTCGAGGGGCTCCCAGAGTTGATCGACCAGGCCGAGCATAATTTGGACCATCTTGGTGAAAGCCTGGACTCTAAACGCCTGAACGAGCTTTCAAAAGTATGCCGAATCGACTAATTCCGAGTGATAAGCAATGGCGCCGTTCCGCAAAAATTAGAAAAATGACGCTGAATTCTTTGAAGGTCATGGCTGCGTGGGAGGCTCATCAGCGAAAAGTCAACGAGGCTCTAGAAGAAGGTCCGAGAATCACGACCACAACTGCCAGTCCATCATTTCCATTTTTCGGTAAGGTAGCTGGCGCCAAGTCAAGTTCTTGTGAAAATTATGAAAAATTATGAAAAACGGATGAAATTTGCACATGATCGTGAGTGAATCTTCAAATGACGCTGTTCCGCTCTATCTGCAGCAAGAGCACAGATGTCGCGCTCGGCCAAATTGTTTCAACCTCTCTCTCGAAAACAAGAAGAAGAATTAGAAGTTTGAGAACATGTCTCGAGACATTCGGGAGGTCCGAAAGTCGCGTTCAGGCAGACGTCGAGGATGTGAGATGAGATCGAGTTTTTGATAATTACCCCGAGTCTCCGGTCGCTTACCCCATAGTTTACTTTCGATCGCTTCTTGTGTTTGTGCATGACATCCCTGAGTCGTTCCTTTCTCGCCAGTTTGCATATTAAGGCTGCAGTTTATCCTCAGAAGACCCGGCGATTCGCTATGATTGTCGTGAATACGACGTCGGGAACAAATCGAAATCGCTTTGACAGGAGCGAGCAAAAATGATGAATGACGAAACAAATACTCTGTCCACAGGTGCTTCGCGAAGGGCAATCGGACGCAGCTGGAGAAAAATCACAAATCGCCTCTTTCCTGAATCGCTGAAGAAAATGTTGACTATATTTCCGGGTTAGTAGGCCGTAATTACGAACAATGATTCCGTTGGAATAATATTTCCCCAAGTGTGACTCTTTCGGTAACAGCGCTGCTGGTAAAGTCTTCCAAATTCAACCGACAGGAACGATTTGGTGCGGTGCTGGCGATAAAGCCAACAATGACACTGAGCGTCTAGGCTCCCAAAACGAGACGGATGCATGCTGCAGAGAACATGACTTGAGTAAAGACTACATCGCGGCCGGGCACATAGAACCGAAATACGGCAATTTGCAGAATAAGTACACTTTCACAATGTAGGTGGTATGCATGGAATATCGTACTTCTACTCTTGATGTCGACTAATTTAATATCAATATATAGGGTGGTAAGTGACACGATTTCCCTGAGTGGCGTATCTCGTTGGAATTCGGTTTTTCGGGGTTTCTGACAATCGTATCTGATGTGAAATTGAATTTTGAGACCGGTCATCCGTCGGAAATTTTTCTCGTTGTTTTCCAGAAAAAGACGAAAATTATTTTCCAGATCTCTCACAACTCGAAAACAAAAGTTTTTTGAGCGGAATTTCGATGAAATTATAGTTTTTCAGGGTGCGTGAGAGGCTTATCCGATTTAAACTCGAATTTTAGGGCGGGTCATACATCAGGGATTCTTCTCTAAGACGCATTGTTTTAAAAAAAATCGCGAAAAATCATTTTACTTACCACCCCGTATATAAATTCGACCCATGAAAATTTATTTTATGTTTTATGCCACCCGAAGATTTTGCTGCTTCGACTCAGAACCCAAGCATGGGATTGGATGTTCCAAGATTATGACTCCGAATGAAACACTTTTCAGGAGCACTTGCGAAAGCGACAAGAAATTCCGGGAGTGCCTTCTGCGCAACGCACGCAACGGCAGCGATTCATCCGAAGCGGTCGGCTATCTATACTTCACAATAATCAAGCCGAAGTGCTTCACGAAAGTTGCGAGAAATTGCACCGAGTAAGTTTGAAAAAAGAATGTAAATATCTTGGAAAGTCAGAGTCCTCCATAAGTAAACTTCACGCGTCAACAACTACCGGGACTGGACGGCTTGATGAGTTTTGAAAAGTCAGTAAGAAATAACTTCGATTGTATCGACGGTGCGTTCCTATTTCTGATTTTACTTTTCAGGACGAAGGAACGATGCAGTAGATCTTCAGATGAATTCGAGTGGGCCCTCCGTGAAAATCTGGATTTTCCGGATCCTGATCCACGCAACAGATTGTTGGACGCTGTGCTCGTAGCTTTGAGTGCTATACGATATTTTTTCCCGAGAGGGCTCGCGGAGTCCTGGAGTCAGCTACCCTTGGTGGGATAGAATATAGTTAGACATCAATCAGCCATCTGGGACGTCTTTTGCGTTATCAATCGGTCACGTTGACTTCATAAACTTGAATCGAGGGAAAAGAGTTCGCTTGAAGCACTCGAAACCTGTCTTATAGCTGACCCGTCGGATTGTGAATGCAAAAGTCTAGTAGTATCAAGAAATTTCCCGCGTGAATGACAGCACTCCCGTTTCAAATAATTTCTCAGTGCAGAATAGTTGTGATTCAGTACGAAATGTTATTTATTGTTTGTTTCGATTGGACCCCTTCGTCACGAGTTGAAGCTTAGGATTCAATGAGCAGCCTTGAAACGTCAAAAATTTATCATGTGCGGACACGTTGTCTGCGATTCGACCTTACTGTGGCACTTCCTTCGTTCGAATACCTCCCTATTTGGCTGGTGACATTGTTATATGACGAGGATATATGCGTACAGTGAGGTCTCCCTGAGAAGTCTACTGTTGAGGTTACGTTAGGTTTGTAGGAGCTATTGAGATGGTCTGGTTTGCGGAGTGAAGCAACGCACACGGAAGGGGTTATATTTCCTTAGAACAGGGTCATTGTTGAACTAGCTCTGTCCATACATGCATGCTGAATTCGCGATTCCCCTTTGCAGGAGAAAGTCGAATCATATTTCGGATTACCGCAAGTATTGCAGTTGAACTGATAATTGTCTTTTATTTGTCACAGAATGAGATATTTTCATGGAATTTGATTGATCCTAAGTACTTCGTCCGCACCGATTTCTCGGACGTGATCCCCCTTCTGAAAGATCCGATGCTGTTATCTTAGAACAAACCCATCGTGATCAATCTTTTCTTTCTTGAAACTCAATTAAGAGGCTATTTTTCACTTGACCGCCCACGAGTTTCGCGCACTGGAATAAAAAGCGAGTGAGGTGACGGATATTTTCCGCAATCGGGTTAGAATTCGAGGTAGGAGACTCTGGACCATGATATCGATCGCAGATGAGGTACATAACGTGACCTTATCAATTACATGTTGCAGCTTATATTTGCACTATTTATTGCATTGAATGTTTCGAGTAATAAATTTATCTAATAGATTCCCAAACTCTTTATTGATTTCTTGCACCCATTGTCAGTACAGTCGTTTGAGTGGCACTCATTGAGCTTACTGTCCGATGTCGCTCTTAGAAGCCCTGCGTGAAATGTATGGATTTAGAACTCCTCAACGAATTCGAATTCCGGGGTTTTGACTGAGTCCTGTCTACCCGTCGTAATGGAACCCGCATGAAAATACCCGCAACGATGGAGCTTCCTCGAGCATACTTGAGTTATTTCTGAGACCAGGGAACTTCGTTGGGGCACAACGTTAGAGACCGTGACGGTGTGAGACAGCGAATCGTTCTCTGTATCAAGCTCGACGGGGAAGAAAACGACAAAGAGCCTCAGTTTGTTTCAACGATGATATACCCTCGTATCACTTCGTCGGAGCTTGAGACGTCGTACCGCAACAGTCGCCCAAAATGGCTGAGTTGGAACGGACTTGAGCGGATGAATATTCTGTTTACGTCGGGCTTAGAGTATTTCTGTGCCGTTGACTGAACTCAAAATGAGGCAACCCTAGGTAAAAATGAGCGGGTCATAACAGCTTTCCTTACGTGACTTCAAAATGAGATAAAAACCGCGTTGTTATCTCGTGACGGCAAGATCCTCGACGGGTTTCTAGCAAGAAATTTCTAGGTAGCAGTTTAAACTCGAAGAAACTTCCCTGTAGGACGATAAACTGAATCGTCATTACAATCACGTTCAACAAAATGGGAATGCCGACCATTCAGGGAAAGAGGGGGCAGGTGCGATATCAGGACACTCCAATGGTTATTCGACATTCGCTAACCCCATCTTCACCGTCTTTGTGGAAATCAGAACATGGTGCGTTCGCCAGCCTCCCTTGAACGACTGGGAGCTTATGGGAAATGAGCACTATCAGCCCGCTTTCTACCCCAACATCCGTGTGAAACCGGAAAAGGGAGAATTTTCCTTCCTCGCATTCCAGAATCACGTGTCGGTCGGTTTCAGGGGCTCCGCATCGGACGCATTTCGTATCGATGGAAGGATCGCGAGCCTGTTGTCTGGTCCTGGTTGGAGCATTCCTGTCCGGGTTAGAGCTAGGAGACGACTGCCTCGCAATTTATCGTACATCTCCGTTTTGAGACCTCTTGTCTCTTTGGATTGTCGATACAGGCACAAAGTGGATTTGGATTCCATTTGTTGTTTCCATATGGAATCTTGTTTGTTCTGCACTCTTGATTTGAGCTCTTTGCGGAAGAGGTTCCACATTTGTGCCCCTGATATACTTCTGGTCACTCGGAGATCCTCCAAGTTGTACAGTGATCTCAACGTTTTGAGTCTCTCTGTCGCTGTAACCCTTGTATGAGTGATCTCTGTGGCCGTGAGGACGAGCTTCGGTCATCTGTTTGGTTCCATTTGCTTCACCCTCTCGAAATACAACATTTTGCTCATGGTCTCCCGGGCTTCGAAGGAGCTCCAGCCTAGTTCTCCTTCGATGAACTCCTTTGCTGCTGTAGAGTGTGGTATTCCCAGGGCCCACCTCGATTTGGTTTCTCAGTCTTTTTGACGTGGTGATCACTGCGTTGTAATACTTGAGCTGCGGTATTGCCGTTGCTTTCCAGAGAATTCTGGATATTTCAAAGTGGTTGAAACCCCACAGTGTTCTCACATCGAGTCTCTGGATCGCTTGGTATGCTTTCACTGTTAACTTCTATTTTGAACAACGAGGGTTAACGGGCTTCGCATAGGTCATCTGAGCTTCATATTGTAAAAATCCTAACAATCGTTATCAGCATGACCAAATCTGAGGACCTGGAATCCTCAACGACAGACAAGGAAATGAATCTTTCCCTATAAAATGACAGAGAGAGTTTCCCGTCCGCGGCATTGTCGACCGAGGAGGGAGCCGAAACACAGCCAGCAGGGATCCCGTTTGATCTCGGGAAAGTTGACGGACCGATCATCTGGAAATGGCTGAGCGACCACTTCGTTCAGGAAGAATCAAGTGAATCATACATTGATGGGAACAAGTATCTCAGCCTCCAGTACCAGGAGGACAAATCAGTCTACGACGGCGTTTGGGAGTTCACGAGGCACAAGTTTGTCCTGTCAGTCCACATCATTCAGTCCCTGTCGTGATGACAGCCTAGTAAAATGGCAGCCTCGAAAGCAGATTTCGACACCTCTCCCTTTCGCTGGATCTGGGTTGATGAGAGTGCAACAGGTGCTACTGACCTGAACGAGTTTTCGAGTGAGCCCAGAGGTGAGACCGTACCAGATATTCGTATCGACGATCTATAAGGGAATCCCATCGTGAAGGACGACCAGTTTCTTTGAAGCCGCGAGCATACAGCGTTCCCGCATCCCTACATCTAATCGTAAGAACAAGTCAAAGTAGGAGATCTAATCGCATCATCTTCGGGATAACAATCGCGATAGAGAGCTCAAAGAGGAGTCGACTGTTCGAAAATCTAAATTCTCTATTTCTGATCATTTTCGTCACAGGCCCAGAATTCAATCAATGATATGGCATCTCGAAGATGATTTTCAGAAAACGAGAAACGTTGCACTTTTTGTGACACTTTCTCTGAAAAATGCGTGTGAGAAGTTCTGCTCCTTTGATGCTCTCTCACTACGACCCTCTCCTTTGTCCGGGATAACGGCAGTGTTTTTCAACGGTAACTAGCTGGGTTAAAGAGGTGGAAGTATCGACATATTAATCGATTCTGTTTCAAGGTAAATAGAAAACCCCGATCGTTCCTTATTCAGACCCATGAACCACTCCCTGGTGGAGGCTGGTCTGTTGGAGCTGCTAAAAGAGGTTCACCTGCGACCGACTCTTGCAGCTGTTCTCACAAGATGGACATATTCCGTTGCGTTGCTGGCGAGCCAGACGTGACGGATCGTCTTGGTAAGCTTTGATTTTCTCCTCCGCGACGACTTCCACTCAATAGGGTGCGTACTCGAATCTTTATCCCACGGAATCATGTTCTTGCTCGCTCATCGTCAAAGCAAATCAATCTGGCAAAGCGAATTCACACGTGTGGTGCAGACAGCGCTGACCACCCGGCCATCTCATTCTTGCTTCAAATATGATTCTATAGAAATTCCAACAAAGGCTACGAGTGTTCTTGATTTGATTCCGCGATTTCGGTCGTAGAAATTTGCGGGGATCCACAAGGAGCTGCGGAGTTGTTACGGGTTCCATCACATACCGAATAGGTAGCCGGAAAGGGCGGGCAGGGGATGACGCGACGAGTGAATCAACGACTATAGAAGTTCGAGCTGCAATAAGTTCTCAACCCGATTAATAAAAATGAAGCGGAGCGAATGTAGTTCTCGCGGTGTTGTTTGCACGGAGTACGTGCGAGAGTTCTCCCGAACAAAACTGACAGTTATACAACGTTGCTTTCGATTGTAGTCATAGTGAGACTTTCTATCCCATGCCAAGCCGCTCAATCAGCGGGGAGGGTCAGCTATGGAAGACCGAAGTTGCGGATTCATTCACTCAAGATCGGGAACATTTTCCATATATCTCAGGTCCTTAGGATTGCGGCAGCTCAGGTCCCGCTTTTCAAATCGCAAGAACGTTGCATCATCCTTTTTGCTGATAATTTCGTGGAAATTTGGTATCTGATTTTTAGATGAAGCAGTCCCCTCGAATTACTGCAAGCAGGCGCGTGACCGTTCCTCGAGACATGCCAACTCAACCGGAGCTCATTTGCTCTTCTAGAGTTACTTCCAACGTTTCTTCCAGGCGAGCTCGAATGCCATGGATTTCCCAGCATCGGTTCACAGCCTTAAAGCAATGACACGATTATGTGTCAACACAGTCCTGTGTCAATTCCCGTCCGTAAAAGGCCCCGTGTGCTCTACCCGATGGCGCGCCGATGATGATTCCCACTTCTCACGACTCGAAGAGGCCACTGTGAATAATTACGCTGACCTATGGAGGCTCCTAATCCTTTGAGGTTCATTGTCCGTTTGTGGAACGTAGAACCTTTCGTCAAGGTTCGGAACAAGCATCAGGAGTCGAAATCTTGACCCTGACCCGGCGCCATGAACTTCCGCTGTATGATACCGATTATTAGAGCCGGGTCCCATTCCGAGTTCTGAGAGAGACAAGGGTTGGAGCACGCCATGCTGCTTAACACCCATTCGATGGCGTGCCACGGCTGATGTGAACCACGGTATACCGTGTGAACGATGTGTTACGCACTTTTGCAGCTCGGTAGCTTGCGTGGCTCTCGGAGTCTCGAGTCTTTTCGAAAGCGGTTCAAGGTTTCCTCTTGATAACTCGGCTGCAATGTTCCGGAAACACAAACGCTGCCAAGCTGATTCTGGTGGTGTAAGCTCTACCCTATCCGGTACCATCGTCCTTTGAGAAGCCAGACGGGGGATAAGCGACGGAGACATTTTCCATTAAGCTGAAGAGGTCAAAGTGAAAGGTAGAAGAGTTGAGGGCTCTTTTGGAAAAGTTCGGATATTCATCGCCCACCGTCTGTATGGCGATCATAAAGTGTGGAGCGCTCGAGAAGGGTCACTTCCAGCTCGCATTAGCAAAACTTTGGAGCACTCTATAAGAAGGTCAGGTCAGCTCGCATATGAGCGAAAGGATGCCGACAAGTCTCGAGAAGAATTGCTCGCTCTCTTCCCATGCTGGATACAGCCAAAGGGGCGGTGGACGGCATTCAACCTCTCCGGTCAATATCTCGATTCACTGCAATCTTCGGAGGCTTGGGTCTCGTTGTCTTGCGCATGCGTCTCGTGTCAACATGTCCAACTACTAAGCGCTCCCGGGAGTTGTTCGGGCAAATGATGACACTTTGCGACGTAGAGGGCTCATGTCAGTGACAGGTACGCTCCCGCATGCATGCACCTGACGACTCATCTAAAAGGACTGTGTTTGATAAGAAGTCCGCGCCGAGTCGGCTCGTAATGACACAAGAACCACCAAGCTACTCAGAGATAAATCTGGACCGGATTTAGGTTAAGACTGGGCTCCCGTGCCGCCAAGACCGGATTTGTCCGCGGCCTTGGCGGCCGTCACTGGCAACAATAGGAACAGTGTTGCCAGACGAATAATTGTTTTGGGCGTTACTTGGGCTTAGTTGACGACAAGGTGAGATTTTGTGCGGCCAGCACTGTATCTTTAGTTTCTCTCCGTCATTGGACTGCCACGAGCAGAAGAAGACGGATCATGGAAAGTTGCAGACTACACGACTTGACCTGCATCGCAGCCAAAGATTAGATCTAGGATGAGAACTTTGTTCTCCGGGCAAAGGCTATCGCGGAGCTGAGTAACCGAGGCAGGAGGCGGGCGCTCGCAAACTCCTCTTCCAGCCGCCGTCATCGGACAATGAAGTGGAAAAGAATCGGCCAAAGAAGAAAGTCTAGAAGAAGGAAAAAGATGAGATTTCGCCTCGAGTGATCGGGACCGAGGGTCTGTAAGAGAGCCAGTCCGTCGTCTCACCATAGCGCCCAGCGAAACACCCACGAGAGGAACGTATAGACAACACTCCATCATCATTCACGCTTGACCTCCCGCCTATCCTCAACTTTATTCTTCCACAGCATTGAGGGCTCGCGTCAGGAGGAGACAGGAGCAGCAGGACAACGATGGAGATGAGGCACTCGAATAAGAACGATAGATATACGAGATCGTCCTATGCGACTCGATACCATTCTAGTGGAAAGCCGATCAAAGCGAGAAAGATTCGGGATTCGTCTACGGCGGTTGCAAGCAACGCGTGGCACGCTCGATGAGAACAGTGATATTGCACTGATTGACTTATTCTCCTGGTTTTCTCAGATCCCACGATATATTGGTTCATCCTGGTTGTCCGCTTTCTCATAAGCAACTCTGGAAGGTTTGGGAATTCGGAAGAGCGAGGGAAAAGTGTCACAGCCCTTGCTTAGCTCTTGTCATTATCTGCAGCTCTGGAATCGAGTTCAATGAATAGGAGGATCATTCTACAGGAAGGAGAGGAATTTTTGATTTCCACTCATTTTGTAGACTGTTTACGTTTTCGCGAGAACAGTTTGAGAAATGTCTCACCTTCCCTTTAAACAGATCGTACTGCCAACCGTTTTCATCAGACATTCCGAGAACTTTGGATCCCTTTTCTTCTTCAAATGAAAATTATGCAATCTTAGGTTTGAGTGAATGATGAATTCGCTCACTTGCTCGCTCATCAGAGTCCGGCTGTTTTATCCACACCGAGAACGTCCTAGTTGTTTTAGTCTGAGAGATTCGATCAGATGTTTCGAGTGTTTTCCAAGGATTCTCCCGTCGAAGGATCGCATAGCATGTTTCGACTGCTTTTGTTTCTGTTTGACCAGAGTTTTGTTATTCAAGTGAGCACGATTATTGTCTCCGGTACTTGCGAGACAGGCGGTATTCTGGAAATTACATTTCGATCCGAATCAGATGTTTCAGCCTCAGACAAAGTCAATTTGGTTCTCCTGATTTCAGTTGAAAGGCTGCATTGTCAGTTGATCATGCGAACAAACGAATTCAAAGAATCTGATTCGATATTCGAAGAACTTCGGAATTCGGTGGGCGGAAACCAATTAGGCTCAGAGGAAAGCAGATGCTCAGCTTTTTGAGGACGTGGGAAGCCCGAGCCGATCGTAAATATTCGTATCGGTTTCGCTTCTTCCTTCCGGTCAGCTACAGGAAAGCCAATCTCAAAGATTCAAAATATCTCGAGATCGAGAGCACTCTCCGTTCTCAGAGGAAATCCGAGGAAAAAGTCCAGTTGCACGGATGGGTTGAAGAATTCCCTTCGGTCTAAACTCGAGATTCGCTCTTATGAACAAAACCAAATTGAATAAGAACTTCACGTCGAACATCACAAGGAAAGCTTGGCCAGCAAGCGGAGTTTCCAGTGGACAATTCTCGGCTGGTCTCCGAACAGAGAGAGAAAGAAAAACAATGATACGTTTCGTTTGATCACACTGTCTACAATGCGGAGTTGCCGACTTAAAATTTCAGTCCAGTCCAAACGACATGATCAGAATCACAAACACAATGCACCGTCCAATATTCATCGCCCTCACCTACCCGAACGAAGCTCTCGTGCGGCACTGAATGTAGCGGTCAATGTTTGAATTACCAACTTCCGAGGAGGCGTACTCGCCCTGAGATCGAGCGGCCGCATACGAACAAACGGAAAACAAGTCGAATCCGTTTTCTGTCAACTCCACTGAACTCCAGGGAGAGCGCACGCAGTTGTTGTTGTTGCGGCTGAAAATCCTCAGAACGCGACAATGTGACAAGCTGCGCGAGTTTCAAACTCAAATCAAATTACCAACGGACCAACACAGGCGTATCAGAGGGGACAACAGGGAGAGCGCGATGCGAGCTTGCGCGGTTCGCTCCGTTCTGACTCCGCCGCATTTGTCGCCATTTTGGAGCCGAAGTTTCAGGCTCCGAGGAAGAACACAAAGTCACTCGATTGCACCCGAGCGGCACGTTCCTCTGCTGGCGGCGACGGCTGCCGCTGTAAGCTTATGTCGTCCATTTACCCCTTTTTTCCAAGCCTCTCAGAGCGTTCGCTGCGTGTGCTCATCTCTAATGGGCGCATTCCAATGAGGAAGGAATGGTGCAAGGGCGAATACCTCAATAACAGCGAGCACCCGACCGAAGGGAAGCTCTCAGCAGTTTCCCTGCCTGCGTCCCGGCCCGCTAGCCAGCGAGTCAGTCAGTTTGTTAGGCAGGCGCGCGGCCCGCCGGGCATTCGCTCGAACTGAGTTCTGAAGGGAAGAACGAAGATCACTGAACAGGATCAGCACGGGAGAAGAAGTGCGAAGCCGGCGAAATGAATTCGCACCCGTGTATGGGAAACCGGACAGACGGACGCACGGTCAGGCAGGCAGGCAGACCATCCGGCCACGAAGCCGGAACCGCGCGGGGAGACCGCCTGGCATGCTTGTGGCCCGACGTAGACCCATCATCCGCACACGCGGACGTCCTAACAATGGCATCCGTATTCCATTTCCCGTTTTTTCTTCCTTCCTTTTCATTCCGGAGCTATTCCTGCCAAGTCTAAGCGAGGCCTCCAAGCAGTCGAACCATGACGTTCGAACTTCAAACTCGATGGGATTTAATCTGGAGTTGAACGTCCTTCAAGGATTTGTGGTTTTTGAAGCCGTCGCATCCAATCTCGGTGAGTTCCTGATCATGTTTTCGGTCATCTAACTTCGGAGCTTCTCGAATAGACAGAAGGTAGAAGTTCGCTTCAGCGGTTCTGTTTGGTTGATTTGCTCATTCGAGTAGAAGCAGCCGCAGGTGCGAATTCGCATTCATCGAAGCTCATCTATGCAAACCACTCAACTCGATTGAGAGCCCCGAACCGGCACAGCTCAGAGCAAGAGAAAACGACCCCCGGCGATTCCGTTGGATAAATGTGTAATCAGTGGAGAACATGTTACACAACAGCTTCGGGAACGAGGTCCTTCCACTCGACGATAGTTTGATTATGCTTCTTTCACTTGTTGATCGACCGATTGATCAGTCAGACTAGAGAACGAGGTTTTAAATTTTTACGACTATTGTTGAATCAGAGCTGGAATTCGAACTGTTCTGACTCATCGGCGGGTTCTGATTGCTGGCGCTCAATGCGATTCATGGTTGACTTGTTTTCATAATCATTCCTCTTCAAGTGAGTGTTCGCGATTATCATCCAGGGAGTCCCTCAACGGAATTGGCTCATCTCCGGAGTGCCATCCATAGCTGAGCGATTCTAGGGCATGTAATGAAGCTCCCGTCCTGATCTCCTGTCAAATCTCGCATTTTTCAACGGACGAGAGTTCGATCAGGTCGGCATTTTGGAGAGTTGCGCGAAGAAATCTCTTGGGGACCGACACATCTATTTCTCGATCGTGTCGGCTAGGGAAGCTGCGCGATTCTGGACTCGAAGTTTCAAATATTAATTCTTTCAGCCGCATAGCATCCTGAGTTGTTTGCAGTACAGTGGCGCAACTTAGATATCATGCCGATATTTCTCCAGAGCAAATGATCTGGAATACATCTACTCAACGAAAACTCGGTCGGAGTCCGCCACGACGCAGCATTTCGCGCTGTCTCGCTCTGTAGCAACAAGGAGAACTCGAGAAGTATCAAGGACAGTCCTCATTAGGTAAAAGGAAGCGATTCCTCCGTCATGCAACTTGAAACGAACGAGGTGGAAGAAATGGGGTTTGCAAGGAAAGAAGAGTAACGTTTGCATTCAGCACGAGGTTGGTGTAACGAAGCAAGCGTCAGAGAAAGCTCGTATCCCCAACCGCATCCACTGGAATTCGACTGCGGCTAGATTTTGAAGCGGATCTTCCTCGACTAACGGATTGCCATTTCCAGAACCATGAGTTTCGGAGAGTTGTTATTCGAATCAACAAAAAGTATGTACATATAAAGCCACTTCTCGATCTAGTGAGCACGTCATTTAGTAAGTCGATGAATCGTCCCTATTAAGCACAAAAACTGGACAATTCTGACATCATCGAGAAGTTCATAGATTCTCATCCATCAATCGTTGATCAATCGATGCTGAATGATATATTTGATAAATGCTCGAAACTCATGGCTCCACCGACAATCATCAGCATTGAGTGCGCACGATTCGAGTGAACGTGATTTTGATGAGGACGGGTTTAGCAAGCAGAGTTCCCTCCATCGATGAATAGAGAATGCGCAAGTTCTTTGGATGACGCATTCCCGTGTACTTCGTTTTCGGACGCCGCAAATAAAATTTTTGGTCGCCGTACACGCCGATTGAGTGATGGTTTGTTTTTGTTTGCCGTGCACGTAGTAATGGTGATTGCCTTTGGAGAGCCAAAAGGCGGTCCACATCGAGTTTTTTTTTCCCATCGGGTTTGTATCTCCTTGCGAGCGGATCTTTTTTTCGTCCGTTGTTTCCTCAGAGATATAGGAGAAGGAGTTCATTCCCTCGGGCGTTCATTTTCCCCCTTCCCCTTAGCTGACTCGCCTAGCGTTGTTTCCTCCGCCCCCGTTGCTGCTGCTGCGGCGGCGGCTCCTGCGACCGCTCTTCCAATTGAACATAAAAATGAAGTAATCTACGAACGAAGACTGCGTCGCGCTGAGTTGCGCACCATCAGCAAGGAAACCGACCGAGCGTGTGAGCCGTGCTTTTCTTAGACAGACAGACCGACCGAGCGTCTTCCGTCCGTCCGTCCATTCATCCATCTGTATTTGACTCCGTTCGCGTGTTCTCAAGAAGTTCTTCCAGAAGGAATCTGATCACCAACGCACAGAGCAGCTGTGCCTGATTCTCGCCGCCGTCGAAGACGTCAAAGACAAGGCTAGGCGACGATTGGATCGGCGAAACGAAGATAAATAAGCAATTCTGGATTCCCGGACTCGGGGACGGAGCCAAAGCCAGTTCTGCAAGTTGGAGCAAAGCCTCCGACGAGAAGAAAAAAAAAGACGAGAAAATCGAAGCAACCGAGACAAGAACAGAGGCAGCGAAGGCTGTAATGTTCGGACTCGGTGGTGTCTCGCGAGAAGCGAATGAGTTGGTCTTTCGTTTGTTTTGATTTCTCTACCCCAAATAGTGGGCCTTTACCCTCCACGCACGCCCCCGTCTTCTCAACCGTTCGCTCCAATGCTCGGAATGACGCTAGTTGAGTGCTTGACTGCACGCCTTGCTGTGTTCCCTTGGAGGCCTGTTCCCTTGAACGCTTGAGCAACGACCAGTTCCTCTTGAGGCCCCTCTCAGAAACTGCTCTCGATCGTCCTCCAACGGTTTCGTTGCTGCTCTTTTTAGATTGTTACTAACTGTAAAAGTGTCTACGTCCGGAAGTTTTTTTTTCCCAATTCCCCCACAAGATTGCGGTTTCGCAACTCCTCCATTTCCAGCAACTTTCGTGCAAGGAGCGATACGCGTTGAGATTCGCACGTTTCGGGCTCGGTGGTGAGTCCACATGGAGTACACTATTCGTGGTGTGTCGGAGGACAAGCTTTTATTTTGTTCGTTCCATTACCGTCTTCCAGACAGCTGACTCATACATAGCATCGCATCATGAGCTAATACCCGCCTTTCGCTTTGCCTCTCGCTCGTTGTAGTGGTCGTTGGTGGCATTGGTCGTAGAAAAGACGCAGCCACTCCATCGTCGTGTATTACGGCTCCACGCCGCTCGTCTCTATGACAGTCTCCAAATGGATGTGGTCTGCTGTAACCCCGACACTGTAGCAAACGAGTAAGGAAACGAGTATTCGGCTTGATGGCTGGCCGACCAACCGACCGACCGCCCGCTTGCACTTCCAACCATGGCTCACTGGACTTTCTGCAGGAACCGCGGGAATCCGAAATTGCGTCGGTACTAAATCTCATTAGAGCTCCAGTGGCCTGAAGTTGTTGAATCGGTCGGGATGCATCGGATTCCTGCCGCATGATTCACGCATGGGTTCCGGTCGAGTAAGTTTTGAGCTCCGTTCCTGCGGGCGGGTCTTGCTTAGCGCTCCGATGTCAACAATCTGATGCTCGAAGACGGAGAGGAGAGCAATCAGTTCCGAACACGCGCTTCTGCAGCTTCTTTGACTTGAACCGAACTCGAACATTGACTTTCCTTCACAGGTTTCTCCTACAACCAAGCAAAACAAATATCAAGACCAAAGTGGAGCGAGCAGAGTCCGCCTGTTGATCACTCCTGCAGCGCATGTTTCCTAGATGAACTCTCCATCGCGGAACACGGATCAAACGCTGATTCGAGGGATCGGAGGTAGAGGTGGAAAATGACTTATCATCCCTCTCATTACAATATAAGAGATTCGGTGCTGCATCTGTTCCCGGGCATGAATCCATAGGTTTCATTATTCGAGCGTGCGATCAAGGCCAGGAAATCAATCGATGACTCTTGTCGTCTTGTGTTCTGTTTGAGGGAAATTCTCGGAACGTCACGGTCCGTAAGCCGACTAGAAGCCACGACAGGTCATGCTGGAAGAGGCGCGGTTGGAAGCGGAGCCGGTCGTGTCAAGATAATGCGCGGATTAGTCGCTCTTAATAAATTGCTTGGAGCTTTGTGCACGTGAGGTACTTAAATAACGCACACCGCTTGGCGTCGAGCTTTCACCTGAAGTATATCTCACGCCTCTGATTAATGTCACGTCTTGTTGTCCGTACCCTCCACCCTCCGTGCTTCGGAGACCACTTGGTCGAGGCCCCGGAACGCGAATTTTCTGAATGTTCAGCGGAATAGCCACCATTAACTCCAAAATTATTCCTGCAAGCCGCTTACTCTGGAAACTGTACACTATGGCGGAAAGCGGCCCCTTACGGTTGCTGCGTAGCGTGCGAGATCTGGAATTCTCGAGTTTCTCTCCGGGATTCACCAAACTTTAAATGCACGCAAAACGCTCTTCTCGGTTCTACTCTTTCACATTTCTGTGGACTCCATTAAGAGGAACTAAGGTGAATGCCTAGACCTGAGTTGTACCATGAATTGATTTCGATATCATCTGAGGAAACCTTGGTTCTGCGATCAGTTTCCGAGTTCTTCCAGTCAGGTTGTTGGAATACTTGAAATATCTGCAATAGTCGATCAGTTCCTAGGAATCGAAATACCATTTCGTAATCGGAACCCGATTTGAATGCATCTGCGAAGGCAAGGAGCTTCCGGATTCGGCGGAAACGCACGGGCACGTTGTTGGACCTCGAGAACAAAACATAAACATCGGCAGCAGCATGTCTCGGCTTCGATGTTTTGCATTTCTGCACAATTACGATCATTTGAATTTCAAGGTCGAATGCAGCGCCGACCGAAGATAGAAACCGTTTCCGGAGATTTCGAAGACTCAGGTAATCATTTTGACTTCGATGAGGTCTCTGCATGGGTTTCCAAGAGAAAATCTTTCATCAATCCCACTCAGAACAGCATGAAATTCGGACACCGGTCGTTTCGAATTTCGGATAGCAACGAGGGAGCTCTGGATCATTCCGACGAAGTTTGCAGGAGGAGCTTCCACGGGCAGACCTCCCCTCATCGGCTAAGCAAGCTCCACTGAAAGTCTCTCCCGAGTAAGTTCAAGACTAGCCTTGGTTCCGAGTTTTGTGAAATCATTGCGAAAGGCAAATATTCAATGTCTGAAACGGAGCGAGGTTGAGGAATTCAAAACAGTTGACGTTCTTAGCCATTACGCAAGATGTCCTTCCAACTCACGCAGAGCGAGAGAGAGAGAGAGAGTTGCACGCCCATTGTAAAGCAGTCAGCGTAGGTGAAATAGAAATCGAACTCACCGGATAAATCTCTCGAGGCTGTTGTTGATGGTTGGCGAAGTAATTTCAGGGTCTACGGCGGCTCCACTGGGTTGGCTCCAGGTTGTATTATTCTTTTATTAGTCGCGTTGTCGGAAAAATTCCACAACCTGGCCTCACAGCACAAATAAGAAACAACCGCTAGTTCTGGCGACATCGCCTCGACTTGAATTCGAACTTCGATTCGACAAAAGGAAACACTGTCGTCGTAGGATGTTCGAGGTAATTGCTGCTTGTTTTGATCAAACGAGATTTTTTGTGTTTGAGAGATAGCGTGCTCGGATCGTCTGTCCGAGGACAGCGTGACGATGAGTGAGTCGGGTGGGAGCAGGGTGAGGACAAATGATAAGGCAGCCACAAAGGCGTGTACCGTTCTCCGTTTAGTCGTCGCCTGCCGTAGTAGCATCGCTATCTCCAGTAGCCGCGGCGGTATCGGGGTTTCCTCCTCGCCACGTATGCTACGAACAGATACATACATACGAACGCACATTCATGCATCCAGACGTTCTCTTTTCCTCCAGCTCTCGGTGTCATTGTTGTATGCGTACTCTTTCCGCTGACTGTCCCTTGGGTTTTGGGACGGGGGCGAGCGTTGTTGTTGAGGTTGTTCAATATTGAGCCCTGATGTGCCCTCTTTCCGAACCCTCCACAACTCTGATCTAGCGTACAATGTGCTTGCCTGTATGGTTCGTCCTCTTGTCTCACGCGTGCTCCAATAATTAATGTTTATGTCCGCATCGGCATTTGCACCGAACTTTTCCTCGGGGTACGACATTTGGCGTGTCCTGTGGGTGCACGCAACGTGCATGGGTAGCGTCAGCGTCAAAGTATTCCTTCTGCGGAAGCGAGAAGACGATTCTGTCCGGAGTAACGATCGCGCTCTGCACTGAACCAGATGATCCATCGATCGATTCCGGTCCTCGATACCCTGTCGTCAGGCGAGAGAAAAACGAAGATATTATATTCATCAAAAGAAAAGTCGTCTATTCATCCGAATATGAGTTTTCCTCATGACCTTCATGGAATCATGTAATATTCCACATATAATGACACTTGAAGCGTTGAATAAATGATGTGACTCGAACTTTCGTAAAAGGCATCATTTCCAAAGGATCAACCTGATGCCGCTGATGCGAAGCGGGAATAACTTCCTCTGTTGAAGGAAGCGACCGCCTTCGCCTCGGATGTCGATGCGATGCCGCTGATCCCACGTTCTTTATGAGGGATTGCGTTCGGACGGCTCCCGAAAAGAGTCGCACGGATCGACCTCGATCCCGCGGCTGAATTCGATGGCCGAGGGAGCAGACGGATGAAGTGAGGAACGATGCCGCGTCTCTGAATCGAAATTTTTTTCCACTCGATGCTTCGTCGCGCTGAGCCGAGGCTAGAAGGATTCGTTGCTTCGAAGTTGCTCTCCATCCGTGAAATCGTCATTCGGTAAACAACCATCACTTCTCTTTCGACTTGATTGTGGCGTTCGACGAAAAATAAGTCGTGCTCCGTGCTCTCCGGGGCTTTTCTGTGAAACCTGATAACAACCTCGCTCCTATGCCTCCCCTTCCCGAGCCTCGGCAGATGTTGTTGTCGGCGCTACAACGTTCGTCTAGGGAACTATCCATCGGGAACTTTTTGGCTATGCCTTATCTTGGAATGATTCGTCATTTTTCGGCGGGCAACCAACTTTCTAACTATGCATCTCTGGAGAACGTTGCCCTAGAACTTGGCGAGTCATGATCCAATCTTTGATTGTTCGATATTGTTCCCAACCAACGCGGAATGAAAACAACCGATGATTCAGAGGCACTTAAATGCAGACAGGTTTGTTTCTGCTCGACTTTTTCACCTTTATTCAATGAGTAAAAACATCGATTTTTTGCTTCATTTAACTGAAATTTCCACACAGCGTTCAACAATTGATTTCTTCGTCTATTTTTAACACAGTTGGGTTTTGCCTCTCGATGTGACATCGAGTTGGGCCACCGTGAAGGCGTTCAGAAGGTGGGAGACAACACGAAGTCCCCTCAGGAGTTAAAGCATGCGGTCGCGACTGTGTCGCTGGCACAGTGTTTCACCTTGTAGCTTGCGAAATCAACAGCGAACAACGGCTCCATAAATGTAACGGAAATCGACCGACTTTGGGACATTTTCTCCATGACCTCACTCCATAAACTATTTTCCGACATGAGTCATCCGTGTTGCCGGGACCGAATTTTTCTCGTTTGGCTTTGTCGACCGTCGAGTTTCAAAGTTTGAGATGAATTTTGTCCACTTGACTCTTTCGGTGGTTCTCTCCTCGTCATTCAGCGTCATCATAACAAAAGTTAACTTTGTATACTCGCTTTTCTTCTTCAAGTTTCCTAGCGATCGGTAAAGCATTCGTTTTCGCGATTTCCGTCTGAAACATGTCTTGTCGTGAGGTTCTCACTATTTTATGTTTTCACTTCTGTCGGAAGATCGGTTTTCTTCAGTGATAAATTTGAGCTCCACCCTGAGTATGTGGAGGCGCGCTCCGACGTCCTTGTGAGAATCGATGAAAACATGTCGTTCGATCGATGTACGACTTCAACAACTCGAAAACTCGTCGATCTCAATGATCTTTCGAGCTTGATTTCTCTGACCCGCTCTCTTTTTTTTCTTTTATACAGAACAACTTCGAGGACTTCCTGACAGTAACTTTTTGGTTTCGAACGCCTTCCCGAGAATGTCCCCTGTTGTTGTGTTTCAATTATACCCGTAATGGCTCAGAACTTGTTTGTCTTGCCTCCTCGGACAAACTGGAATGGCGAAGACATCGTAACCACCGAATGGTACGCCGATACATAACTTCACGTAACCTCAAAGGTCGCCGGCCATCACTTCTGGCTCCCTTTTCTAACTAACATTCGCATCGACAAAACGATCGATCACGGCGCCCTCTATATTTCTCTTGGGTGACACCGGTAAGCTCGGAATCTCGGAATTGAGGCGCGTGTAAGTGTGCGTAAAGTGTTCACTCTCGAGGCAGTCAGTCAGCCTCTCACATAATGCTATTACGCTCTTTCTGAAATACAGGGGTTTCTCGCTCGGTTTTCATGGGTTTCGGGTTCCAAGGCGCTTAACGATATGCCATTTCGGTTTGACATCCTCCGACTTCAACCGAAGTTCATGAGGACACACTCGCGGTGATGGCTTCTGCTCTATGCGGCGAAAGACAGTGTTGGTCCTCCTGAATCTCACGTCGCTCTCACCCGCGATCTAAACTCTGCGGAAAGATCCCGCGAAGGAAAACTCTTTTTATTTGGTTCTCCTCTCTCTGTCTCTATTCGCTAACGAGGGGAAGAGCGCGTCCGTGAGTTCAATTGTTTATGGATGTCCGGATGTAATGTTTATACACAGTTCGGAAGCGGTTCCTTCCTTATCTGCTCCTGGTCGGGCTGTGCTAGCATCGAACTGGAATGACCTAGAAGGTGAGGAAGTGCAGTCGTTGCTTGGCGGTCGAATGCTCGGGCAAAGAGAGAACCCATTTGCGAACACTCGTGAGTATGACGCAAGCTGAAACCACGATCGCCCCGGAGACACTGTACCGATCGGGGATTTCACTGAAGAACGAAATCTGCCAAATGAACACAAATACGATGTCAGCTGTTGAGCGCACAACTGACACCGGGCCGGCCTGCTCTGTCTGTAGAGCTCGTGTCAGACAAACTTGACCCAGGAAGCTGAACAAGCACAAGCAGAACACGAGCATGAGATCGCCGCCGGTGCGAGGCACGGTGAAGTGTCCGAGTAACAACGTGAGAAAGAACGTTTCAATTATGGCAACCCAGCCGAAGTTCAGCATCACCACGAAATGGTCCGTGTCCTTGAGTTTGCGCAGCAGGACGTACACGCTTGCGGAGAATACCGTCGACGATATGGCGGCCAGGAGACCATACACGCGATCCGATGACGCGTAATCCAAAGAGTGCGCGGCTTCGATTTCGCCTCTGGTCCCAAACAGAAACGGAAGCTTGGTTATCAATGCGATCCCGAACAACGTCGCTATCACTGAGATCCAATGAAAGACCGAACACGGCTCTTTCAGAAACACCTTGGCCATCACAGCCACGAAGACAGGTACCGAGAAGATGATGACGGAAGCGTCGGCTATCGGTAGGTAACGCAGAGCGTAGAAACGCAGGTACAATGAAGTCGAACCGGCAATGCCACGAAGTATCAACATCCAACGCACGTCGCGAGAGCCAAAAAGCGGTTGCTGACGGTAGATCACGCACGGCAACGTGAATACGAAAATTCCTACGAAACGCAAGCACGCCAGTTCTGCCGGATGGATATAATGAAGCTTTTTCACGATGACCGAGCACAATGAGAAGAACAGCGACGATATCGAAGCGAACAGTAGACCTCGGTACAGGGAAAGCATTTCTTGCGACCCAGTGTCGACCGACATTGAATCCAACATCTTAAGTGGTGACTCGAACGACGACTGCGGGGACACCTGGGGAGAAAAAGAGGCGGAAATTAGTCCCGTTAGTGGTTCGACGCGGCAGCTGCCGGAGTTTGTTTATCGGCAAACATCGGAACGAGATCGTCATCGACTCCTTGGATAGAGTATTTAACAAGATTTGAGATCATCGTCCTCGATAGTCGCGGGTGGACTCCTGCTCACAAGTTTCACTGGCACATTCGTTCTTGGGATGAACTCACGACCGAAGCAGTGCGGATGATTTCTTAGAGATCGTCCACCTTGCAAAGCGGATCAACCCTACTGGCGAGCAGGTATTAAGAGCCGGTAACCGAATGTTCTGATCGTCCTTCGCGTGAAGAGCCCCCTTCTCTTAATGCCATTTGTATGAATAGCAGCGATAGCCGCATCAACAAAGCAAGTGCAGGTGCGTACAGCACTGCAACCGCCGTTGACCCTACTTTTAAGGTCCTTTCGGCAGTTGGATCAACATTGCTCATCGTCAACACAGTAACGTTCGATGAATACCTACGGAGTACTCGAGAACAAAGGCGAGGATTGGAGAAACGACCAGCGGCACGAAACCAATGTTTGAGGAGTTATGTGAATATCGCGACGGGCGAACGTCTGGTGAATCGTCAGTTGTGTAATGCTCACGTTTCAAGACACGCCGTTGCATTGTTTCGAGAGTTTGTCCTAACTTGAGGAGAGAAGTCTCGTAATTCAATCAATACACCGATTCGCCGAAGAAGAAAAAACGAAAGATTTGTTCCTCGGTCTCAAAGCATCTCAACGCGTAGGTTTAGATTTTTCGCTCTGTTTTCGTAGTTCGAGTTCACATCGAGTCTGGTTGGACAACCGAGTCTGATGAAACAGCGGCTGACCAGAACGGAAGCTGAAGGAAAACACTTCTTTCCACTTACCAAGGCTTTGGTGTCGTCGTCGTCGTCATCATGACCGATGTTGAGGGAAATTTTGTCACGAACTTTTTTGATCATCTTCTGATCCTGTTTGTTCTTCGCTGGAACGATCACGATTCGCATAACCTTCTAGCCAGACGTGATTTCGGCCCGCTGGAAAAGAGAAAAGAACATAATGTTTTACTCTCACTGCCGATCTCGCCATCGTGTCGTGCATACTGTTCCCGATCTATGTCTTTCAGTTTTTCAAATCGAGAAGTTTTCACTTCTCGGCTGCTCGCTAATGATCGATCACTGAATTCAAGGCCTCGGAGACACTTCGACAGAAGCTGCTGACGCTGTCAACAGAATGAACGTCAAGCGAACTGCGAAAACTCACGGCAAGCAGAAGTGGATTCGGATTCAATGTTTCGGAACGACGACGCTCCGTCCACCGAACAACATCCATACCTCACACGCAACGAGCCGCGCACGAACTAAGCCAGATGACCGGAACGAACAACTTCTCGCTCACTTCCAGAAACACTCTCTGATCCGGCATGGATTCGAGAGACGCTCACTGAGGCGAGCAGAGTTGAGCTAGACGTTTATTCAGGTGACCGACTCTGTCGCGCCACAGAACCCTCGCCACGAGCAGTCTGAAGGGAGTGAAATCCACGCTTTGAACTCACTCAAGCAACCTTCACACCTTGGTGGAGAGTTGACGGTGAGCCGTTCCGGAAGTACGATATCACCAAACGGCAAACCGACCACCGAATCAAAACGAAGGTCTTCTCCGATCGGCGTAGATCAAAGTGATCACTGAATTACGATCCCCACGTTCACTCAGAAGCGGATCTTCGACTCCTGACGAAACTAATCCTCTTGTCTGCGACAAAATGTTTTGCGTCGCACAATAAAAACGAGCAGGTCAGAGACGCGCTTGGAGTCATCCCGAACGACTTGTGCCGCGTCCGAATGCTCGTCGAGGGAGAACATTTGATGAGTCCGACACGCGTCACGGCTCTCCTCGAATCATGGGTGGACGGGATGAGTATGTGATGGGAAAACAAAGACGCTCGCTCTGATGGAATTCATCATTCCACACATCGGAACAAACGTCTGACAAAATCGGACAAAGACTGAACAGAATCCTTGAATGAACTTGTGAGCGAATGAAGATGATATATTCTAGGCAAATAAAGATCTTCTCTCCAACCACAATCAGGATGAACATTACAGTTGAATCGAAGTGTCTTGAATCATTCACATCTGTGTAAGTGCGCCTGATGCAACTGCGGACCTCGCAGCCAGTCCAAAATTCATCTTTCCACACCGCGAAACGGCTCTTCAACGTTCACCGGAGTGAAGTCTATGAGGAAAAAATCAACGCAAGAGATGATCTTTGGCGATCAGGGGTAGGGCTGTGAGTTTGTTGCGGCGAAAAAGAGCAGAAAGCGCGGCTCCCATTGAACCATTATGGAGAATCGCCGAGAAAATGCCGCGATAATCGCGGAAAAGTCGCGCTTCGAGACAAACTTGCATGAAACCCTGCTCATGGGGCCTCAATGCAATGGAAGTTTCGTTCCATATTCTTTCTTCGGTAACGGGATCAGCGGTTCGCAGAGTGGAGCATGTTCGGGGATTTTAGCGAGTTCGCTGAGCGGAACATTCGTTAACCGTATATTGAGCATTTTCGGAGTTTTGCAGCCGAGTGTCTGAGATCCTGAGGCCCAGTTGATGTTTCCGAGCATCGAGTCAAGACCTGATGATTGAATCCCGCGGGATTCGAGGAACGATTTCCAAAACGCGACCCATGCATAGAAGGAACTGTAAGTCTGCCTCTATAAATGAAGGCTCCCAATAATTCAACTTCAGAAGGGCCGCTCGAGTCAAACGGATTCGCGAGGTCCAAAAGCTGCAGAGAGGATGCTGCATAAATCGTCCAGTTACGACCTCGTTCAGTAGCGACCCTGCTTGTTCATGACATTGATATCGGTCCAATGGTCACGTCGGATCGGACATTCATCTGTGTTCGACACTTGACGAGATGTGACACGCTGTCGACGAACGGGGTGGATCGATGACAAAACTCGATGAGTTCTAATGATGCTAATAATTCATCAACCGTATTCGAGAGAGATATCGAGGCTGCCGACGACCGGGCTGAAACTTTGATTCTCCAATGTAGCAGAAGAAGCACTCTATCGGGGGAACGAGATTCCGTTTTTGTAGCGTAAGGAGGAACACGTCTAGCTGAGACTTGGAGTTCGTGAAAGGTTCCTTCTCGCTTTCCGAGGCAGCGCCGACGGACGTCTCGTGAGAGACTGAATGTAAATCGTGCATAACCGTCCGAGGGAATTGGAGGATGGATTGAATGAAGCCAAACACGGCGGAACGTCGGCCGGGGAATCGGCGGCGGAAAAAAATGTACAGTCTCGACGTGAATTAGAATTCGATGTAGCAGTTGTCGAAGAACGAGATGGGTGACGTCGACGTACCGAGAGATAGGCTACAGTGGCAGCTGGCGGACTGGATCGAACGACTCGGAAACGTTTCGCAGCTGCTCCAAAGGAAAGATACGGAGTCGTTTCAGCACTAGCGGTGGTAATCAATGAATGGACTCTTGATTTGATCGCTCGTCCCGAAACGCATGTTATAGACAACCTACAGTGGACCGATCGGGAGACGAATGAGACCGCCTGTCTGGTGGACCGACGAACGGACAGATTGGCAGGCAGCTCGACAAACGGGTCCACTGGCGGCGGTATGTGAATTCAAATGATGGCGCTACGGTCGGCCAACAAATTTCCTCCGAGGCACCCTCGGTCGGTCTGCTTGTCTTTCCAACGACCGCCATCCTACAAAGCGAGCAGGCAGCCGGCAGGTAGCTCGTAAAGGAACCTTAAAAGTTGCTCGGTGTCAAACAACGGCCGGGGTTGTTTTACAGCGGGAGCAGCAAGGCAAACGTGGCTGACGGTGACGGCCCCTCCGGCCGGAGGTGGCCGAAGTAGCCCCGTCAAGCTTCACACTAAAGCACTCGCGGAAGACGAACGAAGCAACGAGCTGCTGACGGCAAGACAGGTGAAGAGAGATGGCAGAGCACTTCAATGCATGTACGCAGCAGAAGTTTTCCAGGCCTGAAGTCAAAGCGGCGAGGACTTGGACTCTGACTCTTGGAGGAGCGGCGGCCCTCGCACCGTAATCCACTAGAAGGTCGCTGTCAAGCTAGGAATAGACGAACCTCGTTTCTCGCAAAAATCAGAGCGTTCCCGAACGAAACTCGCTCCAACCATTTCCGACACTCTAAAATACTCTCTCGATCACGAGCAGCGGCACTTCATGATCGTGTTTCTCGATTAGGAAAAGTTTGTAGAGCCTTGATAGCATGAACGAGATGAGATTATTCACCACGGCGGCGGCGGCGTGTAGATAAATTGTTGTGCCGAGGAGAGAACTGGAAGTGGAAGCCTACAATGTGCGACAACGAACCAACAAGAGCAGATACGTTGTGCATCGTTGTCTAATAAACCCGTAGAGCTCCAAGTAGTGATGCCAGACCATAAACAAGAGCTCATCTCAGAGGGCGGTTGATGATAGAGGTGGTCCGAAGGGCGAACCGACGAAGGGGAATCACTGGTGGTCATCTAGCGTAATGTCTGCCTTTCCTGAACGGGGCGGGTCCACCCTTCAGCGGCTTACGCGGGACCGTCGACGGAGTTCGGGATGACGGCGCGCGGTGGAAAATCTCAGCTCATCGTGGATGGAGTCGCAGCGAAGTCAAGAAAGGAAACCCCAGCTAAAGAGGTACAGCTTTTAGTTCTCGCTCACTCGCTCGCTCGGTGGATATGGCTGCAGTAGCTATGGACCTGGAGCGGGAACAACGGCCGCAGCGCGGTCGAGTCGACGGTGGGTGCTTTACAAAGGCTCTTTTACTTCCACTGAACGGAGGAAGAAGGAAAAAAGAGTCCGGCGCGGCGACGTCTATGAGGGGACAGGGTGAGAAACTCAGACGAAACGAGCGTGGGTCTAAAGAGCCCACGGATTGGGACGGACGGACGCACGGAGCCAGAGCTGCTCGTTTCGACGACTGAGGAATGTCAGGAAGCTGTCGGGCAAGCGGGCGGTCGGTCGTACCTCTATTCATTGGAGACCGAGCGCAATTCATTCTTGCTCTCGTCTCTTAGTTGGGGACTCCTGTTTGCCGGCAAGCCAACCTCTTCTCTTGTTCTATCCATCGAACGAGGAACCTTCTCAATCGACTGAATTCGCATTTTGGTCTCGCAGTTCCTGAGACAGACGGAATGCGCGCGTTTCTAAAGAAGCTCCTCTCGAAGTATGCGCTCGAGGAGAGAACCAGAAATAACGACTCACCGCCACGAAAAGAAGAATCTTGATTGCTACCAGAGCGAAGATATTCGGTTCAAGGCATTCAGGCGTTAAGTCGAATGCCTTCTCCGATCGGGTAACAAGCAAGGAACTCAACGATCTCCGTTCTCGCAGAACTCAAATCAGGTCATCTCCGTCAGTCGCTGATGAGCTCGCCCCGAATAGATTCCTTCGAATGAAATCGAGCGCCGACCGCCCTAGCGTGGAGTTCCAATTGAGCGAGCAGAGTTGCGAAAACGAGAACCCCGAGCAAACGGACAACGAGTGAGCCAGAGGAGCACAGATCGCAAAAACGCGATCAAACTCTGCGTTAAGGCTGCTCCCAGAGGCTGCGCAGCGAGGCGGCACTTCAGTGCAAGCTACTAAAAAGTTTGCCCCACGCAGATTGTTGCTCACAGGACGCTAATTTGAGAAAAATCACCGAATTACGCTTGGTCGAGCTCGATTCGTTCCGGGCTAGGCGTTGTACTTCGCTCTACTTTTTATGTTTGTCCGCACCGCTCGTAAATACTGAGGCCGGTTGTGCTTGCAATCAATTATCCGGATTCGGGCGAGATTTTTCCCTTTGTTTTCCGATTATAATTAAGGAGATTCATTCAGATTATTCTCGATTTGTGTAGCTCTTCACAGTCTAACGAACTTGTTCGAGTTTCGAGGGACAAAAAGTAAAGAAGATGATTCGAAAGTTTGAATATCTTCTCTACCGACATTGGATGGAGCTCACGGAAAGGTTCCGGTGCAAACGTTCGCCGCTTCACTGTAGCTGTGCTCCTAATGAAGCACAATGCGAGCAATCTCTTATGATAAAGTGCTACTCGAGCGCCGCTTCTACAGAAAGCAGACAGGCTAGATTGCATGCATTAACGTCCTAGTCCTAGTGTTACAGTGATGCACCGAGAACTCTTACAGATGCATCCCTTCATTCGGTCGTTCGTTGAATCGCCTACCGAAACTTCCGATTCTGTCTCTGTAGCTCGAGAGAAGTGTTAATTTCATTGCACAGAGAGTTCGCCCGAACAGGACGAGAGATTTTCGCACCGATGAGTTGGAAGTTAGTTGCCGAAACAAAAACCCAGGCGGTGAATGGAATGGTTCGCACCGAGCAGCATTCGTTCCCCGTTGTCCACTTGAAAACGGATCCGTTCTGGGGCGAGCTCTCCAATCTCTCAGGTGGAGCCGACAGCTAGTTACCGACGGAAACGAACACGAAGCTGAAAATCAGGAATCAGCCCGGTGTTATCAACATTCTTGTTGTTTGAGAACTGAGGTGAGCCTCTATTCTGCGAACGACTTTTGTGTCATTTTTAGATTGAGGGAAACTTAATAAAAAGCGGCTCTATTCAGCTGAATCCATCCGCGGTGGAAAGTTTGCGTCGCACAAAAGAATGACTCACACTCGGCCCAATTCCCTCAGCCAACTTTCTATTACCTCCAGTATCTTGATGAGCTGTTCTCAAACATTTTCGCAGCCTCCATAATATGATTTCTTCTTTCTAGAGAGAGGTGGTGCTGATGAGGCGACTCAATACCACCACCGGCCCTAACCCAACGCGATGACCCGAAAACAGCCGCAAGAAGCTCAAATTGAATCGTTTTCGCGAAGCCGATCTCCGTTTTCCGAAACGAGGCGACTTGTTGGCTTGGAAGTATTGGCATCCTGCCAACTGGCATGTTCCCCTTGGAGCCTCTCGGACGGTCGGCTTCATCGTTTTCACTTTTCACTCGGCTTTATTGACGCTCGACATGATAGCACCACCACTGGACGGGAATACATCTACTGTTTACGAAACGGAATCAAATTCTCAAAAAGTGTGCCTCCAGCCCAAGTCGAAACAACGCGACGCCAACACCTCCCGTGTCGCTGAGGAACATTCAATGGTGTCTCATCAGTTCGCTCAGAGCCCGCTGTTGAGAAAAGCTATCGCTCTCGTGCTCGAACTCCGGACTTGTTTCCCCTGAGTGGAGTTATGTATGGATACCGTAGTGCTCGGTCCAGCCGCTTGTCAACGACCCGGACGCGGTCAAGGGCACTGCGAATCTGCTGACCCGAGAGGGAGGGGCGATCAGGTTCGAGCTTCCACCGAATGTCCACAGCACTGAGCTCGGGGGCTCAAATTCAACGTGAGGCATCGTTGCTGCTCTCGTTCGCTGTCGGTGTGCTCACTCAGAAATCTCAGTTTTGGCGCCATTCCATGAGAGCTCTCTCGATTTTTTCCCTCGTACATATGTTTTCTCCTGGAATGCTTCATCCGATGTGAGCGGAACGCCGGCTGATTCATTTGAACGTCTGCGGGAAATGATGTATGGCTATGTGGCTGTATTCTCGTTATCTTCTGACCGCTTGTTGTTCCGTTCCAATAAATCGGCCGGCTTTGCGGCTATACTCGATGAAACGTCCCTGAAGCTCGACGCGGAAAACTTTGGGGTGTGAGCTTCGAGAAAACGAGACCAAAACAAAAGTCGGACGAAGAGGTTGGCCGGATCCTGCTCAAGGACACAGATCGGTGCGACCGCGTACCAACGGATCACGATATGCGTCCAGAGTATCCGCCTTCGTCGAATTCACGCCTTCGGCAGCCAGTTTTGAATACGGAGATTCGAGCAAGTGATTCAAACTTCTTGACTAGCCGATCGGACACCTGTTCGGCGAACGAGCGAGCAAGCAATCATTACTCGGGTTGTTGCTGAACAGAGGATGCAATCTCCTGGAGGAACCGCCAGAGTGTTCTCCTGTGGCGCCGGATGCTTGAGCGCTGCCCGTGCCCCGGAGAGATCTCGAGCATCGTTGCCGGGGGATCACGATTTCTTTTTCCCAAGTTTCACTCAAATTCGTCAGTTCTCACGAGAAAACGCTCGGGTCGAAGTAGACTCCGTCGGCGTGGAATTCAGCCGACCCTGGTCTTTCGACTGAATTTCTTCTCGTCTCCCCAACTCGATGCTGCAGGACTTCGTATCCAATAGGATGAATTCCGTATCCGATCGGCAGCAGCAGCAGTTCCTCCTCGGGTCGTTCGCCTCGAGATCAGTTTGTTTCGAAGCTTCGGAACGGAGAATTATTTTCTCACTTGGGCAGCTGGTCTCGGATGCTGGCGCCAATGTTTCTTGCATTCTTGTCCCGCCGCCCGATCCGTTCTTGCTGTTGCCGTCAGTGTTGTCGCCGCATCCGCCCGCAGCGGCCCGTCTGGCTTCCGTATTTCTCGCCCGTCGCACTGGTATTGATACCAGCGCCTTCGGGAAAGCGGCATTTCTCATCAACAACTCTTGGTATTTCTTCTGGTTCATATCGTTTTGCTCTATTAGCAATCTCAAGCCTTCCGCTTATCTTCGCGGGAACGAGGAAGGAGGAATCGCATTTTCCCTCTCGAGGCAACGTAACGAGGCATGCTTCCTCGCTCAGCCACGGCCGGCCGGCCGCCCGCTCCGCTGACTTTTCATCTGCCAGCTTGGCAAGGTATCGAGTAATGGCTGCCGCCGACAAGCACCAGCCATTACGGCTGAGCCTACCTTCTGCTCAGCCGTAACCGGTCGCAGTCACCAAGAACCACCTGTAGCCACCGCTTCGGTGGACTTCTACTCCTTCGGTGTGGACGAAGTGTCGCGAACTCTCTTCCGGACTATTTTCCGATCCCCAAAGAAGCGATCGGCTTTCATTCCGCATCGATCGTCATGAAAAGGCTTCGCAAATCATGAAAAGCGAGCATCGCGGGCCGACAACGTTGGATTTCGAGCTTTCAAGCGTTCCCCAAAGGAAAAATCAGGAAAGGTCGAACGAACTCGGACTTCATTTGCTTCAGCTTGGAATTTTCTCCGGGAGAAACACCGGTGACTTGATGACTTGGCCGAAAGTTTCTACTTTGAAAACAATCGACGGAAGCATGAATGTCTTGGAAGGCAAGTTGTCGATCCAACGATTATCCTCATCCGCTGGTGATCCTTTTCCGTCCGCGGGAAAAGCCGCCGTAGACACCACCCACAGCTCCGAATGGAATTGAGTCTTTTCACACGCTACCAGTGACGAGCCGCCGGGTTACGAGCAAAGCTTAACGGGATGAAAGAATCCTGAATTGCGGGGAATTCGAATCCTCAATAAGAAGGATGGAGCAAGAAAAAGCTGGACACACACGTTCCGGAGGCGTGACATTTGGTCTGCTCGTCTGACCTGGTTCCACCTCGATTTGGAGGTCCATTGATGCTGATTGCTTTACGCGGTGTTGTTTCAAGGTCCCTCTTCGTATAAGTTCGACGATTTGCTTTTAGCCATTCGAGAACGATCTCTGAAGGGGCGTTCCCGATGGCCAGGACGAATGACTCGAGCTTTGTTCGGCTGAGTTGAACAGACTCCGAAGGGCTTTGGCACGAGGAAAAGATTTGACATGCGCATCTCGTCGCTACAAAGTATTTTCGGTTCTCACGATTAGATCATCTGGGAGCTGGTGTCCCGGGAGAATGTGCCTCTGAAAGGTCACGGGAAGAGCTAAGGCCTCACTTGGGCTTCTAGGAGTGGAGAATACTCGGATGAAGAAAGCGATGTAGGCGAGCGAACGAAGACTCAAGGCTTCTTGAGCTCCACTCTCGCGATTATTTCCTTACCGGTCATGATTGCATAGCTGAGGCGAAAATTTTCTCGCCAAACCGAAAGGAATTTCTCTTTAACATGTTCTGTCCTCAACTACCTCGACCAGGACAAACCACCTGTGGCCTTGACTTGAAAATATCTTATATGGTCGTTTTACTTGCAGGGCTCGCTCGAATGAATTCGAGTTCTCATGTAAGCACTCCGTTCTCCCCTTATGCCGATTTGTTCTCGACCTGCGGATTGACTCTATCGACGAAAAAACGTTGTCGGAAAGAGAGCCGGGAAAGGTCAAGATTCTTCCAGCCGCTTCTGACATTTATTTTTTCAAAGACGTTTTCGTAGACAGATTGTGGATCTTCGGAGTTGGCGCGGAACGTGAACAAATTGGTTCAGCTAAAAATCCGAGTTGTGAAATTAACGACTCCGCAACAGAATCGGCGTCAAAGTTCTTCTTGCCTCTCCGAGACGCGGTTCGCTCAATTTCTCGATCTCTGTCACCTCGAATACAATGATCCTCCAGCTCTAGAAAATGGGAGATGAACTCGATATCAGCAAAATGAAAACATAAAATGTCGTTAGCGCGCAAACTGCCGCTGCCAGCTGTTCATAAGCTCAAAGACTCTTGGCTGTTGATTGATTGCCGTTCGATCGACGTTTGAAAAGGTTTCCACGATCACTTGAAGCGAATGAATACTCTTCGGCAGAGGCAATCTTGATTCAGTCCAGTTCACTAACTCGACCCAGGTCAGTGGTCTTCCATATGTAATCGTTGATCAAGCGCATTCTCCCTTCAATCAATTTGCTTAACAGCTAACCTACAGAATGAAGTTCGCTTCGCAAATATATAGAATCGATAAATCGATAAATGATGATTCATGTTCTCTTCACCCATGTAGAGAGATGATTCGCGGCCTCTCGAGTCAGCCCCAAAGTTTGTTTTCTTTTCATTGTTTTGAGCTCACCGGAGCGCCAAGAGATATTCGGTGTCGATGATGTCTGAATGCTCTATTCGACATTTGAAGAGCGTCAATGACTTCGAATGCGAACGGGGGCGACCCCATGCTCGATGAGCTTCGATGCGCGATCTTCGATCCCACCATTTAATCGAAGATTATTGGGTTGCGCAGAAAGTCTCCGCCGCAGCAGACAAACAGCGGAAGGCCAGTCGATCGAAAACGCCCGAATTCTCCTCCGGATGTCTCCGAAAATCCGAGATCTCCATGCTCCCCGTTTGCCAACCGGACGGTGATGTTCAGCAAGCAAAAATATCGGAAGGGGCGTTCCCGCCACCTAAGACAGAAGAAAGGGCGAATCTCAGAACGATGGCAAATCTAAAGCCACCGTTTTGAGACAGCTCCGACATTTGCGTGTCATCTGCGCGAGTTTCGAGAATCGAATCGCTGACGGTGACCACGGACGTGGACGGCAAGTCCGAAACCCCGCGGCAAGGAGACGAAATTCCATTTTCCACGAAGTTGCGGGAATTGTCATGGAGTTCCAGATTTCATTGCTGGATCCAACGTGATTCAAGCGAGAGCGTGCATGCAAGCACGGGAGAACCTCTCGGTGAGTCATAACCCAACACGTGGTCATCCGAACATACTTCGCGAATAATACTCAAGCTTTTCTCCCCGTTCACACCCAATTCGAGCATCGAATAGTGCCCGGAGCGAACAAAGCAAAGTCAGAAGGGAACTCGAAACTCTCTGGCGAACACTTCGGGTAATGACCGAAAAAAGAATAACTTCATCAAAACTTTCCAAACGTAGAATCCTCGTGACACGGATGTTTTCGAGTAGCAGCCTCTTAGGCCGTGACTAAAATTAAATCGTTGTCGATCGTTACCATCTGAAACGAGTGAATTCAAGGCCACTCCGATCGTCAAAGTTGACTGTAGACTTACCTGTGGACTCGTCGTGATCGAACCTTCGGCGAACAAGACGCCTATCGGCTCGATCGTCTACAGCTTGCAAAGTTCACAACACGTGATCGGGCTGATCATGCCATTCATTAGGCGGCCTACGACGGAGTTTTCCGGCGGTGACAGTTCGAACAACACGAGTTGAGGTTTGAACGTGGAGGAACCGAGCCGCGAGCAGCTCCAAAGAGCTCTGTTTCGATCCGAGCGCGGCGAGTAAAGGCCCCCAGGCAGTGTAGCACGAGACAGAGAGGGACGAACCCTCCTCCGAGGGTAGCGCGGGGAAGAGTTCTCTCAGGCCCTCGCCTCGCTCAGCAAGGTCTATTTCGGTGGCGCGAAAGTGAAGCGCGTTCTCCGAGCGATCTTGACCATGATTCGACGTATGCGGCCTGTTCATCGAGTACTCAATTGTTGTTTGTATTGATAAAGTTCCGAGATTCTCTCAATCTCGGAATCTAGTTCTCTGCGGGTATTCGGCCCGAACAGTTAAACCTCATTCGGCGAACTGGTGAATTAGCATTTAAATATCTCTCTCTGGCTCCGGCTAGTCGCCCCATAAGTGGTCCGCGACGGTCGTTTATTTTCCCTCCGTCCTTAGGCTCTTCCTCGACTGGCTTTCGTCGAATCCTTTCATTTTGATCTCTAATTTTGTTTTCTTCTTGATCGCTGTCACCAGAGCTTGCGTGGGTCCCGCACATCGACGGAAATCTTTGCCGCTGAGATGAGAAAATCTGTCACCCCGCATATTTGCTGTCATTGGTGACCGCGTTGATGAAGCGTTGACCTCCTGTTCCTCGTTCGGTTAACTTTATCCCGAGTATGTCAGTTATGAGCGACGAGCAAGCGAAGCAGCGTAGGTCGCGGCAACGCAACCACTCCCGCAACGAGAGGTCGTTGATGCCTGGGGCTAATAGGGAGAATCTCATCAGGTTTTAGCTTGCTCGGTCGGTTTTCGTTGGTGGGCCCCGAAGACCAGCGCCAGTCCCTCATTGTGAAGCCCCTCACGTCACCGCCTGACTGGCTGAGTGTCTGGTTGGTTGGTTGGTGGGTTGGTTGGTTGGCTGACAGGCAGTCGCGAGAGACGCTGCCAAAATAAACTTTCTCGGTCTCTTAATGTTCCTCTGCGATTCAGAAGGCGCTCCATTCAGTCCTCCCTCGTTCTTTTTCATCCAAGATGCTCGTCGAAGTCCCGAGGAGGCCAAGAATTCTTCTTCGAGGGGCACCAACATCTCCCCGTCTGACTTTCAAACAGTGCGAGCGTCATGTTTTCAACTCTTGTCTAGAGGTTTGATTCGAGCGACGAGGGAAACCAACCCATATAGCTATCGGCCTCCTTCACCTCCAGGTACCGGATGCCAACCCCCGATTTCAATCAGCAAAGTCAGAAGAAGAATCACGCTCTTCGAATTTCGAGCGATTTCACTCCGGCTTTTGCTCAGAGTCGGAGCGAAAACATGTAGAACGAATTATTTTCGGAAGTCACGAGATCAGACTCGGCTTCCTTCCTGGAAATTTCGAAACAATAAAAACAAACTCATGAGTTGATCAACAGCGATCATGGGATGGTCGATCCAGAAATCTCTCGTTTCGAGTTCCCAAGTCCATTTATGATTTCCATAGGGTTTTTCTGGTGCATTTATGACTTGAAGAGCCACTCTACATCAGCTCCAGCTCGGAAACGGTTCCACAAAACACCTGGCTTAGCGCCGAAGACGTTGACGTTTTTCGCCATGATTCTCAGTGGGTGAAACCGGTCCACGAAATATCTTCTGTAACAAACGGGGAACAGAGAGAGCGCGCTTCCGATTGCACTTGATTCCTAATCTTAAAAGAGGGGAAGCTGTCCACGCCGCGAGAAGAGATTCTCGATGGTGTTCCTTCACGCAATTTAATCGTGATCTATTGTCATGAAGCTCGACAGGAGTCAAATCCCAGAACGTTCACCATAAGATGTTGTACGATATTGGGAAGGTCAATTCCTTCCTTGACGGGGAAGATGAGACCTAAATTCCCGGCATCAGCTGTAGAGAACGTCCAAACGGTCCGGAGGATAATTGAACGACTTTGTGTGTACGCATTACGAGCGGACAGCCTGAATCTGATTTAGGACCTCTCACCGGCACGCGCGCTCTGGAGCCATTTGACTCTCGGTGGCCCCATATTCAACGAGCCATTGTGCCGCTCCGACACCCGCGGCAGCCCTTCTCCGCGAGCAAAGATTTCCTTTCGGCTATCTCGGAGCATACAGTAAGACGAGGATCGGATTTCTCGTGTGCGAGTGATCGATACCGGTGAGGAAGTTCCTTGATGAAGTCTGACCGATAAGCCAAAAATCTTGTCATCATCATCGTGCCAAAGACGCCGGGGATCGAAAATGTTTTCTCCAAAGCAAGAGGAATGGCACGAGGATATCTATATGGAAATTCGGGGAATTTTCATTGTTTATCTGTATTTTATGCAGAAAAAAAACTCCCATTCTCGCTGAAACTCGACTCGTCGCCTGCCGGGCTGGCTGGATCAGGGACACATAAGGACGACAAGAAAATCGCAATTGTCCACTCTACCGTTTCTCGTTAATGAGAAAAACCAACCTAATTGGAAATGAAGAGAAGAGACACGGACAGCACAACCACACGCTCGGACATCGGGGCTCCGACAGAGGCGAACCAGCTTCACTGAAGGGAAGGAGGTCACTCACATTCATTGCTCGGCGCGATTTCCAAGAGAATCTCATGCTGCCTCGACGAATTCCTCGAGGTGCGAGCTCTAACCGAACATATCCGGCCCTTAATGGATAGAGGAACTACAGAGGAAATCCAACGTTCGTCGAACACCGGAAAATCGGTTCTCGCGTCGGAACGATCATCCTATGCGGACCTTGTTTGATGTTCCCATGAAAAGACCTTGGAACAAACATTTCATGCACCTTCCTGTGTTCTAGCCCTGTCACTCCGCATGTCTGGAGCGCGGCTTCTCTTTTCCAACGGCGGTTTGTCCCTAGGGCTCAGAAACTATGCCCAATTTGCTCTCGGTGAAGAACTCATCACTTATTTCTGGGTGTCCACGACTCACCTCCAGCTCATATTGGGATGAGTGGCCGCAGGCATACAAGCGGTTCCGAATCGTCGAAACATTGCGAACAACTCCGAAAACTTGTCGTTCAAAATAGTTTCATTTCTCACCTCCTCTGAGTGAGTTTCACCGTTCACCGATAGAGACCAATCCTCGCTGTTGACGAGAAGCTCACCCCGACTTTTTCCAACGTCGGAGACTCGGAATCGGACGCCAACGAAAAGCAGGTCGGCGAGCTAGGATCAATAGTTGACAGCATTCACCCGCGGGTATCGATCTCGAATTTCGACGGAATCTCGCTTCGGAGTACCGTCCGCCGAGCGTGGCTCCTGGCGGAGGAAATTCGGCACTGATTGTGTTTTCGAATTTAACAAGTTTTGTTCACGAAACCTCGGTCAACCCTCCTTGCGAGGAAGTGCGTTTCAGTCTTGCTGCCGAACTCATGTTTACAATATGTTCAAAATTCAATCTCCGAAGCGCGACCCACGCCCCACGGAACGGGCCGTGACAGTCTGCTGGTTCGCTTGTCTTCATTTTCTCTCTCTTTCTTCGTTCATCCCTTCTCTTCCGCTGTCGATATTTCAGTTCGTTCTCTGCGCCCGCAGCGTCCCGTTTTTTCACCTTGTCGGACATTCTATTTCCCTCGTCTGAAAGTGAGCCGAGAACGAGCATTGAAACGCCGGCCGTGCGAAAGTTTGACTGGGCGGTATGATCGGTCCGCATGACTTTCACGGCGAGAGGAAACGCGAGTTGACAGATGATAGAGATCTTTTGTCCGAAAATAACGAGAGAAACACCGAACCCCCACTCGATTTCCGCGGGAGATATTTTTCTCTTGCTTTTTACATGAAGGAAGGTATGTACATGAACGAGCCGAGAGTTCTAAAAGGAGTTATAACTAGTTCCCTGCGTGCCTTGTAAAAATAGCTTCGTTTTTGTTGTTGCGTGGGAGGAATGTCTCGCGAAGAAGAGTCCCAATCTCAGGAACTTGTTTGTTTGTGGCCGTTTGCTCGACCTATTCGCTGATGAGTGTTCGTATTTGTGTGCCAGTCGCTGTTTTCAAGTTCGTTCGTGGGCGCGAGGGGGTGGGAGGAGGGGGGAGGAGGGGATCGGAAAAGGGTGCCGAGAAAACGTCTCGATGAGCACAGGCGTTTTCTGTAATCTGTCTTGGCATTGGCCTTCTCCGCTGTCTTCTGTGTTCGGTTAGCCCAACATTCACGAAAAGGGGTCCGGCCATCCTGGAACAAGAAGATTCACCAACCAGCCCAACTAGTTGCTCGGACACACGTACAGACAGCCAACTGAGTGCTCCTCGTCTGTTTCCTCTGTGGGGCTGGAGTTAATTACCGCGGCGTTGTTCCCCCTGTTCTTCCCCGCCCCCCGCGACCTCCTCGTCTCCGATGCCCTTGTCGTCTTCTTTCGAATACAGACCACCGTGTTGCGCAGTTTCCCAAGTCTCCTCGACCCACGCACGAACAGAGAAACTGACACGCTGACCGACTTGCTTATCCGTCAGACGACGACGACTCGTGTGTCTTCTTTTTCGTTGCGACAGTCTTTTGCCGTCACCTCGTTTCCGTTGTTTCGAGTTTTTCCGAATCGTCCCTTCCTCTGAATCATGGCCGCCTCTTCGTCTGAATGACAGGGACTCGTATGGATGGGAAGAAGAAACATCGTTCGCTTGAAACACCGTCGGATAGACTGGAAACCTCCCCCAAAAACGCGGGAATCTTTCTTTCTCCGTCATTGTTTTCAAAGCTCCATGACATCTGTGAGCCCCGAGTCGGAGCGACATCCGTACATTCAGACCCAAACAAGCTACGGAATCATCTGAAACGTTGTTTACTATGAGGGGGATTATCCCGGCAACAAGTTCCCTCGAGCTCTTATGTAGTTCCGCTCTCGATGTTCGGATCTAGTCGAGGTCAACGGAGACTTCATCGAGATCGGATGTCGTGAGAGACCTTGCGACGAAGGTCATCCTGTCAATCGTCGGGATTTCGAGCTCAGCAACAACAAATCAGAGACTTCATCTCTTCGCAGCGAGGGAAAATTTATTATGAATCAGTGGAGCGGCTCTCTATTTGCCAAAAGGATCCTGAAAGCGAGAATCACGTCGAGCCGTGTTTGGCTTCGCCTTCTCTGTGTGTACACACATCGAACGCTTTGGCAGATATGTCTCCATTGAAAGGGTATCGAGGGGAAACAATTACATCGGTACACAGTATGTTTATCGAGCGCTCTCATGATCTTCGGCATAAGCTGATGCGATCACGCTCCAACACGTTATCATGCTCAAAACTCGCGTATTCTTGCTGACGGAGTCCACAGATGATCCGAGTAGAACCGCCAGGAAACTAGAGGAAGCTTTTTCCACCGGAGTCTCTCGGTCACGACGATGGCGGAATGCGTTAGGTGTCGTGTCAATGGACCCTCTTCGAAAGGAAAAAAAAAACGATAAATTCCCCGTGCGAAGCTTCGGAGAACTCTCATCACCGCGTTCCTCGTTGGAGATGAGAAGTTGCATGGCTGACTGAGTCGACGATGTAGTCGTCGTCGTCAAAACCATGGAAACGCACGTCGAGCACCATTGAAAGCAGGAATAGAAATCTTTTCCTGAATTCAACGTGATTCTCCTCCAACAGGCAGTCGCGAAGTCGGTGCAATTTCCTCGATCTCTTGGCCGCCTCGCGGGTTTCCTGAGCGGAAAACTCGCTGATGAAGTTTTTTGGAAAATTCAGCGCCACGTCCCGAGGCAAAGCGATGCAAAGCGAGACGAGACGCAGCAAACCCCATTCTGGCTTTGATTAAGAAATATAGCCCTCCCTTCCACACTGTCTGTTATGTGACTCTGTTCTGAGACCTGCGCACGATGTCGAGGGTATAGGCCATAAATTAAACGAAAAAATCGTTCCACTTCATTAGGTCCAGTTCTTCCACGCTCTCCCTCTCCCTTTCCCCCTCCCCTCTACACCTCGTGTAATTTGCCTGCGATTTTTCCTCATTCAATAGCTCCTCTTCTTCCGTTCTCGCGGAAAATTAAATTCCAATCGATAACAGACGAAAATCGAGAGTTTCCACAGTCGTCGGCAGATGCAGACTGCAGGGGATGGGCGAATATTAACTCGGAAAATCTCAATCCGATTCCACTCAATCTCTTTTCTTGAGAAGCGTCTTGGGAGTCTCGATTCCTTTCGTTCAGAAAACCGATGGGTTTCGATACTCGAATCTTGTTGCTCTCCTCAGAACGACGGTTTAGTCCAACGAATCCAAAAGCGAAAATAGCTTTTGACGCTGAGATCTTTTCTCCCAGTTGTTACTCAATATAGTCCGGAGGAGAAACTCCTTTCAACAACGTCTATCGACACAAAAAGCGGTTTCCTCGCTCTTTGAAAGCTGGCGAAAGTTACGCTTCAGGAGAATGTGGCTCAAATCCGACAAAGCGAAATGAAAGAAAAGCAACCGATCGAGTCGCGCGTTCGAAGCACAAAATATGATGGTGGAGTCCGGCGAGAGTTTTAGTGCCCCCCCTTAAGTCTCTCGCGTTCTCCACATTTAGCCAATAGATCGGCTTGTCGTTTTGCGCGACCGCGTTCAGCCAGCAAGTGAGCAGTCGACCATATACATACATAGACACACACACACATACGGTCGACAGCCAATGTCGACAAAAGCCTCTTCTCTTATCGCGGGCTTTGCAGCAGCACTACCAGCAGCAACCAAGGGTTCACTCACACGCAGGCGATCCGAACGAGAGAAGCCGCAAAACAGCCAATAGGAGCGCACACCGAGAGAAATAGGGGTGAAAAGAGACCAGAAAGCGGAGATACCGCGAGAGCGAAAGATACATTTGCCACCACTCGAGAGATATCGCGAGCAATCCTCCTCTCAAGTCCACACCTCCCAGGTGGTCAGTTATCGTTTCCAGAGGAGGGAAATTCCTCTGAATCCTCTGACTTCAAGAAAATATTCATTCGATTCCGCCGTCTTTTCAGGACAACGTTCGACGATGACTCTTCGTAGAAGTCCCATCCACGCATCTGACCAAAAATTTTTCATGTGTTCCCCGAATTCTCGGTTGATGAGGGGAAAATATTGACATCTCACACTTTCCCACCGATTTCATTCCTTCAAAATATTCAGTGGGCCGAGCCTCACGCACACTCTGGGATAAATTCGCCGTCGAGACTCAGAGGGATCATTGAAGCCACCCCTATGTCAGTGAGATACTATCATCGGGCATCCCCGCGACGCTCAAGGCCCAAGAGATATATCATGAAGTGAAGAGGAGTCGCCTCGGTCCCAAGTGGGCGCATTTGTCTGATTTAGTGTTACCGTATTGTGAGTAAGACCGGCAACGCGTTCATCAAACGATCAAGGAGCATACAGGTCCCTCGAGTCCTTCTCCGGTCGGGTTCATTGCCCGATTGTCAGAAGATGCGTCGGTCTATCGTTTTCGGTTCGCATCATCGTTTCGTACTCAAAAGTCGGCGTGAATTAGCTGCTTCCGAGGCTTGCTGCTAGATGATTCACCGCCTCACTCCATCCATGAAGCACATTCGAGCTGACGTCTCAAAGGCTCGGCGTTTACGATTAGATGAAATTGAAATTTCTTCCGCTGGACGTTTCCATAATGGCACTTCTATGACGGAAATTTCCGCGTCCACTCACGTGTAGCGTTCGAGCGTCGAAAGTCGCTCAGATGATCGAGTAGGCACGTATTTATGAATGACTCAATCTGGCGAATCTTTTGTCTGATGCTGGAATCAACGAGAAGACCAGGACTACTGTTCTCTGAGCTCTGCAAGAATCAGAGAGGGCAGTGTTCAAGTGTTCAAGAAGTCGAATAGTGGAATTCGAAATCCATGTCTTATATCTTTGGATCTCATTCTTTGCCCATCCCCAGGGATCTAAGCAGAAACCCTGTCGAGTTTAAGGCATCAAGCATCGCGTGATGAAATGGCCAGGTAGAAAAAGTGTTCATATGTTCAAGAAGCGTCCCGCCGGATGGCCATTGGAGACAGGACTCGTGTTGTCACAACAGCTGCGACGAAGGAAACCAAAACTCCGGTTGACGAGATCGGCGGGGAACAACGAAGGTGTTCAGACAGGCATACATTTGAAAATGTCTCGTCTCGTCGTGGGTGGTATTTGCGAGCTTCACGTTGATGTTGCGTTTTTGTTTGAGCCGCAACGAGATGTGTTGCAAATGCGTTTCTGAAGTTACGGCTCTAGTCGAAACCAGCTGTCGACATATTTCCCTTCCTTCCTTCCGACAACGACGACGCCAAAAGCCCGAAGTCGTCTACTGTGCTTGCAAACGGGACATTGATGCAGCCACCGTGAACTAATGGAGGCTGGCATCAACTTTGATAGAATCCTCGAACTCCTAGGATTCGCATATTCCGGAACACACCCACAACTGCCTCCATCTCTCGTCGTAGGCGTTAATCAGCTGAAGCTATCCATGCGTGGGGGTGGAACCGTCCGTGTTCATGCCCGGCTGACAACAATAGAGCGACCGAATGAGCTCTAATGCAGATTAAAATGTCTGCGACAAATATTCCGAGCGTGTATGTTGCCGGTAGAGATAACAACCCGCATCGGTTGCTTCGGTTCTCGGAGTTTCAACGTCTGCGAAAAAGATCTATCGTGGGTTCCCGATCGCTGCGCTTTCCGGATTCCTTTCCTCTCCGTTGGAATTCGCTAAATGAGAACGAACGCACAGTACGCGGGCCTCTGTTGGCGATAGCGATTCCGAACACTACGGCTCAGCAGAAAGTTCGGAAAACGCGGACGTGCTCCGCGTCCGCGAGGACCGCTAGGGTGTAATGGCCGTTTGAGCTGAACACCGATGATCCAAGAATAGTTAAGAGAACACCACGCTAGACGTCCGCTTTTGGAAATGTTGACAGATGGGAGCCAGTGACGGCGTTCCTCCTCCGCTGCGCTGTGTTTATCCAGCGGACATATGTTGAGAATCCGTGAAACGTGACATTCAGAAAGGGTTACTCAGCTCTGCTGCCTCGACGGCGGGAATTCGATCATCTCCAATTTAGAGTCGCACGAGATAACTTTTTGTTGAGTTTGCGGAACAAGCAATTGACAGCTGATGACGAAACTATTGAATTATTTGAGCGATGTTCTAAAAGCCAGTCACGCTCAAACACTTGTGGAACAGAAGTATCTAAACGAATGTTGCCATGAAGTCAGAGTGACAATGACACAAAAGAATCGAAAGTTCGAGATGATCTGGTGGTCAAAATTCTCCGGATATTGGTTTTAGTTCTCGTCAACTCACCTTCTGATCTTCGCTGAACGATGCCATGGGATTCAAGAAACGGATAATCCGTGTCGATGAGATTCAGTCGCGCTGGACACTCACGGGTATGTCGCTGCAAGATTAAGAAAGTTATGGATTAGAGCCACGGCTTCCTTCATTTTGCTTCGGTCCTCGTCGGAAAACTCTGTTTTAGTCCTGCGCTTGCAATGCAGCCAGCCCGGAAAATGCTTTCTGACGGAGAACCAAACGACTCTTTGGTAATTCAAGCTTTTCGAGGGCGGGAGTTTCATGCCGTATCCAATTCATGCGGAATTCACTCTAACAGCATGAAACTAAAGTGAGCGAAGTTTTTTCGGTTCATCCGAGCTTCTTCACGTCGAGCTCCTCCGAAAAGTCAACGGAACCGTTCTGAGCTTTCCTCACGAGTGAAAAAAGACTACGCTCGTCTATCACGTGGTCGCGATTTCCCCGTTCGTGAGGTTCGAGAGATCTGAAGGTTCCATTATTCGAGTGAGCCCGGAGGAGACACGGCAATTTCGATCGTTAGTCGTATGCTTCTTCGAAAATCTCGAGTTTCCTCCGAATATGAGTTCTTCGGAAACGATGAAATAGAATTTTTGGTAGGATGCACCGGTGCGGGAAAGAGAACGCTTGTGTTGGAGTCCTCGGCCGGCGTAATGACAGAGCTTGCCTTCATAGATCATCTGGAACGAGGGAGGATTGTCGTCCGTTTCCATTACTAGCACAGATGCGTTCGATTGAGTCCTGCATGATAACACGGTTTTGAAATGCCGAGACACGCTACCGCACCTACACGGATTTTCCCGGGCCAGAGAGAGATTCCTCGGAAAAGTTTGGTGATTTATAAATCCCGTCGCAGAATAACACGTGCTCCCGTATTTTCAGTTATCGAGCAAACCTCTCCGAGCCTCAACAAGATCAGAGCTGAGTTTAGTTTGGAAGGGAAGAGAAAAGTCTGATTTCCAAACTGCCGTCGAACTGAGATAATGTTAATTCTTTGTCGTCAGTCCGTTGGCATTACGAAACCAAGCTCCGTGTGCGTCGATCAATTGTTCAATCATGTTAGAGAACGTCCTCTAGGACTTGAACTTATCGGGGGATTTGAGGCAGACAGTCATAAAACTGCGACAGTGGATGAAACAAGGAGTGGAATCCACAAGTTCACTTGGCGGAAATTTTCCACTTTGTTTCGAACTATCAATTGTAAAGGGCAGACACAGGTGCCTGGTTGTCTGGATCACCTGTTTTCCGAACGGTTTCGATGCTAATCCTGATAATAATCCAATTGGAGAAATCTGCCGCGATGACTCCGTCCCATCAATCCAGGAGAACCCGCTCGCACACTTAAAACAGGAGCACCTCAAACAAGATACTGTTTCCCGCTTGCGCGGTGTAAAAAGACTTCTCTCGAATGGATGGATTGATTGATTGATCCGTTTATTTATTTGGGCTTTGTTAATTAATTTATTTATCGAAGTTAGTTTAGCGTTTTCTACGATCGGTATTTCCACCCGTCAGAAACCGGGATCTCGACCAATCGACAGACTTCTTTGACTAGTTATGAATGAATTCACGACTCTTTCAAGGTGGGCTGGCGTTGAATTTTCGAATTCTCGGAAGCATCCTCTGACTTACAATCGAAGCGCGACCATGATCCGAGAAATTTCGAATTGTTAGGTATTGAGATTTAAAAGGAGAATAACAATTCATCCTTCTCTCCCCTTCCGGATGGGATTACTGCGTGAGTATAGCCACAAATAGAAAGAGAGCGGAGAAACTCCGCCACGAATATAGTTGAGACCGGGATTACCGAATGCTGAGAAACCTACAAGGTGGATTTCGGTTTGTTGCCGTAGATGGGGTTATGATCAATGCGAGGCCGTTAAAAAAAACGTGCTGGAGAGTGAGTGATCGGGAGGGAGAGAGAGTAAGAGAGCGTCGAGTCGTCACGCAATTAAGATGCTTTGTAAAGGCCGAGAGCTTGTTGCCAATCGAGCATCGTGGGCAAGGTTAGTTCAGAAGTCTGTTATTCACCCTTTGGGCGTCGATTTGAATTCCCCCTGAACTCTGATTTCCGCCCGATCAGATCGGTCGAACGTGAACCCGAGCCACGTGACTGTTGCCGCGGACGTAGACGCCGTCATTGTTTCAAAGTGCTGCTTGCCACTCCTGATTGACGGATCAGATGGTTCGAGGCCAGATGTGTCTGCGCAACTTTGTGTACAAGCGAACTTCTCGCGCAACACTTTGGAACAGCGTCGAGTCCGAGGTAATAGGTACTTCCACGATGCTGAAATGTTCCAAGACTCCTGGTCCCTGATCCGGTCCTTTTCCTCCGAGCGGAGATGCGTTCGATCAGATTTCCGAAATAGAAAAATTGAGTGTCGAAGTTTTGATCTATTTGAAGTGGACGCTCTCTAGCTTTGCAACTCTCTCTCCTCCCTCGGGTCGGCACGGAGAGATTCCAAGAGACTCATTCGGATGATAGTCCCATGGAAAACTTCACTCACGGAGGGGATTGATCGGGACTTGCATTCAATTCGTTCTCCTCAGTTTGTCTGAGTGGCTAGCCGAGTAATGGATGGAACTTTCGTGAAGTGAGAGTTTCCTGAGAACAAGTTCATTCTGCTCTTGCTTTGCTCAGCCTGTGTTCCTCGCTTTAACTCAACCACGGATAGTCGACAATGACGATATTCCTCGGAATTCAAGAGCTAGACAGATGAGTCAATCTCTTCGAAAAGGACTAAGTTTCCACACTCGCAAGTTCCGAATCTACTCACGTTGTTTGTTGTTCATTGAGCCTTTCAACGTTACATTCTATGATATTCAGCCTCGGGCGGTGTCCTGATGTTGTTCGCGATGCTTTCCAGAACGAATGTCTTAAGTTTTTCGTCCAGAAAACTACAAATCTGACGTGAAGTGCTCGCCAAGCAGCTAAGATCGGGAGCACGAACATCGACAACAACAATGCGCAGCGACATCGGGTTTAGTCCCTGACTTTATCAATAGCGGTCATTTCCCTTGTCGGTGACGAACACAGATTGGATTACAAGGAGAAGGAGCATCGAGGCTCTCGCAACCCAACCCAATGCGAGCTTGTTTGTCGCGTCGGATCGAGTAGCCGGCAGTCCTCGAGACACGAAAGATACGGGAATCTGAGGTGCCATCGATCCAGGATCAATCCAGCATCAGGTTTTGGGCAGACGCATTTGCCCCTGCGTATGCCTCCGTATTTGGACTTTTGGAGCCACAGATTTTTGCGGCACAAGATCTGTTCGCCAGCTTTATACACAATCAAACGAGATGACGCAACGGGTCGCTGTGTCCTCCGAGTCTCGCCGGCATCGGCTGGAACTTGACGTGGTTTGCGAGTTGAACAAGGGACTGTCCTTTTGAATCGCGTGTCTTTCCTTCGTGTGATACGTCACAAGGATTTCCGAAAGGCCGAGCTGACACCATACATCATTCGGGTTTCGGGATCGCAATCCCAGCAATGGATGTGTAGATACATCTACCGCAGACGAGTCTTTAGGGACAAAAAATCCATAGGATCGAATTATGTCGTGATCGCTTCGGATTCCCGAAAAAATGTCGTTGATCAAGCCTGGAGTCGACACATCGCCACTCGTCAATTCATCGCGTTACCTGATTTCGTACACAACAGGTGAATTCTAGTTCGTTGATGTAGTAGGAAACCTCGACTGTGATGAATGAAAGCTTTCGAAAAACAGCTTTCTGATGAACGTTTGCGGACGGAATCGCGATCGTCGCGAATTCAAAAGCGGCAATGCAAACATTTCAATATGCAGAACAGATCTACGCAGGTCTAGTCAAAAAAAAATCTTGAATCCCTTTTGTAACAACTGTTGAGCCGCTGTTACGCGACTAGGGGCGAAGTGTATCAACTCAGGTTTCTCTCACTTTTTCCGACGTCAGACTCCGATCGAGTGAGGCAAGTCATGCCATTAGAGTCCACTCGCACTCGATCGAGACAAGCGTCGAGTTACTCGATAGACTTTTTCGCATAACTTTGCTGCCGTTCAGATTGTGTTTGATTCTGTTTTTCACCGGATCGGACCACAGCTCAACGTAAGCATTTCCTATTTTCCATCGAATTTAGAAGTGACGTCGAAAGCATCGCAAGACCATCGGATTCTCGAAGGAAAGCAGCTGAGCATTCGAACTTCTCGAAGTCAATTCGCGCAGCGACGTCAGTAGGTACACCTCTCACGTTATCGGCAACCATCTCTTATTGAAGACTAATTGAACGAAAGTTTCGTGTTCTTTTCCTTGGAGTGTCCTCAGTGGCTCCTATTCAACGGCAACTTCGACTTCAGGATGTGAAGTGAGATTATGTTGTCCTGGCAAGCAGAAAAGAGGTCACCGTAACAATCGGTCAGGTTACAGAGTGTGACAAAGACCAATTCAGAGGATGACAATCCCTTTCCCGAAACGTTCCAGAGCAGGAAGCTCGGACCGACGAAACATGTGCACATCACTCGAGTGTGCGACTTGAGGTAGCGGACAGACTTATGTCCATCCATATCGGCACGATCGGTCTCTCCCTCGAGGGAGGAAGCAATCGCGAGTCACAAGGAAAGAAGGCATTCGATATTCTTGGTGTGGCATATGTCCGAACGACAGTGGCAGTCTTGGTTTTTCGATAGTCTCTTCGCCACAGACCACAACGATTCTCTCGAGAAATGGGTTGCTCTGCTGCTTGATGTTGCTCTCGTCGCAGGTCCCGCGGTTCAAGTCGCAGCTCGTCCTGCCGCTGAGCTGAGCATACACTCACACACACTCACAATTCGGGTGTGAGCACAACAGCAGAGTGTCGCTGCGTGAGGAGGCTTTCTAGTCTGTCTCCTTCTCCTTTTTCCGATCTTTCGTTGACGCTAACCCAACGACCATTCAGTGTTTGCGGCGGCTGACCATCAGTGTCTGAATGATTGAGTTGTGAGATCGGAATTCTGTTGTTTGTTATTTGGAAGAATCCAGTGACAGTGGCCACAACGACTAATCGGTGTCTCGCGAAAATTCCTGAGACTCGCCGACGTCGGCGTCATTGAGCCAGCCGAGTCGAGCGTCACAAGAGCCGCATAGACTGAATCTAGCGTGTATTGTACATCTACCAAAACAAGCGCTCAGCTCAGTGGCCATGTAAACTACGGCCATTGTGGCATAATAACACTCGCGCACAATGGCGAACAAAGTCACGGCCGAACGCAGAATGCTCCGCCAATGACGCGGCACTCAGCGAATCCTCGACAAAGTGAAAAAATGCTGAAGACGGAAGGTTGTCCCTGTTTGAGACTATGAAGTGCTAGGATGGACCCCCCGATTCTGACCAAAGAGCGCCTCCTCGACGCGATCGAAGACATGTCTGATTTTCTTGACGGTATTTGCAGATTGCGGCTACACCCGTCGCGACCACCAGCTCCTCAGGTTGCTCAGACCCTCGAGCCGATCCCGGCGCCGGATTTCGTCAAAGTCGAACTCAGTCCAGCGACGGTGAACGCTTGCAACGAAGAAGATTCCGCCAGCTCAGACAGCCTTCCCGAAGAGGAGCCAATCGAACTCGCGTCCCTGTCATCGTCACCAGCCGTTAAAATCGGAAATCCATTCCAGCTTTTGACTGCTGTTCTCCAACAACCGGTCGCCAGGGCTCCCCTCGCCTGTCTCGAACCGGAGCTGTGCGACACCGAAACTCAGACCGATCGTCTCAAAATGACGGACAAAGGTGTGCAAACGTCTACCGTCAACATAGACAACCCGGTAGACATAGAGCAAGCGTCCGGGCTAGCCAACGGCAAGGATGTCGAGGCGAATCATCACATTATGGGCCAACCTTCCCTCGTGCAACTATGGAAAGGGCTCACGTTCGCTTCGTTGTCGGCGTTGTTTTTTTCAATTTGCTCCGTCGTTGTGAAGAATTTGAAGTACATGCCCGTCACTCAGCTGTCGAGCGTCAGATTCACCGGTATTCTGCTCCTGTCGTTCCCGGCCGCAATAACCAGGAACGAACCCCTATTCGGGACACCTGGGACACGGTGGATGATGCTCGTGCGCGCGCTCGCCGGCGCCATCAGCCTCATGCTTCGCTTCTTCGCGTTTCAAAACATGCCTCTCGGAGACGCTTCAACAATTATTTTCTCAGTGCCAATTTTCGTTACGGTCATGGCGAGGATCTTCCTCAAGGAAGCGTGTTCCATATTCCACGTCGTGACTTGTCTCCTGACCGTGGTCGGGATTGCGATGATTAGCAAATTACCGATGCTGTTCGGAGAGACCGACAATACGCTTCTGATCGTCGGCGAGAACAACGAACGACTCTATGGAATCCTAGCCGCCCTGTCTTCGTGTGTTTTCGCCGCCTCGGTCATCATCCTCCTGCGAAAACTCAAGGAGACCGATCCCTACGTGATCATGTTCAACTTTGGTTGGATCGCGCTGGTTTTGTCCGCGACGGCAACCATCGTCATACAGGGTCATGTGGTAGCACCGAAAAATCTCGTGGACGCCGGACTCCTGGTCGTGCTTGCTGTGCTGAGTTTTTTCGGACAACTATCTTTGACGTTTTCACTCAGGACCGAGCAAGCGGGGCCTGTTTCGGTAATGCGTGCCACGGTGGACATCGTTCTCGTTTTCATCTGGCAAGTTTTGTTCTTTGAAGAAATTCCGGATCTTTTGACCATTGCCGGCGTAATCCTCGTGATGGCCTGTGTCATCTTCACGGGTTTCCGCAAATGGGCTCTGAGTCTGCCCGAACAAAGCAACACCCGTAGAAAGCTCAAATGGTGTCTCTAAATGTACAACGAATTAGTTTCCCTCGAACGTTTAGTCAGCTCGGTGTGCTCGTCGGCCCAGAAACAGTGCTTTCGGTCGTTTCGGTGCGCTTTGCGACACCAAACCATCCACGGTGGATTTTAGAAAATGGTTACCAACATTGGAGGTTCCTTGTGCCCACCTTTCCCCAGCCCAGCTTTACCAACACTGGGCCGAGAAGTGTTATGAATACAAAAGAAGAATGAAGGCACCGAGGTGAACAAACGTTTCCGGGAGGGAGTTTGTATATTACCAAATGGCCATGACGTTAGAGAGTTCCTCACGCAACTGGTCTGTATGAGGAATAGCTGCACGGGAGATAGGGATCCGGTGTCTATTCTCCTGCGTTCCGTCATGAAATCATTTTGAGCGTTCTTCAAAATGTCCGTTTAGTTAGTTTCGGGATCCGCCAATTTCTCCCCAAAAACATTCTCGAAAGGATTCAAGCGGCCGGTCTGGTGATCGTGGGCGCTCACACCGCTCTTCACTCGAATTCTATGGCGAGCACTCGGTTGGTCTCTATTCACGCTTGAGCGGTTAGTTATGATGCGCTCACGTTCGAAGACGATAAAAACTGACTAGAGAAAAGCTCTCCATCAGAAGCTTATAGTTAGCAAAGCGGCTCATCGACGAGAAACGCCTCCTTAGTCGGCCTTAAATCTTACACTTTTTTCACGTACAAATCTGCGATTATGAAGGAGCTGTACCAGGCATCTGCCCCGAGAATCGTCCTTGTGATATAAATAAACGTCCACCAAACTATTTATTGCTGAAAGAAAACTCGATCGTTCGAGATAAACGTTTGCCTACAAAACGTGCGCACAGGCGAGATAACGGAAAACATTGAGTCGTGGATATGACATTGTTCCACAGATCCTTGCTTGAAATAAAAATGTCGAAATGTATATATTGTTTCCGGTGAACTCTTGTGATCTTCTAGAGCAGGGTTTCCCGAAGTGGGACGTGGCGAATTTTCGGTAGGGGATGGGGCCGATAATAACACGATCAACGATGTCATCCTGAGCTCAGACTTGTATACTGCTGAAATGCATTTTCTCGTGTTTTTTTCTTGTAGCAGACCGCGGTGGGACATGGGGAAATCGTGGCCCAAGAAGAGGGGACACAGGACAAAACCTTTGGGGATCCCTGTTCTAGAGGGTGTTAGGGAATTCGAGGAAGTAGTCTGGTGAATTGTTGCCGCCACCTTCCGCAACAGGGAGCTCTTGCCAACCTTGCAGTCATTCTCGAGACTTTTCGTCGATTGGGTTTCCCTCAGGAGTCAGCCGGTCATGAAAGGTCCGGAATCATTGACTCCGACTTCCCGTCTCCACCTGGCTCGCCACACCGGCCCTTACCCAAGAGTTTCCTCACACTCAATGGAATATTGCTTCTCGATGGGGAAAAAAAGAAGCTGCACGATCGAAACAGTCTGCTTTGCCAGAGTATGCGCAAGGAACTTGGAACCGAACATTTGCAACTTCTCTTGTTGCCCTACTTAATTCAGCACGAGAGATAGTGGCGGTTGTTGGTTTTTTGATCGAAGCGAGCCGAAGGGAAGAGTGGATTGGATTCTATGCGAGGGTTCAAAGTTGTTCCCGGCAGCGGTTCGTCCACGTCTGCTATTCACGGCTGCGACACTCACTCACTAAGTCTATAGCAGCTGCGAGGAGAGGCTTTCGGTCACTTGTCTCAGGTGACCGAGTAGCTTCGTAGGCCTTGGATTCGTGGCTGCTTGGCCGGCCGGGTGGCTGAAGAAGCCTCCTCGTTAAATATACATTTGCGCCACCCCTTCTCGGTCTCGTGGGGATTCTCTGTTTTATCGCGGGCCACTTTAAAAGGAGCAACGCAAAATCTTCTGCCTCCCTCGCCGACCACTCAGCCCCTGGCCTCTGGTGAACAGCAACTGCTGCCGTTTGAGGCGGAGCTCAAACCCGACAGAGTTAAAAACGAATGCTCGGCTTCACCCAACAAAAACCTTGGCTCGAGTGCGGGTCGCGGACGATCTGCTCGGTCGACGTGAGATCATTCGTGATTACGAACGAGTATTTAGCCCTATGAATAATCCGCCCGCTTGACCCACTCAGCTGCCTTCGAAACAGGGTTTTGCTCTTTAGCTCAGCCTAAGCTGACTAGAGGGCCAATTCCAAGAGATTTGCGAATTGGGTGGGAGCAATGCGAACCCTTACACAAATTAGAAGCGATTATTTGAAGCTGAAGAACATCCTGCTCGACATCGGTAATTGAACCCTTGGCACCGTTTTCTCTGTGTGTTCGCAGGAGGCGTTCTAACCCCTCGGCGAAGGCACTGACGGTCATGAGGAGGACTATTCGGCGTCATTCCATCGATGGATTTGTCAGCAATCCGTACAACTTTCAAATATTGGAGCAAGCAAAGCGGAACGAGTGGTGCTTCACATCCCCGTCCGTCGGTCCGCATTCATCTGAGCAAATAAAAGCATGAGCTTGTGCTGCGCGAATTCTCGACGTTGTGTCTCTGGACGTGTTTTTCAAGTTTCGGAGATCGTCCTGACAGTGTCGAGCAAACAGCCCTTCTGTCTGCAAACAACTCGTCGGCTATCAGTGGCAAGTGTCAACGACGAGCTCAAGAGGTGCTCTCAGCGCTCACAATGGCGTCCTGAGACACTTGAACTGCATTCGTATGCGGAGAAGAAACGCGAGGGGTCATGGCTTCCGGCAAATTCGAGGAAAAAGGAAAAACTTGAAGACCTCCTTGAAAGAGGGGGTAGGGAAGGAGGGGGGGGGGGGGGGGTGAGACTCATTTCAGTCATAAAGGAGCTGTTTTCATAACTATTCAGATGGAGGGTTCTCGAGGCCGGATTCTGATGTTAGGTGCGTGCCAAGCAACACTTCGCTCGCCCACAAGCTGTATCGAATTTTAAGCTTGTAACGCCACTATAAGCGGAGTGCTGAGCTTGCACGGGGGTAATCTGCGTGAGATTCAGCGTAGCGTGCCGCGAACCCTCCCCTCTCGGCAGCCAGGATGAAGCCAAAACGTTCGTGGCGACTCCTGCTACCTCGATTATGGAGAAAGTTGGATGTTTTTTGTTGACTCAGATTTACAGCAGAACCCGATGGCCGAAGGGTTTATTCCAATTAGCTTCGCCGTTCGATGGAGAAATCTTATTTCATGTTCATCCGCGCGACTTCGATTGGTGACAAAATGTCTCATGAAGGGAGGGAATCGGGTCGATGGAAATTAGGTCGGTCGATACAATTCGTTCCTAAAGCCGGTGACTGAGGAACCAAATGATTCTTCTTGCCCTGCTGTTGAACTGACACTGAGATCCGAAGGGCTTCGAAATTGTCACACGCGAAAGAGGACTCGTCACTAACGAATTAAATCCGCTCGCACGCGACTGCTCCATGTAGCCCACTGATACCGATGGAGAGAGCGCGCTTCGACTGGACGGTGGCTTGGACAGATCGTGGCGAGCTCTTGACTCCGATTTCGTGTTTGGAAATGGAAAGATTTTCAAATGGATCGGTTCCTTCTTATCGCGGGTATGGTCCGCGACAGGAATTTGTGTATGTACTCGTGGGGTACGACTCGATTTGGAAAACCTTTTCTCCAGCCCTTCCGAACGCAACGCGAGCTCAGATCAAAAGAAATCGACGATTGGTTGTAACCACGAATATATTGCCTGCTTTCGATTACGGAGTTCCTTCTACGCGGCGTATTCCACGAACAGGTTGTTCAATGAATCGAAGAAGGCCAAACCCGAGGAGCGGAAATCGGAGGTAGCAGGGCAGACCCTACTGGGTTCGGATGACGACCAAGAGGCCGCACAACGAAAATACGCTACTGCTGCGGCGGCGGAAGAAAGAATTGGAGAATTGGAGCCACGCACGCGCGGGAGACGTCGAGGAGGATTTAGCTCTTCGACGGAGCGGAAGCTTCTTGAGTCAGTCACTCGCTCACTCACTGCTCACTGAACAGAGAGGAAAAGAATCGAAGGCCAACGAGGCCAAAGGAGAAGGAAGGAGACTTCAAATAAAATGACGACGACGACAATTGGCTATTGAGGGTGCAGGCGGCAGCGGCAGCAGCTGCACAGTACGGAGAGGACAATGAACAAAGCAGAAGCACCCGACAACAGGGAAAAGAGAGACACACGCAAGAAAAGAAGGAGGCACATCAGTCGTCGAGCATGCTACCCCCCTGACTCCTCTCACTCCTGATGCAGACCCACACTCATGAAGAGTGAATTCAGCGAAGGGTGGGAGAATTACGGGACCGACGTTTGTTCGACGTTTTGGAAACGAATGGAGTAAAGGAAGTTCAACAAACTCACGCAGAGGATGCGGGTTCCAATCCTCACTCCGGCTTATCATTAGAATGTGTGTCCTCGACACATGTGGCTTCTGAAAGTACATTGATTTCTCGATGAAGGCATGTGAAAAGTCGTTCCCTAGAGCCGAGTAGTATAGTACACCAGTTGGAATCATCATCCTGGCGGAGTGAAGCCTTTGGTCGCTCTCTCTCTTAGGAGATGAGAAAGAACTGCTTTCAAGAGGAGCGTTTCCGCCGCGTAATCACGCGGAATGACGAAGAGAGACAAATGACCGAGAGGAAAGGGACATTGGTAGAAATGTCGACAGCGTTCGGTGGGACCGAGCTCATTTCAAGTGCACTTGGACTCGGCGATAATTGGTGAAGGTCAGAGATCGTTTTAAGATTTTGCACTCTCCCAATTATTGTCATTGTCACAGAGTAGAAACCGATACTTTTTACTCGAGTCGATCATCTATGCTCAGTAATGCCAACGTCGTGTAAAGTATCGTCAAAAAAGGGTGAAAAAGAATCTGAACCTTCATTTAAGTTGTTCAGCTCCCGTTTCCTCTGTTCGTGGCTAGCATCATATAGCGCCGGAAAAAATTATCGATCAGTGATTAGCTGAGGTCGAGATTCTTGAGGAAGCAGAAAATTTACGTTATCGGATCTTTGGTTTGTACAAAACAGAAAGTTTCCACTAGCTCGGTTTGCTTATTGTTGACTCACAACAGGAACGAAGAGTCTTGAATTCAGGAACAACATCCATAAGGGGTGTCAGCTTCGAAAAAAACTGGTGTTTCCAGTGCACAAGAGCTCTACCAAGGAAAATCTCACCTGTTCTTGAGACCGTTTCGGTTTCCAAACTTTTCTTTGGCGTTGGAGCCACAAAATATTGAATAATCCATTTGCAACTTGAGGAACACTGACACTTCACGGTTAACACATGGTGTAACGCGTGTGTCCTGGAAACGCGGCAGAGAAAAAGTCGAGCGCCGACAAAGGCTGTTGCGGAAGAGCTCCGTTCGGTTCGGCCACTGCTCTGTCGGTCGCTTGGTGGGCTGGCTTGCTGGCAGTCTGTTTGGTCGGTTCGCTGCTTGGGCGAAAACGTTGTTGCTCGCCAGAACACAGAAGCCGCCGCCACTGGAGCTGCTGCTGGAAATGCTTGAAACCACCACCACCACCAGCACCACCCAGTCTGAGTTTCCCCCTTTCTTTTTTCTGCATCGTGAACAACACAAAATAATCGAGGAGAATACAGCTCTATGTAACTATAAGTTATATGTGAAACTGAAGTGTTTGCCCGACGGTCGATCCAAAACTCAGCCGGATTGTTGGAGATAACTTGTTGAGGCTCGGCATGAGATTTCGGATCGACAACGGCTGGCGGTCAAAGGGCTACTATCAAATCGGATCATTCCATTCAAACTTTGAGTTCTTCGATTACCTCAAGCTTGACTCGGACGAGCAGCTTTGCGAAAGGGCATCACCTGTAAAGCAAGTATCGCACTTCAGTGGCCCTGGGGGGAGAGGGGGCTATTTTAACTTTCAGTGAGCCGACCACCTCCGCCTGGTTGGCTCGCTCGCTGGCTGGCTGACTGGCGGGCTGGTTGGGTTACTCAGTCACTCACTCACCATCCAGAAACTTTTCTCTCGCTTCCGAAGTTGGCCATGAAATGAACTTCGACCTTCGCATTCTTCTGATACTTGTGTTCCGCGTAACTGCATCCGTCTCCCCACAGTTCAGCGGGCGGGCATTCTTTGGTCAAACAAGCTTCCTTTGGACAACCGACTGAAGTCTATGACAGTCTACCCTCACAAAACCTTCCCCGAGGTCACCTGCCGCCGAGGCTCACGGCTGATTTTTCGCATCGAACTTATTATTCCGATTCAAATCATCAGAAGTTTATCATCGCCTTTCTTCTGGATCCAAATCAGGACCAGGTCGAATTCCACTAGATAGTCAGCCTCTCTCCAAACTTTGAAGTCGATGAGCACAGAACTTTGTGAAATATCTTGCTATGAAAAATGTTCGCTGTTTTCTTCTTTTCTGTGTGAAGAGTACGCGGTTCCAACGCTTCTTATGAACGTTCCAGTTTGTTTATCCACCCGGCGGGGATTGCCTGCATTTCGTCCCCATCCTCTATTTAGCAAACCCATACAAGTACGTAGATGCTTGGCAGTGTTCTGACAGTCTCCTCCCTGGAGGTTTCGGGAACTTGATTGAGCTCGAGGAACGAGCTCGATGCGTAGCTTAACAAAAGAAGCGCGTTAGTATAGAAAGTTCGTGAGTTGGTGAGTCATGGATAAACATGGCTCGGGCTGGCTAAGCTCGAGCTAGAGGCTTCTATTAATAAATATCATCCTGTCACTCATTTTCTGTTTCTCATTCCCTTCTGTATATTCATAAACCGCTTATGAGCTGGTTTTGATTTTTTCTCACTTTTCTCTATGGAGCATCATGAACTACTTCTTGGGTTTAATTCGGGTTCTTCGTGAGGTTTTGTTCGTATTCATGTTTGTCGTGAATCGTTCCAGAGAACAGGAGTGTGATTTGAGGTGCACCGTCACATTTGATTCCATCACCTCAATTCTCTCTTCAACGCTTTGTGATTCCGTTGGATAATCTCCAATCGGAATTCTGTTTGGTGCATCTGGAAGTTGAAGGGAAGAGCTATCGAATTGTTTCTTACTTTTTTTCTTTCAAAACAAAATTCGATCGGAAGATATAGGCGGAACGGTCTGGTTTCGCTCAATAGGCTCTACGTTTTGTAGAGCACTTTTGTTCCTACACTAGAATCTCGTTACAACGAAGACGTTGGAGACCGAAAATTGTCTTCGTTGTTACTATATTTCGTTATAACGAGATTTTAGTGTAATGGAGAACAAGACTATGATGAAAAAAGTGCGAAATGTTAAAAATTTACACACCAGAGTCGCGTTTTTCGGCAACGTCAAGTGTCGCCGAGTTTGATTTTCTTTCCTCAACAATGATGGCGTCTTGAACCGTGCGAGCTATGCGCTAACAAGGCGTCGAAGGTGACTCTGAAACTTAAAAACCTTCTCCATTGCAGCTGGCAAACACTCTTCCATTCTGTTTTTCCGAATGCGCTTCCACTCGGGTATTGCCGCATGTCCGAACAAAAGTGAGCCTCACGTTGTAAAACTAGGGAACCTGATTCTGTGTCGTAGTAGATCTTTGACACAGACCGGACTTCGAGACAGAGAATCGCTGTTGGTCACTGAACAAACTCTCTAAAGTCCAAAAGAAGTTATATTTCGTCTTCGATTTCCATGATTTACTGTTTATTTATGGTGTAATACTCGGGGGCGATCGGGCGGTCGCCCCCTCTCGAGTTTCGCTTCTCAGGCGAGATTTACAAATCGTCGGATGGCATTCCATGTTTTATCTCGAAATCGGATGTTTCTTCGCGCTCTAAAACTAAAGATTCAGTGTGTCTCCACGTCTTTGCGGTAGAAAAAGCGTGGGGGTAGTATCACAGTCCGCAACCGCCGACTATTCATAAAAATATTCGTGAAATCTCCCGTCCATTATTTCCCTAATTTCCTTCGAGCAGATCGACTGCGTACATTCAGTTTTCGAGAAATCACCATCAACGCCGCACTGTGATGCAAGCCAGCTTCGTCGGAAGCCTGAATTCTCATTTCTTCTTCGTTCTACCGGATACCGATTTCAGTGTGTCTAGACCGCTTTTTAAAATGTATCTCGATCATATGACGCCGACGTTTTCAGCAAAGTGCGACGAGAATCTATGGAGCTTACGGAACCGAAGTTTCGGATTCATCGTTTTCTGTTCCTTAGCATCCTGTTCCTTCCCGTTAATGTGTCTAGCATCTTCTTCTCCCTCCGAAAAGTTGCGAAATCCATGGGATTCAAGGGTGTTTCAATCCCGTGGAGGGCAGTGTATTTCTAATTCACTCGACCTCCTCTATCCATCCGAAGTTTTGTGTGCTTCTTCTTCGAGCAGTTCTACGAAGCTCTTCGTCTAGCTTGTCTGGGAGCTTCTATCATTTGCTCATACATTTCTCGATCTATGATGTAAAGCAAGCGCTTGTACCGATTGCTTCTTGTGCTTTTCTTTATAGTTGTCTCTCCACGACGACGACACCCTTCACAGTGTGTCGTGCTTTGCTTCTTGAACGTCTTTGTTCTCGTCTGTACCCCGTCACATGAGATAGATCAAATCTCGTTGGCTGAAATCTTCCCCTGATGATTTATAACCAGAGTATCTGATTTAATTGTTTCCATTTCCGAGTGTGGTATCGCTGAAGTTCCTTTTCCTCTCCGCTCCCCGCTTGCGGGAGGGGTCTTGAGGTTGTTGCCTTCTTCGGCTCCGGCTTCACACTCGCCATTCTGTTTGTGCTCTCGGACACGATTTTGTCGATCTGCGCCGAGGTTAGGTTGCAGCCTTCGCCTATTCGACGACTCGTCGCGACCGTCTTCCCGACTATTCCGGTTTAGCTCCAGCCCTAGTCTGTGGGTGACGGGTAGCGTTCGGAGACATACCTGGGATCGATCATCTCAATCATGTTCTTCAGCTCTGTTTACAGGTTGTCTATAAACACCGACTGAACATAGTTCTTTGGATGATCTATACAGAAGGTTGTGGTGGCCACTTTATTGACATTGCTTGATTGCTTGCTCAGGTCGGATAGTGCTTGCTTTGCCTCCGCAACGACTTCGCTCGCTAGCCCATTGCTGCTCTTGGAGCTTCGCATTTTGTGCCTCTATATCTCTCTCCTGCATCTAGCGCTCCTGCAACTGTAAATAAATGGTTTGGAGCGGCAGTTCGCTCGATGCGTTGAGCTCCGTGGTGTTTATCACATAACCGAAGAACACGCCGATCGCTTCCATCATCGAAGCCCCTAGAGAGGGAGAGTTGGGGGACGCCGCGCTGCTCCGAAGTTCAACTTCCAAAAAATAGCTGCTTCCGATTTCACGACACGTGGGCGACCAGCATCAGCATTGACAATTGAATTGAATATTGGATAACTGAGCGCTCCCTCCGCGGCAGAAACTGAACAATTTCTTCTGTTCTTCTCCCAATTCAAGGGGTCGGTCGGGGCCCTGGCCGCGAATGCGATCACTCTGGAGTGGCAAAATCCTCAAGCAAGGAGAACAAGCTGGTTGCACCAGGAGCTGATATAGCAAGGGTCATAAATGTTTGGGTACCGAAGACGCGGAAGACGACTTTTTTTGGACCGATGTTCCTCCACGTGACGCACATGCCGTGCCGTTGAAGCCTTTCGGCAGGGCGCAGTCTTGAGGTGGCGTCATGCCACCTCCTCTAGGCTCCACTGCCATTGCGGAAATTCCCTATTCCATCTCTGCCCCACTAGGAACGCTTCTTTCTGCCCAAATCAACGTCTGTTCGGTCTTGCACGGAGTCAGAATATTTTCGATCGGGAGAAGGGGACCTGGAAATTTTTCGCTCGAGAAACACTGAGTTGGAGTTTGCCGAAACTGAACTCTTGGACCATGGCCGGAGACGGAGAAAGACGGCTATATGTGATCTGGTTTCACTGACTCCGAAACTCATGACTCAGGACCATGATTGCTCATTCCTGTAACTTTGAGCGAAGACTCTTTGAATAACTCCTCTTAGCACCTAAAATGAGCAATTCATCTCTAGAATAACACGCGAGTTTCTCGGCTCGTGAAGGGTCAATCGTGGGCCATTTTGATGCAAATACTTTTTCTGCGAGCCCACCCGAGTCACGAATCCATCCAGGAGATGAGCGAATACTCAGGAGGAGCGCTAATCGTCAGAAGTTTTGGTTCAAAGGTCCTCCCCTTCCCTGAATATCAGAGGCTGAAGCTGAAGTTTGGGGTAAAAGATTAAACTCTTCCACATCTCGAGGTTCAGGATTATCGTGAAGTCCAGAGCAAGACTGGATCATGAATTCCCTCTGACAAATCTCATTTTCATCGTATCTCTACAAACTTATGGTCTGTTGAAGGGGATTGCCGTGGTAGTTTTCATGAGAAGGAACATCGCGACAGCTCCGGATCGCACGATTTCTTCGCATTTTTCATGGAGTGAGTGATGAAATTATACAGGGTGGCAAGTAAAACGATTTCCCCCAGTGGCGTATATCGACGGAATTCGGTCTTTGGGGTTTCTGAGGATCGTGGCCGATGAAAAATCGAATTTTAGGGCCGGTCGTCCATCGGAGATTTTTCTCTGAGGCGCATTGTTTTTCAAAATTCGCGAAAAAAATTCTTACTCACCACCCTATATTGAAGAACCTAATTTTTCATTCGTTTCAGTCCTCGATGCGTTTCCTAGCGATCACCACGAGGCATTTCTAACTTCAGGAACCGAGATTTCTGTTATCTCAGTTTGCAACCTCTTCAACTTGGAACTTTCAGATTAGTACAGGGGACAGTCCCGGATCCGTTCGGAGATTGTTCTGCGGTGCCAAGTTTCCTAAGCTCCAGAGATTAAACGTGAAAAATTCCTCCGTGACGCGCGAAAACATACGACTAGATCTAGAGCTATTCTCCGGAAAAAGGTGCATTAGGAGCGGATGGAACTTCTCAATTTTTAATGTCTGAGGTAGATGGAAACTTTCGGGAGCCGCAACAGATGGGGGATCAGTTCGAGCTCAATGATTAGTGCCCCGAATATTACCAAGTTTCTGAAAGCTTCTGAGTAGGACTGTCGTAAATGGGTGCGAAGTTGTCTAATCGGTCGTGGGTGTTCGATCAGCTAGTCAAAAATTCAGAAACACTGCTACCGGGTTAACTCCAGACCATTGTGCGCTTCTAATGCATTTTCTATTTTCCGAGCCCTCATGAGTGGGGCAGTGAGCTCGGGGAATGTCTTGCCATCTCACCAACGATTCCCCACAAACACCCATTCAGCCGCGGAATGAGCCCTAAATTTTCGGATGAAATGTCGTGACGGATAGAGTGACCTTTGGGAACAGAGCACTTTGGGAATGGGTTCTATTTTTTTGAAAATCATAGCATTCTTCGGAATCACGGCCCAGATAATGATCTACAGGCCGATTTCTAGGAGTTAGATCGTGGCGCCTGAGAGTATCGAAAGAAAACTTCGGAGAAACAAATGAAACTTTGTTCTATTCTACCTTGGATCTGGCTGCTCATCCGGTCCGCGCCCTATGTGTGATGGAGTCGTTGGAGGTATAGCTACAGCTAGACGGTCGCTCGATGGGCAGGCAGGGTGGCTGGCTTCGCACAAGGCAGCTCCGCGCGCGGGGGCCTGGTTGTTGCGGGCATCTAACCCGACTCCGCACCCAATAAACAAAACCGTTGCTGCCGCTGCTGTTACTGTTCTACGATGAACATCATCTGGGAGCTGCTGGTGCTAAAGTGCTGTGCGATGCCGCTATAGTTCCGTCAGAGACGGAGTTCTACCGTGATTCGTCGTGGGGATCGTCGAACCATCTCTGCTGTGCAAAGTATCGAACATTCAAAGTTTACCCCGAATCTCCGCCTCGCTGGGAGTCTCGAACGATTTCACGTCCCGGAAGCACGGCGAACGACCATTCGATCTAATCAGCTCAAGACAACCACACGGTGCTTGTACGTATGCTTATCCATTTCGCATTCCTGCCACGAAAAAATATTGATCAAGAGTTCTGCTTGGTTCTGATCGTGATACACATTGTGAGAGATGCTTCGAATGTTTCTCTTTTCTCTGAATGAAAGCCGAGCTTACAGCAACATTAGGCGATCGAGAGAGTACGCCCTTGTCACCGCGGTTAGTTTTCATGGAGTATTTATAGGAATATCTTGCAACGCCGCTGTATCGATTGTCGAGAATTTTTTACCGCGAGCGAATAGCGGATCCATTCCGAGTCGCGAGTCTCTCCACGTAAAACATCTGAGACTATTTTGAATGTTCTCATTTTTTGTCAAGCATCCCCTGTCGTGAATCACTTGATCTCTTCTCGGAGCGTGTTGAACTGTTCCGCACAGTTTCCACCCGTTCGACTTCGAACATGTTGGAGAGAAACCTCGATGTTCTACATGAGTCGACAGCTATGCGTGTGTGAGACTACCACCGTTCTACGTTGAACGTATCGGGATAGCCCAAGATCATTTTGTCAGCTCGCTTCTCTTCCGCGATCGTCTGTCTTGGTGACGGAGCTAACCTGTCGTTAGCAGTGATCGAAAGTGTCTGACAACCTGTTTCTTTCTCGTTTCTCGTGAAAAGTATTTTGGCTATAATCGGTGCTCCCGCAGTGTGAATTTCGCGGCTATTAACTTGTTGTGATTGGATTTCCATTGTGGAGAGTTGCCCCGTTACTCCGAACGGACAATCAGCATCAATACGATTTGATCATCCGTTGTCGTCAGCTGGTCGTTTTAGAAGGTGTTGACATCGATTGGTTTATGATTTTTGTGGACTGAATCAAGTGGTCACCGTTCCTATCTGCAAGGGAGTCCCCGGTCACTTCCGAGTGAGAGCTTAGCGAACCGTGCCGGTCGTCTTGCGTGAAATTCTTCCCTTTGTGTTAGTTTCGAAGTTTGGTGAATTCCAGGTGTTCCAATATCGGGGAGCTGAGTCTCCGACGGTGGAGCCATGAGCGCGAAAACGGAATCATCGGATCTTTCTAAAAAGGTGAATAGTTTTGCCTCATCGATGTGAATTTTTCTGTAGCAAGAAGAAATGGAAGAGCTCCTGATTAGTAATTCTGCAAAACTTATATAGATCCCGAAAATCCGTCAGGTTCATTCGTACTTCGCGTCGCTTTCCTCGGCATCCTCTCGAATACTAGATGACGTCAAGAGCATTTCTATGGCGTCGCGCCGCTCCCATCGGAGTTGGAACAATCTGACCGAAAAAGAGAAGTCCAACATCGTCATGGAGAGCTTGGTCCCGGATGATATTGAACAAAAGTAAGACTGAGTCGTTGAGAAGTTTCCTTTTTTCTTCCATGCCCATCTTCGGTATAGCCTCGAACACTGGAATTTGTTTCTTACAGTCGGTAACGGAGGCTTATCTCTTTGAAAACAGGTACAGATCGCTCGACGGCGACGGGTTGTCTCCGTTGGGCGTTCCCTCCAGCCAGATGGAAAGTCTGATTGACGCCAGTCAGGCTTTTCCTGTGGTGGAAATTTCAACCTCGAAACCGATGCCCCGTTCAGTCGTCATAGAAGAGGATATTAATGGTCAAAAAGTTCCCATTGTGAGTTCCAAGACTGACGTCATAGGAGGAACGATTTCCTTCCTCCAATTTTATCGGAAGTTTCGGTGTCGTTTTCAATCTTCTCTCTTCGAATCAAAACTAGAGCTACGCCTTTGAGATTGCTTGAGCGAGACTCAGTCAGAGTTAAGAATCCGTTTCTATCGATAGGTTCTCGAAGAAGACCGATTCCTTTTGTTTTGATAACCATTCTTGTTGGATTCCGACTTGCTGACCTAGTTTTCTGCTGAAGCATGCTCAAGCGACTGTCTCTAGACCGCTGGACTGGAAAGTAGTCACATCATCGTAATGAGTCGAGGCAAGACGCTGTTTAGCTTCATGTTGTTATTGTTGTTTCAGACGTGGCGAGATGAACACTCGGTGCCTTTCAGCTGGTACAACCAGTCTTGTGAACCCATAGTCGCCGTTCCACCTCCGTTTGTGTGTCTGACATCGCCTGACGACTTCGATCATCAAGAGATCACCAGAGAGAGTCTGGGATCAGGTGGTCGAATATCTCGCCGGAGCTCGAGGGCTTCGACTCCTGAGAGGAGACGGTCGCCGCTTATGAGACCCAAACACGCCCCACCACCGCCTCCAGCCGCGAAAGACCCGGCCAATGACAAGAGAAAAGACTCTCCAGCAGTGATTGATAGTTTAGGGACGGTCGATCTACAGAATTCCATATCTCAGGAAAGTATCTCAAGTGCTCACGGTCAGAGCATGCGGTCTTCAGCTGCACCACAGCACCATCACAGAAAACGCCAAGCACCCAAACCTCCGGTGAGACACAACGACAAGCCACAGCGCATGATGCCCACTGGGAATTCGATGTCACCTATTGCCACGAACTCGCGGAATGATACTGATTGCGTCATTCGTATCTCTCAGGTCTCACCGATACCTCCCCAAGTCCCCGAGCGTTCATCAACCCTATCGCTCACATCGGTGGGCTCAAACTCCGATCGACCTAGGAGCACATTTTGCCCCGCAGACGATCCACATCAGCCGCACATTCTCCCAGAGGCTCTGGCTCCTGAGAAACCTGATTGCAAATCCTCGCCCCTCCTTCAGAACGCCAAATCAAAAGTACCTCCACAGCAACTGAAAAAGGTGAGAACCAATCGGATCTTTTTCGAACTTTGACTCTCTGCAAACAACTGCTATTTTTGGCCTTGTTCCCGTGCTACCGCTCCGTAGCGGAACAGGCACTTTCGTTTTCATTCTGTGCTGTGATATCTCATATTCCGTCATGCATCCCTCACGACAGGTCAGCCCTCCTGTCGCACCGAAGATCGAGCTGCGGCCCACTGCTACGGAATCAATGGTTACGACCCCTGTTCTGAATGACAACATTCCGAAGACCGGCTTCGATTTCTTAGATAACTGGTGATGGCGGAACCAGTTCTACGATAGTGTTATTCTAATCAGGAAATCTACGCGAAAAATCAAAACATTGATGACACAACCACTGTATTACAAGCGAAAAGATTTCTCCGTTGGACTTACATGGATAACTTATCGACCTCAAGCAAAGAATCAAATTCCGAGTCAGCAATCATATCGAGTGTCGATTTCTACGATTCCTTATCGATTTTACTGTGCGTTTGTCAGAGAACTCAGTTGAGATTGCGAATCGAACAAATCATCATCCTAGAAATGTTGTCTCGCGATGGTTTTATCAGTGTACATTTTTATCCAAGAATCCAATCCGAACTAGGAACCTGTATTGAGGAATGCGAGAATTTGAATTTCAAGCATATATTGTACCCCGTGACGAGCGTTTTGCAATCAATCCCCATGATCACGTACCAAAATCTTCATTGAAATACCTAACCTGTATATGTTCTGTTGGAATCTGTTCAAAATCTGTTTGTGAATCTCAGCGTCGATCTGCGATGACGTTCAAGATGATCGGATGTATGATACATGGTTATTACGCGTTGCTCTGGGCCAATCAGCTCAAAGTTTGTGTCCCATTATGCGAGCCTCCGAGTCGGGAAGAATCTGACGTAATCAAATGGAGTTAGTGATTCGTACCATGCTGCCAAAAACTCATAGAGGAAGTGAAGAAATCGTAATTATATATCTACTCATTCTGAGACATGTTACGCGCACAAAAGTTGGCGAATTCGTACACCAGGGCAGCGTCTGAGCAACCTGCGGACCATCGGGTATTCAAACATTTATTTTTAACATTATTTTTATCTCAATATATCCGAAGACTCCAGCGGCTAGCAGAAAGAAAGAATTAGGTCGATGTTCATTTCGATCTGAGCTCAATCGCGCGAGGAGTCTCCTTGATTCACGATTGTTATTGACCAGAATGCCTAATGAGTAGTAAACCGTTTGGTCCACGCCGAATTTTCCGTTGACATCCCCGGTGCTTTCCTTTCCGACGAATGTAAGCTGTAACGCGATCTACTATGTGAGTCAACTGCCAGCAGCTGCCCCATGAACGTCGCACTCTGTCAGTCGAAATTCGATCCTCGAATCGAAGTTCTTTGATACATCGAGGCAGTAGAACCGACTCCTGCCATCGCCAAGCGTCCGATATCAGACTCACAATTAGATTCATCTGTTGTGGTGCTACGAATTTACCTAACTAGCTAATCAGCGAATCAGTTTCTAGTGCTATTTGATAAATCGTTTAGTAGTTGTAATTTACGGAATAAAACGTACCTTTCGAATGATAAAAAACAATTACGATGTTTACTCTATTCTTCAAGGACTTGCGGATATATTCTCACCCAATATCTCTCACCGAAGCGCTCTTGTCCACAAAAGAGCGGAAACTGTAGCCTCTTTCGTCTCTTCGGAGAGAAATGAAAAAACCCGATGTTGTCTGGGGTTGCATTCCTTCGGGAAACGGAGAAATTTCGACGGCTTCGCATGGATTCACACTCGTCATTCTTTCTTTCTCATGGCTAAAAACAGTCGGGCTGCCAGATGGTGGACGCAGCCGACATTAGAGCCAGAACCGAAAACGGAAGTTGCGAAGTCCGTGCAGTTGCAGTGAAAATTTCCCGGGAGCACCTATGGATGCGGATACTTGTAAACATCGACTATGCGCCCTCCCGATCTCCCGCAAATAAGAGAAGCGGCCCAATATCTCCCGTGCCAGAACTGATTTTATTCAGTTCTTTCGACTCACCTCGAACACATTCGGATCTAGAACGATAAGCGATTTATCTGGGCCTCGTTGGAGAACATTATTTCGGATCAGAAGCTGGAGAGAGACCGAAAAATTCTCATTGAGTGATTTCAATTCGAGGAGCTGATCATTTGTGACTGAAATTCGGAGAAGTTTTCGTCAGAAACCAGAGCCCGATTGTAATCACTGAGATCGACGGAGAATCCAGCCCTGAGTTTCACAGAATTCCTCTCAAAATCTCTTACCTCTTCCGCCAGCTGCCTCGATTTCTCCGAAAATCGTTGCCATGTGATCCCAGGCTAGCAGTTGACTTTATGAAATTTTCAATAAAAAACTTTGCTTAATTTTCCTTCGGAGGAATTTACGGGATCTATCTCCCGGTGAAGAATGAGATTCCGATCGATGAGCTCGTTCTGATCGATCATAAAGAAAACCAATGGTTCTCTAAGATTACTTCTGGCATTCCGAAAAGAGAAACACAAAAATGAATGAATTTACCCGGTGGTTTTATTCAGTGTTGCAGAATCACTTCTTGCATTCATTCTGCCGGTGACCTGTCTCTCGGATCTTCTGAATCCTTGTGAATTGAGCTCGGGCGCATCTGGAATTTATAGAGTCCCTCAATCGAGAACCATGAGTACTTGAGGGTAAGAGGATGTCATTCATGCTGACTGCGGACCAGTTATGGGTGAACGAATCAGTGGTCGAAGATGAATGCGCGCAGGAGTTTTCCCGCCCGTGCGTCGAGCCGCCGGTTTGCTTGCTGGATAAGTTGGTTGCTTGCTTCCTTGCTCGCTCGCTCGCTCGCTCGCTCACTTGCTTGCCCCGACCGGCTGTAGCGCCCCCTGTGCGACGACCGAAACAAGATGGCGACTCCGTTGCTTTAATCAGCAGCAGCAGCAACTCAAGCTGTGGTTGTTGTTGATGATTGGTTTCGAGCGTCTTTCTATTTCGACTCTAGTGACTCCTCGCATGTAACTCTGTCTCACAATTAAGCTGTAGTTGCTGTGATGAGGCTACTGTGTTGCGTACAGTCCTCCTCTTCCTTCGCCTACTACCTCTGCCGCTGCTGCTGCCGCCGCGCCGCTGCCGCTGCTACGTAGACTACTGATGTCCACTACCAGAACTTTACAGCGCTGTGAGACGACGAGCTGTTCTCCCTCTTCTCCATCATCAGCAACAGCACCACCGAATCCGACAGCACGACCACAAACAACGTCAAGTCCCAACAGAGTATCGCGACCACTGAAACCTATACAGAGAACAGCACCTCTTCGACAGTAACCAAACGACCGTTCGAGAGAACGTACTTCTTACTCGTTCATTGAATCCCATTGATTTGTTGTTGATCCCACGACGCATTGAGGCACTGCATGTTGAACCGATTACTCTCTACGCTGGCAGAAGCACTCCACTGCTGAAAATACACCGGTGGCCCAGAGCTCGAAGCCCTCTTAGTAGCGCGGGTCTGACAAACCACTGAGAAGTCAAAGGGTTCCTCGGCTAAGCAGTAGCTTGGCTGGTCGGCTTGGTTTGGAAGTTCAGTGATCATTCGGTAGAATCGTTCCATCTGCTCCCAACGTCGCCAAACATCGAGTTTGGGCCGACAACGATGAGCGAGGATCGAATCGAGCTCCAGAAGAGTTGTCTTCACTGCTCCCTCACACCAGTTGTCACCAGTTGTTGTGCAATTATCGCGAAAAGCTGGCGCCCAACCTGACGGCGCCCTCTCAAAGAACTCTTGGAACAACGACGTCGACGACAGCAACAACGACGGCGACAGCGACGATAGCACCAGCAGCATCAACAATAACACACGAACAGCACTGTTTTCTCTTTCCCAATCTCTCACAGTCGTCACGGCTTTCAGAGTGGTGAAGTTGGCCTTACTGGATGACAGCCCACAGTGCCAGTATGGGGTAAGTGATCAAAATTCACTCCTTCCTACATAGGTACCTTGTTCTTCGATATTGAACTCTGGTGGCCATCAACGTGTTGATATCTCGAGGTGGCTCTCGTTCACGTGACAACATGTGCGTGGTCGTTGAGCGGAGGGACATCCCCGTGTACAACAGAGCACCTTGTTAGAGAGATGAAGTATTCTTATCGAATCGACATTGAAAGAGCAAATGACTTCAAGACCTGTGAGCCGACAGTGAGAGACCGTTGTCTGATCAAACGGCCTTAGAGAGCGACGAGAGAAATACACGAGAGTTTCTGTGTTCCTTGATTCATACCTCACTTGTACCCGATGAACGGTTCGTGGTTATCATTGCTTGATGGATGTTCTGAATGCTCAGCAACGAGAATGGTGTCTCAAGAAGTGTTTATTGCCTACGAGAATCGAGAGAAGGTGTTCGGGCGAATATTTTACCGCATAATCAACGAACTGAATGAACGTAATTCCTAGTTTCAACCCTATTCGGTGGTACTTATCAATTGGAGAGCTTCGGAGCGCTCCGGATTTCCTATTTAGTGCGGTTAAAATGATCACATCGCTTCCAGTTGATCAAGCATCCAACTGGTTGTGATTGCCACAGGTTCTCGGCCCTCGTAGCATTTCAATAGAGCGTTGGTTATTTCCTGAATCCATGTATTCCTATCCCACGGCGCTGCGAATCCAAGTTGGTATTTGCGGTCTATCGGTCCAATAGTTCGCATGTCAATGCTCACTCAGCGTGGCATCCATGATCGTTTCCCGACATTTCAGCGAAGAAGAAAACAAAAACTCGAGAAAAGTTCCAGCATTATCTTATTCAGGAGAAGACTAAACGAAGCGGTTGGCGCACCGTTTTTCTCTGTTTTTTCCACTCCGTTGACTCGTATTCGGCTAATGTCCTTGCTTTGTAATGAATGCCGGTAAAACTACCCCGAAACACCTGCATTCCCAAGAGCGCGTTGACAGAAAGTCACGAAGCTGAATGAATGAGGACGCCCTTTGCGATCGATTAGTTTTGTGCAAGTGAAATGAACGTAAATAGGTTTCGCAAGACGGAATACCCTGTGCGAAGGCTCAGGCTGCGATCGGCTGCCGATCGCCGACAAGCGAACGAGCACGTGCCACAAGTGCGCTGGCTGCTAGGGTGGCAAACAGGCCGGTTAGCGCTTCCACTTCGAGAAAGAGAATTCGACCATTCCAGAGAGTAGAACCCTGGTCTATAGCCAGTCGAACAAACGCCTGGGTCCCTTCTTGTGTAGTCGCGGTAACAACGGGCTTGGTGTCGAGGGAGAAACTCGAATCTGAGTGAGCGTGTTTCTCCACTCCGACTTCATAGTCTGCGAGCCCGACCGATTGTAGCGGTGCTTCTTCGATCGGTTTCAATACTTGCTTCCAATACTGTTCAATGGCCCAGGAAAGCGATCACTCTCACAGATCTTGCGTTTCTATGCGAATCAACAACTGTCCGGGAGCTGGTGTTATCTGAACTCTGGCGTTTCATTTGCCTATCATGCTCCTCAAGACTTTCAGATGGCTCACCTCGTCGCTCCTGCATAAAGTGAAACCTTTGGCAAGGTATTGGTCTTTTTGATGGCTTAGAGCATGCTTTCTTTGTGTCCAGTAACCCCTCCACCCTAGAAGACTCGGACTAACTCAGATGAAACTTGTGAAGCGAACTTGTGGGACTCTAGCCCAGTTTCAGTATTTGTTGAGATCCGCGCGTGGATGCGTTCGTGCCGCCAACAGAGTCCTCTCATTGGTCCATGTCGGACTCTCAAACATCGGCCGAGATCTCCGCGAAGTGAACTTTGAAGAACTTCAAGTTTGAAACGTTTTCGATGGAAGAGCGAAGAGTCATTCTACTCATTGTTTCGAACGAGCTCAAAGTCACATTTCCTCTTTCCCGACTCTCAGGTTCCCAAGAGCTACCTAAGTGGGATGTTTGAAGGAAATGGTCGAAATACCGATAGAAACATTGTGTGGTATGGAGAGCCGTCATGAAATGGAACGGTAAACCTTGGAATGAAGAACGGTGCGTTATCTTCCCTCGTGGCTATGACCAACGTTCCGCTCGGCTGAATAAGGAGAGAAGCTCCCTCGAGAATCTCTATCACGCATAACCGCCACCAGGACATGAGCTACTATACCCGTTGGTTGTCCACATCTGGGAAATGCCATTACCGTCACAACGATTTTGATGTTCCGAGATCCCAAATGGTCCTCTTTCCATTGAACCGATTTCTCGTCGAGACACCATGCAGTCCCTGAGCTATCACATTGGGAAATATATTTTCGCGATCGATCTCGGTGATCGTCCGGATCTACCACGGAGGCTAGGGGGGAGAGGGAGGGAGCACCGTGTATCGTGTTGTGAACAGAAGACGCCACGCCGATACTTACGCGTTTCCAACCACGCCCAGGTTGTCCTTGTCGTAATCTCAATGGAATCAGGATTTGCGAAACTTGAGTATCTTTTGGAAACTCTGCCAATTTACTCAGATTCAGCAGATGAGAAACGTCCTCCTCCGTTCCCGTCGATGTAAATGTAGCGTACTCAAGACACAAGGTATGCCGGAACCTTACCCAGAGGGTGCCTGTGGTTCCACTAGAGCTCTCGATTGACGGGAACAATACGGCAAAGAGGTCGTGGGAAGTGCTCTAGGATGCCTTGTTTTCATTTGTTCATGCCGAAATGCCAATTCGATGGGCTTCGCCCTGTAGCGTATGATATATGTAGACGTCATTTCTCTTTCATCCTCTAATAAGGCCGTTACATTCGACAGCAGGAGTCAATGGCTGTCATCTTCGGAAACAGCTACTCTCGATCCGGCGACATAGGATTCGATCATTTCACCAAATACAATCGTTCGGCTCATTGACTTTGTTGCCTTGAATAGCTCTTCTACGATTTCTATTGTAACTGTGGTTATTAGAGAGAGAGCAGCTCAGACGCTGTCGAACGATGTCATTCGGAGGAAAATGGAAGTTGATCAGCTGATTAATATGTGGCGTCACGTAAATGTCATCAACAACCCGGAGAGATGTTGGCAGCGGCGTTGGCTCCCGGAGAGAGGTGGTGGCAAAGCCTATAGGCGCCTCCAACAAAGCTGTTCCCTAAACCTGTGTGTCATAGTCCAGAATTCCGCTGTAGGGTATAAACGACGAATTTCTTGACGCCGCTTGTTGGGCCACTCGCCGCTAATCCTCGTTTCTCGCATTCCGTCGAGTCAGACTAAGCAACACCGCCCGTTTGCTAAGGATTGTTCCAATTCTACTCTAACATTCCAACTGGACTGATTCTGAGTGCGCTTGGATAACCTGTGTTCCTCACTCGTTCTTCCACCCGTTCGTGATGTGGAACGTCAGAAACGTTCGAAGTGATTAACAATTTAACTCTCATGCTGAGAACTGTCAATGGGGGAAACTCTCGAGCTGTCAGTGTAAACGACGACAGAAACAACGGAGTTGATAGTTGACTCAATCGCTTGCCTTGGTGAACTTCTCCAGCTTCGACTCGGGGCGGAGTCGTTGGGAATCCGTGAAGCAGAAGGAACTCGTTTCTTGAAAAAAAGTCCCAAAGTCTGAACTCCGAGAGTCATGGAGGCGCGTGACTTGTGCCCGAGATGAGAAAAACACTAGACCATCGCCGACGACCACAACTGGTCCCATCCCGACGTTGGATGCGAGAGCAGGGAGTTTGCCATTCTTGCGATTCACGGAGTTTGCAACATCGATGAACTTAGACATAGAACACTTCTGGATTCCCAGCCAGAGAAAAGTGAAGCTCCATTTCATATCTTCCATCATTGGTTGCTGAACTCGGAAGTGATCGATCTTGATCACCAGAGGGCAAACGTCGAACGCATTCAGCGTCTCATTAGAGGTCTCTGACGCGCTCGTCACCTTCCAACATGATGCCGCTCAACAAGACTCTTCCTCGCACGCCGTCAACATTGAAGCTCGCTCAAAAAGAAAACAGGCCTCAGCAAGTCGCTCTGAGACCTTTAACATCGTCCATTGATCGAGAGCTCCGAGAACGGATTCGGCGATTGGTCATCCCTTTTGACGGTGATGATATGATGTATAAGAGAGACACGTTGCCGAAGCGAGGGCCCCTAGCGAAGTCTCGGAGCATACCCGATTTATGGAAACTGGAAAACATCGACTTTTTCCGAGAATCCGATTTCGATTCCTTCGGAAGCTCTTGTGACGACCCGGCTCAGGCTTACCGCGAATGGGACCGTTCAAAGATTCTCCCTCGGTAGTCCTCTCTGAATTCATCCTCACAATTACCGAAAGTCGTCGAGTTCTCCGAAGTTCTTCTCACTCAGACCGTGCTTTTCTTCGTTGCAGGGAGCAGCCCATCTTTTCGACGAAGGCTCACGTGTTTCATATTGACCCGAAAACGAAGAGATCATGGATTCCGGCCTCAAGCCACGCCGTTACAGTGTCGTTCTTTTACGACGCGTCGAGAAGTCTGTACCGAATCATATCAGTGGAAGGCTCAAAGGTAGGTGGATACCTGATAACTCTCTTTACAATTAAGTCCAAGTAACTTCTCACGTTCCCGTGATCTATAACCTCGTTTCTCGAGCATTTACGAGCTTTTCTATGAAGTTCGACTCCCCAATCGATCCAACTTGATGGTCGACTAATGAGCACTAAACAATTTCAGCCGGTCATCAACTCGAGTATCGCTCCTTCGATGACCTTCACAAAAACGTCACAAAAGTTTGGTCAATGGTCCGACATACGAGCTAACACCGTGTACGGACTCGGCTTCCAAACAGAGGCCGATCTCAAACTGGTAAGCCTGCGTGCCTTAACATTTACGACGATGAATATGTTATGTCTTCCATGTGTCTCTTCTGTGATCTGAAACGAGAGATGATGTTTTTTTCGCAGTTCATCGAAAAGTTCCAAGAGGTCAAAGATAAGACGCGCTTCGTCCAGCAAAAACAAAACGGCAACTCTTCTAATTCTCCGAGCTCAACCCTTGTACGGGGAGGCAGCGGCACCGCTTCGAGTCAGGCGGCCGCAGCAGCAGCTGCTGCAGCGGCGGTCGCGGCGCATGCAGCACCAGGCGGACACCAAGCGCAAGTCTCAGCCGCTTCTGCAGCTGCGGCGGCAGCTGTTCTCGAACCGGCCAATGAAGATAGTCCAAAACACAAACCGGTCAACCAATTGCCTCAATCAACTGTAGAGGCGCAGCTTCGCTACGAAAACGATAGGCTCAAACTCGCTCTGGCACAGAGGTGAGTTTCGTCTCAGGCACATCCGAGATTCCGCCCTCACTCTGGACCTTGAAGTTTCTTACCGCTTTTTCTTCCGAAGCTCTGCCAACGCAAAGAAGTGGGAAATTGAACTGCAAACGCTCAAGAACAATAACGCGCGGCTAACCTGCGCACTCCAAGAGAGTACAGCCAACGTCGAAGAATGGAAACGCCAATTGCAGTCGCTCAAGGGTGAGAAAAACTCCATCGTCATCGCTTCTTCGTGAAGGCTCGAGGCCTTGACGATTTTGGGAACTCATTCTCGCCGATATCAATCGAGAATCATTGTGAAATCTGGCCGATTCTAATTCGCTGTGCTTTTCATCCTCAGATGATAACACTAAATTGCGCTGCCGAGTTCTCGAGTACGAGGCATCTCACGGCAATCAAGAAGCTGTCAGCGAACTTGGTGCCGAACTCAACCAACTGCGACAGAGAAACGAGTATTTGAACGCTGAGCTTTTGCAGAAAGATAAGGACTTGGAGAGTTTACGATCATCATCGTCAGCTCCTTCGGACAGGGTCAAGGTGAGTCGTCTTCCTCAACGGAGAAGCTGAATGCCGCACACAGCGTTCTGTCGAGAGAGCCTTGGAATCTTGTCGACACGGTAGCAACTTTTTGTTTCTCTGATTTCAGGCAATGCTTGCCGAAAACGATACGTTACGAATGTCTGTCTCTCGTCTCCAAGAGCAGCTTGAGTCAGTGAGAATATCGGGCAGTAAACAGCCGGCTTTAGAGCAATTGAGCAACCGCCTCGGAATGCAAATCGCCGAACTTAGGGAGCTGCACGTCGAGCTAGCATCTCTGCTCTTGGTTCCTCCCCCGCAATCACACGGCCAGCCCACCTGAGACCCGTGTATCGCGTCTTTGCCATCTACAAACTCAAGCCAAGTGATCAACCTCAAGGCAAGCACTCCTCCACACAGCCAATCGAGCCAAGAAGTTCTTCTGAAGTAAATCACGGGGATGACGTCGATCGCGGAAGAATGCCAGGGATTAAGGGATTCCCCGATCACGCATTCGATTCATCGGGAACGCGAAATTCGATGACGCCGGTAGCCAACGTCATCGAAAGAATCTACGCTGCGTCTGATTTGTTGCGATGACCGCGCACCCGACCTGGCTTTCTCAAACCCTGCAAGGATAGACGCCGCTTCAGCTCATTGAACAGTAGAGCTCGCCTGGGATCCGACAATTCATTCGTCTTAGTTTCTGTTGTCTGCTATCTTCTCGAGTGATTTCAGTTGGCCACCAAAATCCATTCCAACAGGTTCAGTTCCTCGATCCATTCCAACCGTTCACTTTGCCTAATGCGTCAGCCGTCACCGCAAGATATTTTAGTCGTTTCCAATTTTATTGTTTGTCGTATATCGAACGAAGATGACCGGTTACCGTCTTTGGTATTTGCGCGGCGGCTATTTGTGAAACTTCTTTCTTCGAGGGCCCTCAGAGAAAGCGGCGACCCATCGACCGGCTACAATTCACTTCACGCAAAGGATCAGCATCAATTTTCTCGGGATGACGGCTGTAGTTTCGGAGCATGCGACGAGAGATCGGACTCGTCCGAAGCTTGAGTGGCATGACGCGATTTTCGGCTAAGAATGCGAAGCCAGTAACCGACGAAGTAGAAGCGAGTTGTTAGAAAAACAGAACAATCAAACTTTCCGTTCATGGTGATATGAGATTGACTTTCACTCTTCATCCAAACTCCTCTCTGATTCCATAAGCCATCCCAGAATCCAGTGCTAGACTCATTTCAAAAGTGGCCGAACAAATGTTCCTGTTGGCTCGGCCAGATTCCCTGTAGGACATTTTACGATAGCTATCAACATTCCCGCGGATCCAGGCCCAAACCGAATGCATGACGTCTCCCAAAGCTTCTCTTGAGCCCGAATTTGATTGTCCAACACACAAAATACCTCAGAACAGCCGCATTTCTAGCGGCTCATCTTCGGAGCAGCGAGCTGTCGATTCCACAAGAGTCGTCAAGTTACGTCCGCTTTCTCTAAAACGTCCGTTAGAGCCGGATCCAAACATCCCACATTATAGAATTATCTCGAGGCGGGGGAACTTCTCGTTCCCCACTCACTGTGGCGCATTTGTTCTTTTACTCCGTTTTGGCATAAACATGTTTAAGATGTCTTCGACTCCATTTTCGCTTCTGCCTTTTTCCTTCGAAAATCTGCGATTCAAGTTCCCAGAGAATGCGACGAAATCCCTAATCAAAGCATTCTATGATGTTCGCTCAATTTCCAGAGGACGACAATTTGTCATGTCATTCATCCTCTAGACGCGATTGAGGACACGAAGACGAATCCGATGAAGTCGCGCATATCTTTATTATTATCTTTCGAATTTCACGCTGGCATCCGATTTCTCTTTTGGCCGGAGTGCATCTGGCGGTGAACGTGCCAAACTAGACTTACAGTTTGGCGAGTTGTTGGCTCGGTGCGTTATGAGAAGGGTGAAAATGGCGAAGAAGAGATGTAAATACGAACGTATTGAGATCAGGGGAAATTATCACGCACGCGGAAGCTGCTGGAGCCTGAACGAGGAATTCCTTGCAAATCAAACGGACAGAAGGCACACGTCTTCAATGTAACCAGTTATTGGATATTCTACGAAATGTGAGACGGCTCAGAATGGGATCGGGATGCATGACAATGCCGCCAAGCCTCGGAAAATGATCCTTTTTTCTGTACAATGTTACACCTTAGATTACCGAATGAACAAATAGCTGATTGACGCTTGAGCAGTCAATCGGCGAAGCTGTCGTTTCCGATGCCAAAAACTATCCTCGTCAGCCATTCTTGGCAAACTCAATGATTCTCGTTCACTTCAAGTGTTCCGCGGATTCGGTCACGACTGATGGCTCATTAGGTGACACCGGTGGCCTTAAAACTCGAACCTGCTGAGGAGCGAGGGACAAAAATCCAAGAAAACTCTGCTTGACCGGGTTAAATCGGGATCAGAGAGTCGACTTGATAACTTAAGATCGGTGGAATCTGTTACGTAGGTCGTTCTTTCCGAGCCCAACGTAGATGGAAGCCGACAGAAACGGAGATTGTCCGATTGCCAGGGACCGCCTTCGCCCACATGTTTCTTTATGGAGGAATGGTCAAAATCTAGGGAATGGTTTTCGGAGTTCAGTTCTCGTACTAGAAGAACCTATCAAACACAGTGTCAGACCATGATCATAGCAATGAATGCGGGATTCGATCTCTAAGAGCGCAATAATCAGAGAATATGATGCATCGCTCAAGCAGAATCGATTGCAATATGTCTCTGGTACAATCTGTGGTCTCGACGAATTATTGGAATCAAAGTCAACCATTCTACTCTCCCTCGCCCGCCGAAATTTCCGAAGGCAGAACAGAGCATTCCACGGAAATATTCGGACCTATCCTTGAAAAACTTACATTTCGAGGAGCTAGAAATGTTGATTTGTGCTTCCGCGTACGAGACTGCGAGCGGATGAGATATTTGTAGATGCGGGGTGGCAAACTAGAAAAAATACAGCTGGAGTAGACCCCGACGACTATCACGATGAACTCAAATCTACGGGAATCGCGCCTCAGCTTAGATCGGGAGACGCTCGAGAGGATTTATATCGTGCGTTCCGGAGCCCCGTATAGTCATATATAATGCTCTGCTCGAAACAGAGGCACCCTGGCAAAAGTTGAAGGTATAAAAGGATTCGGTGTAAGCTTCGAGAACCGCGGGCAAGAACAGGAGGAAATACCATCATGATGGCATTTGTGTAGGTTCCAAGAATACTTTATGCATCGCGTCCTGTTGAATCCACGCAGGCAGAAACCACGACAAGGACAACAGCGGCTTCGTTGCAATCAAACCTCAACTGACAGGAGATGGTCTGCATTGGTTGACGGGGATACTGTTGATCGTTTTTGTAACCTTGCAATCCGGATGAGAGAATTTCGACTAGATCCGCGAAATCGTGGGTTGGCGCGAGGAGAGAAGCGATACTTCGAGGACATCGATTTGTTCGAAGATTATGAAAAGTGGCGCGACGCACATCTTTGTCAAACAATCGGTCATAGTCTCGGTCACTCCCTCCTTCCAAGGGAGTCGCTCCGACTCACGGAGGCAAACTTCTCGTTTCAATACTTCTGACCCGCTTCTTGCCAGCATTCCATCAAGGGTTTTGGCCAAGTTCAGCTAGATGTCGTCGAATATTCCATTTTCCTTTCGGTTACTTCCATATTTAGATCAGCTCAAAGAAATGATGACTCAAAAATCAAACTGATGTACGAGGAAAAGGGATGCTGCTGCGCCTTCTGGGGAACGGTAGGCAATGAATTCGCTCTATTCCATGTGTGTACCGGGACGCGTCGCCAATCTAGGAACAAAACTATTCATGTGGAGTGACTTAAGCTTCTCGTGATCGATTCCTGATTGAATCGAGTTCATCCTCATTTCGGAAGTTCCAGTGATTATTGAAAGAGGTGCCATTAGTTGATGGCGAATCGTTCATAAGTGTTATCATAGAATTGGATGTCGTCATAATCATCAAGTCTGACTGTTAATCCGAGCGATTAGACGCAACCCAATCATGTTGGGGACCGTGACAGAGTGAGCTTCCGTCTAGTGGAATGTGTTAGCTCTTCATTCCATTATACTGTAGAGTTAAGTGAACAGCAGTTTCGGTGCTTGTGGATTTGTTCTTTCATCGGGAATGTTCACGTAGAAGTTTTCAGACCGGATATTGAAGCGTTTCGTGACAAGAACAGGGAGCACGGTGCCGATGGACAGCGCGGCGAGTCGCATTTGCAAATGTCTACTGTACAGGAATCTGGGCGCTAACCTTGTAAAGCATGTTATAGGTCCACGAGAATTAGTCGATTTCAAAGCGTCTTCCAACGATCCCCTAAAACCCCCGAATCGGCACCAACCTCAGCTCTGACACTGGAATTATGTAAGCGAGAGTATCAAGAGATGATGAATGAATGGAAATCCCGGGGCTCCCCCTTTCACGGTCCGCGTCTACTTCTTAGGCACTCCAGAAACAAATTTATCTTCTCGATTCGATCGATGGAAGCGAGCTTTCCCTACAATATTATTTAATAAAGGAATTCCACTTGGATTGTGTGGTTCATTGACGATACTGTCTTCATTCATCAGTTTCGCTCTCACAGAATACAATCGAGGCTATACATGCAGGCCAATAACAAAGAGAATATAATACATAACCGCCATCTTTTAGACAGTCCTTTCACCGAGCTCGATATTTGGTCAGTGTTCCACAGTCAGGGATAACAGGCAAGCGGCGCAAGTTTCGGCTGAACCGCAGCCGTATGATTTCAGAGCAAACTTTCCTCTCGGCAAACAACGAGGCAAGCTCCTTCCGGGCTTTAGTTCCCCACTTCTCGTGAAACTCTAGGTCCATCCTGTTGTGGATCTTGTAGCTGACTCCTTGAACTCTCTGATAGCATTTTCAGACCAGAAATTATCTAGCGACCTGTGAAGAATGATGTGAGACGCGCTAGAAATCATCGCGAAATTTGCGATCCTTCTACAAGGTCAAGGATCCGATATCCGCAACAGCTTGACGCAAGTCCGCCGAGAGAGGTGTCTCAGAACAAGGATCGACGAAATGACATGGATCGAGAGGAACAAATTCTGAGAACTTCGCGCGGAAGCGATCCTCACCGAGGTCTTTCTTGGTTTTGAGCTTCGAATTCACGTACCGCCATCGTCAGAGTTTTCCAAATTGTTCGACGAACCCTTCGAAAGGGAAGAGATAACCATGCAGATATTTGAGTAAATCGTTCAGTTTCCGACATAAGAAACCCAGACCGTTACTCACGCTATGAGAGTAACATCGAACAGCAACGCTGCGGTAGGAGCCAGTAAACAGCCCAGCCAAAAGACCTTCGAGGATAAAACTAATGTAGCCTGGAAGGAAATTTGCGTTAGAGTGAGACTCCTTTTCTTGATGAATTCGTTACACGCACGCAGATGTTTTTTGCAGTTTTTCAACTGCTTGCACACTGCGGTGGGAGCACTCTCACGGCACACGCGAACTAAATTATCTACCCACCATTCCCGACAACCCAGCTCCTTCAGGAATCCATTGTTTCTCCCATGTTTTCGAGTATATTATCAAGAAAAGGAACCAGCAGCCGATCGAGCCCCAGATCGCGAGGTGGACGGGCCAACTCCAGGCTCGTATTTCAATACCTGCTTTCAGACAGACTGTGATCACGACGTAAGTGTAGCACATGTTTCCTAGCATGAGATAACCACCGTCTTTCCCGTTGCTCCATGCCACATCTTGGGTCATCATGTTCTTCGAGATGTAGAAAAGCACGAGCTGAAAAACGACGGCGACTCGAAATGCGAACGAGCCACTCAATCCGCTAGTATCCCATGCATTTGTTTCCTACGTGTGCTCATGCCCCTTACCGAGAATCCCTCTTTTGACGGATACTCACTGAATGATACACCGAATTCGCCATCAAAAACCAGAACGACCTCTTGTTCAAGCAGTTTTCTTTCTGATTGGCTCGATAGAGTTCCGGAAAGCTCATCATCGCCTCGGCGCTACAAGATTTGTCGAATAAGCCCACAGCAACCGGAGTGGCGCCAGTAAATAGCAGGTTGTACAGAGCGAAGGTCCATCTCTCGAACAAAGTCTGGCCGGACCATCCCGAATGAATGGCGAACCACATTCCAATGAGGTAGAGGCAGATGTTCTTGTGGAACGCATAAGTGATCACCTTGCACTGACGAGTGTAGTTCCAAGCGCCGTGTACGAAAAGGAGACGACGCAAAAAACGAAACTGTAACATAAGCGAGGGATCTTATCTCAATGGATCTTGGGACAATATTCAAAGCGACTGCTTTCGGACACAACCAACCTGCGAGATTGAGTAGTCCGAAGCACATGCAGCCTGGAGGCCTTCAAGACCTGAAATTCCTACGCCGACATGAGCCGCTTGGATCATGGCCACGTCGTTTGCGCCGTCACCGATGGCCAAAGTGACGGATTTTGTCTTCATTCTGACCACATTGACGATATCAGCTTTCTGCTTCGGGGAAACGCGACAACAGATGACGACATTGACACCAAGAGAAAGTTCTTGAAATTCCTCAGAAAGATTCTTCTCCAAGGCGTAATCCAATGATACACCATCAATGACCAAACCCAAATTGTTCTTTTGTTGCAACGCCTCTTTATGCGCATACAAATGATTTTTGATTCTCTTCCGGGTCGCGCGCGCTGTACTCTCGTTCACAATGAGGAGCTCCGTTTTACTTTCGAGTAATCGGGTCGAATATCCGATATTGATGGCCGTTTCTTGTTTGTCCCCAGTCAGTACCCAAACTTTGATATCAGCTCGGAGGAGGTCGGCTATGGTTTCCGGTACGCCCTCCTGTAAGCGGTCCTCGATTGCCGACGCTCCGTGAAGTATCAAATTCTGTTCGATGAGATCCGCGACCGCAGAAACTTTCGCTTCACGATCGATTACTTCAGCGCTTGCTTCAGCGTAACGACTCTGCCATTCCGAAAATTCTCGCGGCTCGAGATCGCGACTAGCCATACACAGAGTTCGGAGACCGCTGCTGGCGAAACTGTCTAGATGAGCTTGCACACACTTCGAGAGGGCCTCCTCGTTCTGTTTTGCTAGTCTCTCATAGATCACTGAGTCAGCGCCCTTGCACATCAAGGTCAGACGACCGTCCGGCCTTCGAACAACGAGGCTCATGCGTTTCCTAGTCGACGTGAAATCTAGCACGTTCAATACTTCGTAGATTTCTTGCTTTCCGAAGATTTCGATTACGATCTCAGAGGCTCTCCTTGATTTGAATACGAAGCCAAGCTTCGCCGCACCCTTCAGCAGCCCACACTCATCAGGAGATGCTGCCTGGTAAGTGATTCCACCTGTTTTAGCATCTTTCTGAGTTACTGCGGTGTGGCAAACAGCCATCACAGTTAAGAAATCCCTCATCTGAGCCGCCAAGGCGTCGCCTCTCTTTATAATATTTTCCACTTGAGATCTACTCATGCCGATAGAAGCGCTCCCGAAAGTCTGGCGACCAACCGAACAGCATTTGAACTCCATGCTGTTAGAGGTTAACGTTCCTGTTTTGTCCGAGAAAATGTACCGAACGACCCCGAGCTCTTCGTTGAGGTTAGAAGTTCTCGCTCGGGCTGCAGTGCGGGTTTCCACCGAGTACATTTCCAGATCGTTGTTGATGAAGCTAGCTTGTACATAGCGAACGATTTCCAGTCCGATTTCAAGGGAGATCGGGATCAGATTGTTGTAGAGAATAGTGAACGTCAGAAAAGTGAACGCGAAATTGGCGGACGGTTCCGTGCCGCTTGGTATGTACCAAGCGACTCTACCAACTCTTGCTCTCCAGACCTTGGACGCAATAGCTGATACGAGCGATATGATGACGAGAACGATGAACATCATGGTCATTTGGTGATTGAGAAGCCTATCGAGAGTGGAACGCTTCAGGCGTGGCGAAGGCGAGTTCTACCGAGACGGGAAATTAGTATCGAGACGTTACCGCCGTACTATTCGTGAGAAATTGTCGAGACACACAAGAAGAGAATGCTCTCACCATCATCAGTTTTGAATCTTTCCCTGTGTAGATAACAAAACCGAAGATCCACTCCGTGTTTTGCAATTTGGAGCCTCTGAGTAAAAGCGCGTCTTTGTTGACGGCGGTCAAAATACGACCCTGGCCACGTTCGAGTTGCATGTTGCCGCTGAACTCGTAGAGATGACGATTCGGATTCTCGCAGTTGACAACGCCGGCTAATTCCTCCAGCTGTCCGATTTCCATGCAGATCGGTAAATCTTTCGGAGCTTGACGCACTTTCAGATTGGATTCCCCATCTAAATTAGAAGTCTCGACATAACACACCCGATCCGTCTCGCTCGAAGACAACAAAATCTGGAATCGAAGAAGTGTGAGTCCATCTATGACCGCCCCCCTCCGTACGCTCGAGGAGCTCCGATGACGGTAACATCATGGCGGGTCATGACGCCTACGGGACCGCGACACGTTTATGAATGGAACGAAAACAAACCATGTCTGCAGGGAAAAATTGTTCGGATGTGATTCTCAAGAAGTCTCCGACAATGACATCCTTCCACATGACGTCCTTCCATTCGCGTTTAGAGCCTCTTTGAGTGTGTCGTAGAGCTTTGACCATGGTCCGATTCGTTTTATGGTCATCCAAATGCCTCCTGAAGTCCTCGAATGCCTCCTTAATGGCCGAAAATATCAGGATCGTGAGCAGAGGGAACAACGTTGTGTGACGTCCGGTTGGAGACACTCCCGGAATTTGCTGTCAATAATGTTCAAGAGTAGAAACGACGGTCAGATATTATGTCGTCACATGAGGAGAGGCGGGAAAACGTGCTTGAATTTCAGAGGACAGTCAATATGAAGGTCTTACAATAAGAGGTAATTCCAACTCACTTGCATACAAGCCACGAAGAGGAAAAACATGTTAGCGTACTGACTGAGCTGATCGAACAAGAACTTCGGCAAAAAATTGGTGACCTTGTATTTTGCCGTCGATATCTCATTGGTCTCGAATGACTGTTTTGCTGACCCGCCATTTATGATAATTTCGCGATGATTTCCTCCCGATCTTGAACGCTGTCCACCAGTTTCTGAAACACCATCGCGAACTTCACATTGTCGAACACCAGAGAGAAAGAGCGTGGGAGAAGGCTGACGTGGGCGTGGGCGGGATTTCTCGTTTCACTTGTAGAAGTTACAAACAACAAAAACTCACCGTCACTACTGGGGTCCTCGTCCAAATTTCTGGAGGGAATCATAGCTCATGATGGGATGAAGGTTAGTTTTCCATCAGTGTTTCAAACGGAGGCTGTTTCTTGTTGACTCTTCTCCGCCTTTAAGTGATAGGAAGTTTGAATATTGATTCTCCCCTCAGTAATTTTCTTCCATGGAAACGGCTTTCGCCCACAATCTGAGAACTTTCCGAAAAGCTTTCTCTGCAACTTCGTTGTTCTAGCAGCCACCTTTCAAAAAATCCTTGGCTTCCTACTCGCCGTTGATACATAGCACGTAGAAACTTCAGGTTTGCATAACAAACTCGATACCACGTTACATTCTTGATTCGTCTCTATAAGCGGTTCGCAATTCCTCGATACGATGTGATTGCGAGCTCTACTGGAGATCTGAGAATATTTTGAAAGAAGAGACCAAATCAATCATATCCAGACCGCCCTAAACGCCTATCATATAATTTACTACAACCGTGGGTGCTTTACAATGATTCCGGAATATGTCATTCTATCGAACAAACTTACTGTTGGGCTAGCGATCAAGTGGATGATCCGAGAAAGCGGTGAATTGAGAGCGGGTCATCCCGAATAGTGAATTTTTCATTTTTTAAAGGCAACTCCATTTTGTTCACATCTGAAGTCAAATGGATTTTGAAAGTTCAAATATGACCGCAAAATCTGCGGACAATAATTGAATCCCAGACACGAGAATCGAAAACTCAATTCAATAGCTCTGTGATAGTTTCGGAAGTCGCGGGGCACGTCCATCGAGGAATCATCGGAGCCGAGATTCAAAAATATAAGTCTGTATTCCCGCGAGAATGACCGTCTGGCATCATGTCGACAGGCAACTACATATTATGGAAGTTCTGAAATTCGTGAGATGTCGGAGCAAACTCGTGGGTTTGGAGCGTTAACGGAGAGTCGTGGTGAGACGTCACTTGAGTACGAGTTCGGATTCAAGTAGTCTCCCCGTTTTTCCAGTGAAGAGTAGCAACAAACCTTGGGTCCTCAGGGAACAGTGGATGTCCCACTTGAGGTGAGAGATTCGCCTTCTTACCGACGACCATGTCTCCGCAATAGGAGTTCCGATCCCGTTTTAGTATTCGGGAGCTGAATAACAGAGCCGCAACTATTGAAATCAAGAGACAGCTGATTTGTCCGATGATTCCTAAAAAATTGCACTAAAGCCAGTGGCGGGACTAGGGGGGTGGGCGGTCCACTTTGCCCAGTTGAGCCACTGCCTGAAGCTCCGAAGAAATTGTACCTGTTGTGGCCTTCTGTGTACGGAATCTTTCTCGCTATACGGGCTCGCGTTGGAATCCGCAACGAGTGGACGGACTCAAAACAAGCAACTTCTATCGTCACACTTTTTCTCGTGGAATGCTTCGGTCCCGGGTCCCGAGCCAATTCGCGAAAGGGGCCGCGAGTCTCAGGTAGATCTCCCTCGTTTATATGGCTGAGCAATTCCCCACGGCGAGACTCTGCGCTGGAAGCGATTATTTCGAAACTCTCGAGCGTTTCTGAAATAATGATGATCCCAGGTTCGAAGTTCGAGGAAATCAGCCAGCTACCTCTAAATTTCAAGATCCGAGAGCGAAAGAAGAGACTCGAGTCGATTCGAAAATCGGGAAGATCGTCGCGTGAATTATGTCTGGTCTTGGAGGCTCGTGTGAGGAGATAATCTAAAAAATGAAAAATCGAAATCTCAGCTCTGTTATTCGCCATTCCAACGCGACAATGTCTTCCAGAATCTGCTTCAAGAAAGTGTAGCTATGCACCGTCGGCTGCATGTCTGCAAGAGGCAGAATTCCTTGGAAAGTTTGGTGAAGACTGGACTCCAACATGCCCAGAAAACTTTTCGGTAGCGACTTGCCACATCGCGGTGCTTATTTTCCTCCCTCTTTTCCATTAATAAGAACAAGCTGTCTTTCCGACTTCTTGCTAGTCACAAGACTCTTTCCGATCGCCAAAGTTGTGAGTGATGGACACCAGAAATAAACGAACTTCGAACATTGTGTGACTCGGCAACCAGCGAAAACTTTCGGTAACGATGACCATGGGAATCTTCGAATCGAAAGAAATGCCAGTCACAAGATACGGAATGAACGGTGTTTCGCCTAAACTTGCACAAACTACCATGGTTGATCTTGACGGATGCAAAACTCCGAATCTCAAAGCTGTCCTCGGACTAACATCAGTCGCCACACGTCAAACACATCTGTGCCAGCAGTGACGAAGGAGAGAGCTCTCTGCGAAAACCTAGAGGAACTGAAGTATTCGCTCAAAGCTTGGAATGAAAACGCAGGAAGCCTCAAACTTGAAAGACTCGAGCATCAGAGTCGAATCTTTTCCATGACACGTGCCCCCATCAACGGAAGCTGCAAATTCCCGGAGAGGAGAGGCAGATCATACACATGCCGGGCAACCTACCGCGACTATCATCCCGGTATTCGCACTAGAGGGGACTTTTTCGAGAAAACCAATGACTCGTGCAGCTGTGGATACTGCGGCGAATAGAAGATACGTCGATGTCGTATCACTACGAGTATTCGCACAGAGAAATCGATTCACAATATTGTGGAAGAGATTCAGAAACTGCAAGCATATGCGGATGAATTCCTGCCGTGATTCTACTTCTAAGCTGAAGGCAGCTCCCCTCATGCATCGAGCGGAGTACAAACCAAACTTCAGTCTGCGGTCATGATACTATCGACGCCACCCTTTCGAAGTAAATACATAGATATTATCAGGACATGAGAAGGTGGATCTCCTCCAGCAGCAGCCGTAGTTCGCGCGACTTCGAATGTCAGACTGTAAGTATATCCAGCGATGCGAACGGCAGGAAGGCGCAGCCGATACTCACTCAACGCGAAAATGTCTCCGCATCTCTCCCGGTGGGCGTGAGAGAGGGAGGAATAATACGGGACCGGATACGCTCCTGCCGAATTTCAAATTATGGGGTTCGGCAGGTCACAATTTTCCGTACTCTGTTGTCCAGTAAGCCGTGATCCGCTCAGAAGTGTCAGAACAGACCACTGCAGAGTGCCTGAGTAGAGTAAGCCAGGTCGTTGATAACTCTGTGAGTGACAATTCCCCCAATGGCTTCACTGTCGGCTTTGAGTCACACTCAGTTCCCGTTATTATTTGATGCTCTTGGTTTGAGGAATTTCACCAACTTGGCCCGAATGTGATTTCTTCTATGAAACCCCATGCGTACTCCGATGAGCTGAGAGAAATTCGCTTGCGCATTTCTGGATCGGAGCCTTCTCCATGAAGTGAGAACAATCTATCCGTTCTATTGGGAACATTCACGGATTCTGCTCTAAAATCCCTTCATCCGGTCCGATTCTCGAAAACTCAATCGCATTCCGAGCCCGCAGTCGGCCTCCAAATGTACCGGAGATGCCGCGTCTTCAGCACGCGAGTAAAAGCTTCGCAGACTATCCTTCGATTCGTTTCTGGAACGGTTCCCGCGAATTCCTCCAACAATCAGATCGATCCGTAGATCTGAGGATATACCGAAGTCGAGGAATCCGATGTTGGCGGAATCCGTCTGCCTTGAATCCGGCTTTACGCAGGAATTTATTTGGAACTTCTTGAGAGCCTTGATCCTGCCCCGGACGTCTTTCTTAGTCTGATTGTAGCGTTCACCTTCACTTGAGCTCACAAACCGCGAGATGGTGTCTCTATCCAGTGCCATGGTTTAAATCTTATAAATGAGGTGATATCAAAAAACTTTGCACGACCGCAAGATTCTTGAGGTTTACTTCTACTTTGTTCCTCCTATAATGAGGCCTCCTCCGAGAATGAGCCTCAGCCCGATTTCCCAGCATTGTGGTAATATGAGACCCATGCGACAATAAGCCCGCCTCCAAAATAGAACTCTGCTGAACAAGATGCGGCGACGTCGCAATCTTCTGACTCGTTTAGTGAAAGGTTTCGTGAACTCAACAACAAGCCTTCGTCGCAAGGTAGTGTTCCGCCTTTCAGAGCTAAGTCGCGGGGGTTTTGTTACAGATGAGAACTTCCTAGAACATCGGTTGCTACCAGTCGGCGATGGCATGTTGTGGCGTCCGAGGCCTCATCACTCAACTTAATCACAAACACGACCATAAGAAGTAGTAGTTACTCAGTGGAATACAAGATAGCGATGAAAGTTTCGCCCAATTGTACGAACCTGATGGAGTTTTGCAAGCGAAAGAAAATTCTGGGGAAGAATTCCTGAAACTCGCATCGCTGATGAGCTGACGGTGGTTTTCCTGAATACATCGAGGTTGTTAGACAAGGCCTTTGTTGCTAGGCATGAGCGACTTGGTCGAAGAAATCGACTTACGGGAGGAAAAAACGAACATCTCGAACCTTGTAATATATTACGATGCGACAGAACAAGACGAATCGGTTGTGATGGAATGATTACAGGGCATCGCGAAGGCTGTCAGAGTTCGTACGCAGAATAAGAGCCACAGACCTAGAATGAGTCCTTTCGCAATGATCGGACCTTGAGAGGACTACACATAAGCCGGCTTCCGTATTAGGGGAACAATGAGCCGCGTGCCGAAATCTTGCATCTCACACCGCACATTCACAAGTTTCTAGATAGGCCTTTGGTAAGGATCCATGACTTTAAACTGTGATATAAAACCTGGGGAATGATTCCACCGCTTTGTGCACTACAAGTGCACGAGCCGCATTCACTTGATATCGATCCCGCCGTGGAACGAGCTTCACGCTTCAAGGATCCGTGAAAATGCGCAGCTCCTTGTGAAGACATCTACACCTATAAAAACGAAAGTCCGTTTGTCGAGACCGGCGTTTCCGACTCGATGATCTTGAACACTAGGGATCCGTTGAAGGTGAAAGTTGTGGGAGGGGTGGATATGGTTGCGAGGAAGGGTATTGCATACCAAATGCACTTAACGGACGCGTTTTCGGAGATTTTACACCGAAAATCGTCCAGTTTTGTGGCACTTCGTTATCGTTATGGTGTAGCTGAGAAGCTGTCACCCTGATCTGTGAGTGGGAAACCAATTGACTTTGGAAACGAAGTCCAAAACTGACGGGAGGACTCTGTGAGATCGATAAGAAGCCAGTTCGTTCTGGCGTTTTATTGAGTTGCCCAAAGTCTAGAATGGTTCGGAAATGATCAGCGATAGGCAGGTGGACTCCCCCCGCAAAGAGGAGAAGGACCACACGAGTGGAGGGGGAGAGGAACCAAGGGTCAGGAAACAATGGAGGGTCTACGGAACAGAGATCGCCGGCGCAGCAGGGAATCCGTCGCGGACTGACGTTCGTAGATATCCTAGAGAGACGGTTCGAGGAGCGGGAAGAAGGCGCTGTTAATCCGCGATCTGAGGTGATCACTTCGGAGCCCCAGACCGTGGAGCAGCAAAGTTCGCGAGAGTCCGAGGGGGTGCAACAGGAGGCGCGGAAAAGACGAGCAGCAAGAGCGGACTATGATCGAAGATGGCATGCTCGAGCCCGGCAGGAAGAAACGGAAGAGCAACGGCAGCATCGTCTGGAAGCTGAGCGAGCCCGCCGTAGAAGGGTTTCGGCGATTGAAACTGAGGAGCAGAGAAGGACACGACTCATGGTCGACAGAGTTCGGAAAGAGAGGCGAAGACGACTATCGTTTACGGGGTTGAAATGCGCTGCGTTAGATTGCGATTCCGAGTTTGATTACGGCGCACATTCAAGTGTTCAGATAGGGAAGATGGATACTCAGTGTAGATTCTGTTTTGCGATGAGATTCAAGAACGAGACTGACCAGCTGTGTTGTGTGAAAGGACAAGTGAGAACGGTGACCAAAGGGATGCCAAGTGGTCAATCGTGTTCATTTAAGTCATCAAGCAGCTCCAAGGGAGGGATTCGAGACACCTTTGAAACTCGTGATATTGGACGCCGATTTCTGATATTGAAATATCGTGGACTCCGGGTAATTGCAATGAAACTTAGGTTCTGCTTAATCTACGAATGGGAAGTTCGGGGCACTGAGTCCTCGACTTCGGCGCAGAAGTTCAACTCTCGCGGAGAAGAATCTGCCGCCCAATGAACTGTCGCAGCGAAGCGCGACTGGGAACGCTAGTACCGAATAACTTCAAGAGCGATCGAGAAAGTTTCGACGAAGAACTGTGGGAGACCCGGAGAAGTAACTTATCGCGTCTCGATTTCTGATCGACGAATGTCAACACCAGAGCCGGACTCCGGAAACTTCGTTCAGGAGGACTACCGCATCATGAAAGTGTCGTAAAAGAATAATGACGGTGCTCTATAGCGGCTGGAGCGGAACAGGTCCACTGGCTCGGAATACCAGGCAGCGTTTGGCTTCCCTCCTTCCGTTGCACGAAACCTGCTCTCGCGAAAGTATACGGCGCGCTCGAGTAAATATCTGCTCTGCTCGTAAAAGCATACCTCAGAACACAGCTGGCGACGTACCTCGCTGAAACTTCGATGCGACGGCAGCAACTTTCGACGGACTGCACCGAACACTCAATCAAACGTCGCTCTTGCTCAGAGAATGAACGTCACGACTGACACCTCTTTCATGAAAACTCGTCTTCCTAAATTGATTCCCAAATGGGAATTCATTCCTGCCTGTTATGAGGTGAGCACCGGCTAGAGGTTATGAAGCGGCTTTCCGGTCGATGGAGCAAATTCGTCTTCATGGAGCGTAAGAACGATCGCTTGCATGAGTCTAAAGTATCGATTCACTTCGGCAATAAGTTCAGAAAAAGCGCTGAATTTTGCGAGGATCCGATGATTCTCTCCGGAAGTCAATTCTCACCATTTTTTTCCTGAATTCTTTGAGATCGTCGACGCGAATTAAGAATCGGGACATCTCGATCGGTTCCGAGCCCTGCAGTCAACGCTCGTAAGGAACGCCACAAAGAATCGAAGTTATTGCAAACACGAAGCTGCTCTGTCCTTATTCCCTTTTTCCGTCGTCATCATTCACGTCGGAAAATCAAGGTTGCTCAGAGAAGCCGTGGCCGAGCTTCCCTCGTGGACTGCGATCCATAAATAACTGAATCCTTATAAGTGCTCGCGTAGCATTCAATGCCGTGTTAAGCCCAGAAGTCTCGCAGGCCGGCAAGCATTCAAGGCTGATTTCGATCCGCATATATTGCGAGCCGGCGATGTATTGGCGTGAGGGAATCACATCGTTCGAGTGGAATTCTACCACAGTTGTTTGTGGATTATGTGAATCCGAGTTTCCACAGCTTCGTCTCGCTCATTCATTTCCGTGCTTTCCAACGTGTTCAGTACAACTGGGATCTCTCTCCATTCATTCGCGAAAATCATATTTTACCTGTGTAGCTGCCTCGGAATGTACTATTTCATGTGAAGAATAACTCCGAAGAGAGAGGGTGGAGATCTGTTCGAACGAACATTGGATCGTCCGAGGCGTTGTCACGAAAAGAGAGATTCAAGCTCACTCATTATTTGCGGGATGAAAAACTTGACGAGGGAGTGATTCGTCGCCTTCCTCATTTTGGCCATGACTTTGTCAGAGAGGGGCCGATTTCGGTCAATTTCTTTGTTGGAAAGCTCTTCACAAGACGCGTATTTTCCTCCTTTATTACCGTGATTTGGTCAAGGATTCGCAATCCGAGAGCATCCCAAAGTCGGATGGCTCGCAAATTGTCAAATTCCAATGGATCGGTTCAGGTGTCATTCGATTCGTCTTGGAGCTTTCTTCAAAATGCACCGATCAGCGATCAAATCAATCGCGAACTCAAAAAACGGCACCTGATTCAAAAACCCTCAAAATCATACCCCCGACCGTCACGATTTCGGCTTTTCTCCGACTGCCTCAGAAACTCTTTCAGAAATTCGACAGAAAAGCCAAAATCGAGACAGTCGGGAGATCAATTTTGGGGGTTTTTGAATCAGAAGCCATTTTTTGAGTTTGCGACCGATCGCGAATCCTTGACCAGTTCACGAAAATAAAAAAGGCGAGAAAAAATTAGTATTGCGAAGAGCTATCCAACAAAAAAAAATTGACTCGACGTTGACAGAGTTATGGCCAAAATGAGGGAGGCGACGAATCACTCCCTCCTTACGTGCCACGCCCTTTATTACCTTGAGGCTATTGATTTGTGTGTTTTTTAAAAAACAATTCCAGTAGATCATGTTGAATATTTGTTTCACTTTCGAGTCGCTTCCGCGGGGTACCCGTCCTTTCGGAGCTCCACGATACGGCTTCTCGAATTAATCCCGATTTAGATCAGATATTGTTACTCCTCTGGAGGCGTGGTTCCCAAAATGGGGGAGGATTTTGAAAAAATCTGACACTCAGGTTTTCATGTTTCACAAGGGAGGTCCGCGGACTGTAACCCCCCGATCGAGGCTATTCTTTTTGCATCATGATTGTCACATCGGGAGTGGACAAAGAACCATCTATCTCGGGCTGATGGCCAGTCCACAAGATTTGGAAAGCCCAGCAGCCAGCTACAACTTATGGCCTCGAGAAATTCTCTATGCCTATGCTTTGTGATAAAACTATCATACAGTAGCGACAGAAAGTATTTTGACAACCACATGTTCGCCTGTAACTCAGGAATTTGAAAAGCTAGGGAAATGAACTTGGTCTCGTTTGATATGTATTGTCATGGCCCACAAAGTGAGCTACAGTTCGTTTAGAAAATCCGCAGCGTTTTCCGTACTTGGCGCGAAAGGCTAGGTTAGAGGGGCAAAAAGTATTTTGACACATCGAGTGTTGAGCCGAACGCACTTAAGGGAACCTGTGTCGACGATCGTCGAAGGCTTGTTCGTTGGAGGATGACAACGAAGTGTATCGACGATCACGCAGTGAGCTGTTTTTCACGATGGCTAAGACCAAGGAGTTTTCCGCGGACTTTAAAAGGGCCGTAATGAAGGCTCTTGACGAAGGAACATCTCAGGCGCCAATTGCTCGCAACTTTCATGTGTCTCGGCAGCTGATATCGTTCTGGAAAAAGAAGAGAGACTCCTTCGGAAGCACTGACAACAGAAAACAGTCAGGGAAGCCTTCCGTACTTTTCAAGAGGACCATCGATCTCATTCTGCGTAAGTCAAACGCGGATCCCAGACTGACGGCAATGAACATTCGGAACGACCTCGCTGAAAACGGTGGAGTGAACCTCTCCGTGAGTACTGTGAAAGCTGTCTTGAGGGCCGGAAACTTGTTTGGAAGACGCCCGAGTAGAAAGCCTCTTCTTTCTGAGAAGAACCGGAGGGCCCGACTCCGATTCGCCGAGCAGCACGTCACCTGGACGGCGGACGACTGGGGTCGCGTCCTCTGGAGCGACGAGAGCAAGTTTGATCTGTTTTCTTCGGATGGAATTCAGTATGTTAGGCGCCCGAAGAACACAAGAAACGAAAAAAGGTATCAAGTTCCGACTGTCAAACATGGAGGCGGACACGTCATGCTGTGCGGCTGCTTCTCAGCCTTGGGAGTCGGTCCCCTCATCGAAGTGGAAGGGATCATGGATCGTTTCAAGTACGCGGACATTGTTACGGACACCATGCTACCCTATGCTCGAAGAAACCTGGGCCGTTGCTGGATGTTCCAGCAAGATAATGACCCGAAACATTGTTCGAAGCACGTCGAGGACAGCATGAAACGTCACAAGATCAGGAAACTCGAGTGGCCGAGTCAGAGCCCCGACCTGAACCCGATCAAGAATCTTTGGACAATACTCGACAAGCGCGTCAGAGTTCGCCAGGCATCTAATACCCGCGATTTTCTGAAGATGCAGCAGGAGACCTGGCAAGAAATACCCCAGGAGACGCTGATCCGCTTGGTGGCCTCCATGCCGAAACGCTGTGCCGAAGTTATCAAAGCTAATGGATGGCATACGAATTATTGAGCCGGCGGGAGGTGTAAGAAATTGGAAAAAAACCCGTTACTTCGCGAATAACTGTGTTTTCTTATCGAGGTGTACCTTTGTCAAACTTTCTGCCCCTCTAACCTAGCCTTTCGCGCCAAGTACAGAAAACGCTGCGGATTTTCAGAACGAACTGTAGCTCACTCTGTGGGCCATGACAATACCTATCAACGGAGACCAAGTTCATCTCCCTAGCTTTTCAACTTCCAGAGCTACAGGCGAAAATGTAGTTGTCAAAATACTTTCTGTCGCTACTGTATGTGGATGGTGTCTCCAGTGTTCGACTGTCCCCGTGGGATGATCGTATTTTCTATGATATAAATGTGACCTCATCGTGATTTTGGAATATTTCGAAGACATCGAGACCCGTCTGTGAACTGCCCGGGTGAAGAACTACCGTATCGTTGATTGGGAGCCGTTTTTAGATGTTTTTGGAGGAAAATATGGAGGGAGGGGGAACGAGGCGGTTGGGGAAGGGGGAGAGAAGCCTATGTGCGTTTCTGTGACCTGCTCCACACGATGTAGGAGGTTCAAACCCGATCGGACTCCTGGCGTTGAAGTCCGTCTAAGACAAACTCTTCTCGCAAACAGATCTTTGATATGTACATTTCAGGAATCAAAATATGTAGACTGGCCATCAGCCCGAGATAGGTGTTGTTTTTGGCCACTCCCGAGGTGGCAATTGTGATGCAAGAAGACTCGCCTCGATCGGCGGGTTGACGTCCGCGGACCTCCCTTGTCAGCTAGGATTCCCGCTCAGAGCTGCTGTCTGAACTATCTTTTGTAATCGCATTCTCTAAGGCATCTCCTCTTGTTGTTTTCGATAAATCTTGTGAGAACCGGTATATCTACGAAAGCTGATTGAGTTTCTGAATCTCGCTCTTCTCTGGAAGCCAGTTTTGGTCAAACTGAGTTGTTTGAATCATGGCAGTCAGTCCGAGACCGCTTCCCGATTCCATCCGAAAAAGCTCTGAGATCGCTGTTGCCCTTCACCTCTTCTCATCTTTGTGAAACAAGGTTCGCAGCAAAGGTAGGCATCAAAACAAAAGTTCAAAATAGACTTTGAACGTCGCCAACTCCCTCCGCCTTAAATTGAATCGACTAGAGATCGATTTCGGAGACGTCATACAAAAGAATCGCAAACAAGCTCATCCCTCACATGGTCGTTAGCACTGGCGTAGCTAGACGATCTGGCGCCCGGGGCGGCCCCCCGAATCGGCGCCCCCCCCCCCATCATGGAAAAATTGAAAAAGACCACGCGTTATCATGGAGAGCGCTGCAATTAATGGCGGCAAAATATTGAACGCGCTTCCAACTCCGGGCTCCATATTGAAGTCAATCGATAATAATTTGTTCTGGAGCACTTTTTGACGGGCGCCCATTCATGCTATCTGGACCATTTCTTATTGTGTACGTTGGTACTAAGCTTTGCGAGAAAATTGTTAGTGAAATTGCCGCCCCCAGTGCCGACCCAGATGTGTGGCGCCCGGGGCGGGCCGCCCCCCCGCCCCCCCCCTTACTACGCTAGTGGTCGTTAGTGTATGAGTGAAGTTATCGAATAATTTGCAACATACTCCACGAGGCGGAACCGGGCTCCTATCCGCCCTGTTGAAGGGAGGCCGGAAGTAGAAATGTTTGGGAGTGATTAGGCACATTCATGATAACGACGAACAAAACGAAAGTCTCCAAGCTTCGTCTCCACAGGTGAGAAGCTTTCCCGTGGAGGTTCCAAAGCCAATTTTGCGAAGTCGAGTCTTCCTCGAAAACCCTCAGATCGGTTTTGTTGACGCGTTACTTTGGAGCGAACAGCGAGAGCAAACTCAATTTCGTCAGCCGGTCCGTCGGAGAGTTTCAAGAACGGAATTGCACTCCTCGATCGGAAGTTTCAGAATCCGAGAATCAGGCGTTCTGATGAAGAGCCTCCATTCGATCAAAGCGAAAAGTTCTGGCACCGCCCCCGCTGTTTCCGATTCCGTATGGGAACGACGAAAGCAGTCATCAATACATAGTTTATATGCTGCGTCCTAACAGTGTAGCACTGTTGGTACAACGGAGTCAGAATTCGTCTTCAATCGCTTCCAACAGGCCACCAGGGCATCTCATAGCGAAACCGAAGCTCGCGCCCGTGAAGGTGACACAAACAAACGTCCTTCACAATCTCGCGAGTCCGGTTCGGGAACGATTTCGTTTCTTCCAGCACAATTGAGTCTTTTGAATATTCTGCCGTTGTCGTGAGACTGTCCAAGTAATGGAGGAAACCGATTGGACTGCGTCCGTAAACGGACTCTGAGACCTCGCTTCCATTACGACTGTCGTATCATTTTTCAAACCTGCGTCTTAACGGAGATTTCGAACCAGGGCTCCATTCATAACCACGGAGTGGGTCTCGGATTTAAAGACTTCTTTGGCTCCGGAATCGGGATGTGCATTCCGTTTTTCCAGCTTCCAGCACAAGATGTCATTTCGACGACATCGTCGCTGGCCCATATCCCAGTACTCGTGTGAAGTATTCCTCATTTCTGTGCTGTTTTCTGTCCAGGCCGAAAATAGATTCAAGACTTGGCTCCCTTCCGCGTGAAAGTTCCTCGATTCATGCGAGATGAAACTCGAACGGATAGCTCGTGGCCTTATCCTATCTGTAGTCAGACGGGATGCGGGGATTCCTCACGCAGGAACAGCAGAATTCGGCAGAAGAGGCCTGAACTCATTCGGTTCCGCCTGACGCAAAAAGCGGGAGTTCTCATGAGGCACTGGTCCAACGTTTTGGAGCCTTGGATTTAGGAAAGGATTTTTCGCTCGGAAACTTCTTTCCAGAACTGATCCCTTGATCGGCTTTTCTTGAATTCTTCGTTCCTCGCCGTCATGGAAACTCAGCTGCGCAAACCTACGCTTGCTGACCTAACCTGACCTACGCTCTGGGGCTTGATTGAGTCGAAAACTCGAAAGGAGAGAATTCTGCTCGGCTACTAGTGAGGCATCTCAACGAAGTCACTCATAGGAGAGGTTTCGTCATGGATTCGACGACACGAGAGGCTCATGTCCCACTTTCAATTCATTCGGAGACACATTGAGCGTCAACGCCGACGCTATTCAAGCGGGATCGTCGAACAAGTCGTTTGTAATACAGGAACCGGCTGTATTGTCGAATGGAGTACGAATTATGTTTTTCGCAGGCTCTTTCACAAATGATTCTGTTCTGTTGAAAATCCGGAGGAGACTTTCTTTTGATGACGCCTCGAGATGGACTAGATGCGGCAAGTCAGCTCGAAAACATTCATACACACACAACTGATGTAGGTAACTTGGAAGTAAACTGGCGAAGAGGGAAGGCTGGCTTACCAACAAGCTGTGCGGCTCTCACGGCCTGACCCCGATCTTGAACCCACTTCGGAAAAGGTTTGTGCCAGAAGTGTTCTCGGAAGAGGTACATTGCAGTCATCGATGACCGATGAGAACACTCAACAAGAGATTTCCTCCTTGTCTTGCACGACAGGTGTAGCGTCCTCCGACGCCACCGTTGCGATCGATCTTGCTCAATTTTTTCGATAAGGATTTCTCTCGATCCGTCTTGCGCTTGCGAATCTTCACGGTCCCCCAATCTGAGATCTCTTTTCTGTTACTCCGGTCGTATCGCTCGCTGGTTGCGGCGACACAATCACCGATCGGCGCTGAAGCTGAGGTGGAGTCGGCCCGTTAAGACTTGATGTTCGACCTCTGCCGATGAGTGGTTATTATGTCCACTACTTGAACCACGGAATGGGCTTCGACGATTAAACGGCGAATGGAACAACGACAGGAATTCAGTACTGCTTTTATCGAGGCCAATGGCTCCTCGGAACTCAAGTAGGCCATGCGTGATGTCGCGATATTCTTATCGCGGACGTATCGGGAAAACCTTTCACACTGCTCGTTTGTTGCAGAAACATCGATCAAGCTTTCGGAGGCGTGGGGACCTCCCGCTTCTTCCCTTATCTTGGGGATTCGCCCCCAATGTCCCTGATGAACGCAGCAGACTTTCACGATAAGCAAATCGAAACTCCCGTGTTCAGAGGAATTCTGTATGGAAGAAGGCCACGATCCTGAGAAGACTCTTGGGAGAGAAGGCTCGTCCTTATCACTCAACAATTCAGTTTCTTTCACCCAGGTATCTCCTTCCGTCGATACGAATCGTCGAGGATCGATGTCGATATCGGACACTCAGTGTAGTCGAATGACTTGTCAATCTATGTAGAATAGAGGGAATATTGATGGTTGTGATCTTCGAGAATTGATGGCCACAAAGGTCTTTATTTGGGTGAATCAACAAGATAATCATTTCCCAAGCGAAGGAAAAACGCCATCCTTCGGCGCGCCATTAGACGGAAATCCTCTCGACACGTTTCTCCAATATCGAATGCGAGCGTCTCGACGCATATATTGCGCCTACGGACTCTCGTTGTTGTTCAGGACGTTCGAGTAATCCCTGAGAGTAAACAACGTGTCACTCGTGGGGCTTTCTCTGAGCGCCGCGCAGAGCAGGCTCATTATTCACTGATGGGTGTTCGCGGGGGATTCGCAACGAGCCGTTCAGAGAATCGATACTTTCCAGAGGAACGGTTGCTCTAATTTAAAGATAGAATCGTTTCCCGTCGGTCCGGGGATCTCGCTGACTCCGGACAACGCGAATTGAAGCGATTTTTCCCTGGGCACTCATGCATCTCGTTCGAGAATCCCACGGGAAGCCGATATTTTATCTTCAATAGTCTCGATTCAGAAAGGAACGAGCCTGAAGCAGCTGCCCCTGGTGCTTGCTGCGCTGGTCTTCCGATTTCCGTTTCCATACAGAGCTTCCTGTTTGAGAAAAGAGGTGAAATCGGCTTTTTCCTACATTGTCCCCTCCTTGACGACAAAAATCTCTCTCACCATTTTATGATTGGATGTTCGAAGCTAAAACATGATCCTGTGCTGTCTAGAACTGGAGATTAATGGATCATCTCTAAAACTGAATCTGTTCCGAAAGAGTTCTCGATCTTGATGCGGACGGGGTAGATGCAATAGGAAAAAACAGCTGTTCTGATAAGGTCGGCTAACAAATCTAACATTCGAAGATTGACCGCGCGTTGGCAGGCATTGACCCGATGATGCGACTGGGGAGCTGATCTCGGAGTTGACACAGATCGGGAAACCTTGTATCCAAGAGCCGCGGCGGCCATGCGCGTAAATAGCCACCGGCAAGGACGAGCGAGGAATTCAGCAGAATTGATGCTTTGAACTAAAATATTTGATTCGCTGTTGTGGATCACAGATCTGTGGTTTCGAATACGTGACTCGCGACCAGCCCCTATCATCCCGCAGGTCGTCCCGCGATCGAGCAATCTGGATTCTGAAATCTCGATTCGATTGGGTGGAGAAAAGTCGCAAATTTTAGTAGCCGGCCGCTGATATCGCGACAACACAGAAAGGGTCTTTTGGTCAACGACATGTTTGACTGCGATCGAGCTTTCCCAACCCAGCTCCGCCCACGGACAGACGATCAGCTCGTTTTCTCTGTTGATTCTCTTCACCCAGAAGGGCTTCCGTGCTTACACAGCTCTTAGGAGCCTTTCCGCCATCGATGCGTTCTCGTGTAACAAAGGTCTGCAGTTTGGACTTGCCGATTCCGCAGTTTATGATGAGATTGATGAATCCGTAAAAAAGGCCGTAATACGCGAATGAAAATATGCTCGTGTGTCTGGAACCTCTGTGGTTTTTCGATTTCTGAGAATGAAAGCTCTCTCATACGTGAGACTTCGAAATGAGTTCCCCACAGATCGATGGAGTCAACGAAAATGAAACGGCATCTTCTGAGAGCAGGTGGCAGAAGTGAAAGACGTTTGCATAATGCGATGCTTGCTCCGAAGTCCATAGGAATTCGCACGAGCGTGAAACCGCCCGCAGGATAATTGAGGCCACGAGTAGAAATATCTTCACAAAAGCCCGAACCCCATTGTGACTTTGTTTGCCGATGCGGTTGTCCGAAGCCGCGAGCGGAATATTTTTGGACAGAACACCTGGTTCTTGGCTGTATGCACCGATGCGAATCTTCCGAATTCGTTCCCTGATTTTTGTCTCCATCGGCCGTCCCTCGTTATTCCTCGTCGTCTTTCTTTGATCCCATCCAGCCCTCCGAAAAAGAAAAACGAGACCTTGTTACGATTTGCTTGACCATTCCGAGAAACTGGCTATGTTTTTTTCTTCTCCAATGGCGTGTGTTCCCGCGTGGAGAATGTGCTTCATCAAAAATTCATCCAATTTTCGAAGATGGATTGGCTATTGTTTCGTGTCTCTCGACTGCTTCGAGGACTATGTGTGCTGGACCGTCAAGAGGGCGTCCGGATTTGAATAAAAAGAAATATTGGGCAATCCGAATGGAAATCTCCATGTTCCCCGTTTCCGACTCGATTGGGTGGCCAGTCAAGCGAGGTTGGATTCCTCGAGAAAGAATTTCAGAACCCGAAATTTTAATCGAGGGTCCCGAGCGTATCTCTGGAAGACGTGAAACTATTCATTTTTCACTGGCTGCTCTAAAAATTGTGTCAGCAATTGTTCTACGTCGACACTTTTTATCCCTAAACTCGACGGAGCACGCCAAAGACCAAGAACAGTCCAGCTGAGCTTGCAGACCCTTTTTCGGACCGATCCCGATTATACTGACATCACGAAACTCTATGTGCGTCGCAATTCGCAATTGAGGAGATTATGAATTCTCAACTTCCAGCGGCGAGCGCATCGTTCATTTCGTAACGCTCTCCATATTGTTGTAGGACTCCTGCTGGGCAATAAGTATACGACTCGCTTCGTTCCACGACAACTTGCTCCGCAGAGAAGAAAAGCCGGCTTAAAGCTCAGACAGCCGTTTCTTCCAAAGTTCGCCACAGTTTGCGGTTCTTGGAAAAGCGCCTAACTCCGCGGGAGGGGGGAGGGAAATGTCACGAAAAGTGGAACGAAAAAGCGTCAAGAAATGTGTGATGATGATGATGTCACGATAATTTTGAAGATCGCGATCGGGACTTGCAACCGAACATTCTTTTTGCAAACTTGTAAGGTACCGCTAAACCTATTTTTTTCTGAAAGGTCTCGGCCTAGCTTACACTGTGGTGCCGTACGTTTCGGCAGGTCGCAAAATCTTGGGCTGAGAAAAAATGTTCATTCGAAACCGAAAAATAGACGATTTCAGCCTGAATTAGTGATTTTGTCACGATTTCGGGCCGAAAGCCTACAAGTAAGTAAGACGAATGTTAACTTATCAGATAGACGAGCCGTGATCCAGAACGGCACGAAGCGAACGTTAAGATTCACGGAAACGAGAGTGTAGCTGAAAAACTTCCGAAAGGACAATTATTGAAATCGGCGTCATCTCCACTGACAACGAGTCGTTTGAAGCAATGGAGCCAGGGGCTAGTTTCGGAGACTTTCCAGAATTTCGCATTGCTCATAGCTAATTCCATTCCTTCCAACGTCTCGCTCTCAGTCGTCATCAGAACGATTCCGATGATTGTTTCGCTCTTGAATGATGCACTCAGAATTCCCCCTGCTACACACTCGACCTAATGAAACTTGGAGGTCATGCCAGGTCGAGTTCCTTTCTCCGAAAAAGCATGGGAGAGATGATCCCTTTCGGTCAATATTATTCTCTTCAAAACGCCCTGGATACCGTCAGAAGTGCATGATCGGCGCCGGTTATTCTTTGACACTCCATGTTACACATTTTTGCGAAAACCGGATTTTACGTTGATGGAGATCTATCGGTCAGAAGGAAACCTTGGGAATATGGATAGCTGGAAACGGGATGCCAAGTTTGTGATTCAGCTCTCTGGTGAGGCATTTAGTTCTCCCGGAGCTGGATGCCCGTACTCAGCAGTGTAGGTTGTCGAGATATACAAAAATCTTCTGGAGATGTGCCACGTTGGATCTCAGTCAGCTCTTCGATTCCGATCCAACTCTCTCCACATTCAATTCTGCTTCGCTGGCTGTTCCATGCCTTCCACTCTCCCAACATGGACTGCTGATCGAATCCGATCCGATGCGCTTCCTTCCAGCCTGGGTCTTTTTCCCAACATTTGGAGCAAGTCTATCCTTCAACAGATACGCAAAAATTTCGCCCGTCGGAAACTCGATTCGTTTCTCATGGAGGGAATCTCCATCACAATTGTGAAGAGAACGGCCTCATCCCCCGAATGAGATCATTCACGCTGGGTCCACGTTGCTCTTTCTCGGTATTTTTCAACTGCGAAGATATTGATTGTGTTTCCAACCCTTATCCTCACTTCGAAAACTCGAGAGTCTCTCGGGCTTCGAAGAATCTGCTGAGTTTGGGAAGACTCCGATTCAACCTGAAACGACTGATCGTAATTCATTGCATCGCAGCTGTCTGCGTCCTCGGCATTAACTGCCAAAGGAGCAGTTCACGATGCAATTTCCGCGTCAATTACCGCCACGAAAAGGCACAAAAACAACGATGGATTTCTAGGTCGCTCGCATGGTCCGGAACCTCGCGTCTGCGTCGATGGGGATTTCTAACTGATTGTCTGTCGCCAGCTGAGTAACGCAATCCGAATTGATGGATTTCATGGTCTGCCGCGGCGCAATCGATGAGTGCTCGCAAAATGCCGAGAAAGGAAATTGGGGAGACCCGACTCAAGCGAACCGAACTTTTCTAGATGTTAGGTCTCGCGAAATTGAACGAAGGCGATCCGGGCCGATGGCGACGTTAGTTTTCCATCCGATTTCCTCCTGATGTACAATAAGTCAATTTTTGGATGTTAAAAATTGTGGAAGTGTCCGGGAAGTATCGGAGTTCATTGGACTCATTACCGGTCATGTCCGTCAGAAAGCTTTCCGAGAGGAATCAGCTGCTGCACGAGGAATTGGATTCCGAAGCTCGGAAACCCAACTCGGCGACTCTGCCAATAACACTCCGGAATCAGCTTGTCCAATCGAGAAGATCTCAAAATGTCGAGAACCCGATACTCGCGCACTTTTCCGCTGCGAACCAATGCCTTGGAGGGAAGCAGAAGCGGAACGGAATCTCAGAAATGAAGCGGAATGTGATAATGGAGTCCCGGAACTAATATCGAAATCTTTCTCTGTTACGAAAGGGTAACAGAAGCTTTGATGGCCGGGTGAGTAACACAATCGTCCTTAGTTTTTCCCGGAGCAATATCATTTTTTCGAAAGAATGGAGAGCCTTCGTTATCAGCAACTGGTACCGCCATCAACTACACTGTTCCGTCATCTGCCGCGACCGAGCGCCATCGGGATCGTTCTTTCCGCAAAAAGTTCATGACATGGAATGTCGGTATTTGCGAAAGAACGTCGTCATCCAGCTGTTAGCGGTTCGACTCTAAGGAGCTCCAGTTTTGGCTCAAAGACGCTTTCAAGATCTCAGATCTGACTTCTAATGCCCGAAACCCTATTTTCCCACATTTCTCTCATTTATCACATGAAGAAGAAGAAAACACTGTATTTAGCTAGGAATTCGTGGAGGTCTGCAATCGAGTCCTTGCATCGTTCGACTGAACTTCCCCGCGCGGTGATATTGTACACTAGCGACGTTACATCAATGTGAAAACGATTGGAGGGAAATAATTAGTCTTGCTAATTCGCCGGTTGTCAAGTCTGGGATTTCGGAGAGAAAGGTATCAGCGAATAGTGATGAATGTAGATTTCGTTCGCTTTTGAGAATCGGGGCGTATGATGAGGGCCGGATGGCTCGAACGCGGTGTTTCGAGTTCGATATCGCCCAAAGCATTGAGCACATACACTTCAGCACTTTGCATGGATGGAGTGTGAATATGCTTTTCGTCCCCATCCGACGGAACGGGCCTGTGCACGCGTGGGAGTTTAGGCCTGTTGGACAGGTGAATGTCCAATGCCGACAACCTTGTGCTGAGCGGATCGGGTACGAAGCGCGGATAGGCTGAAAACGCTCGAGTACAGTTTGTCGAGTTTCTTGAAGTCTGCGTCTCTTATTTTTTTGCTGAGCTGAGATTTCTGAGTCTTGTATCAGATATGTGTATATTCGTCACGTTGTTGAATACGCGAAGATGGATGACGGGTTTAAAAAGTCTCTTCGCTGCTTACGTTGTATGTTGGGACTGCTCGCGACGCCGACTCTCGGCATGGGGTAAAGACGCAGTCCTCCGTCCCTGAGGAATTTTTGGGTTCCTTTCAAGTCTTTTCAAGTCGTCAAGCAAGCTTGCATTGCGCGGGAACACACAGATTTTTTTGCAATACACAAATACCAATTTCCCTTCTTTGAGCGCTCTTACGAATGCTTAAAAAGAAGGACGCGTGATAGCGCAACTCGAAAGGTTCGTGTTTTCATGAGTATCCATATTAGTTTGCAAAATCGTAAAAACCTCGCGTCCTGCTCCATGATAGCAACACTCCCTGGTTTCTACACTGCCTGGAAAAATCAAACGCAAAACAAGTATCGGGGATTAGGGCAAAGAATCGCGGATACAGCCTTCGACTCGACTCTCACGGAATTTTATGATCTTGATCATTATCACGGTGTGGCGGGTGGCGCTCTCTGGCGGCTCTTAAAACGCTGATTGTAAACAAGCGAACAGTTTCAGAAATTCGATGGTCTAAAGACCTTGAATAGCTGTTTGAAAAGCACTGAAGCGATGACACTAAAATCGCGTCCGGTCACACGCATAGGAGACTCTCCACGACATTTCGGCAATTCCGTGAACCTTCGACGGAGCAGAAAATCGCTGAGAGAAACATATCCAGGCTTGAATTCCGCCGGAATCTGAACCTAACCAATTCACGGCACAAGATTTTCTGAGGCTGATGCAGCCCAAGAATCAGTCCCGGTCTCTGATGATCACATCGATTGATTCATCAACTGAGGACAGCTTCTCCTCCTTCTCATGACTCTACTTCACGCCACTGTGAACTTTTCTGAATTAGCTCCTTATGTCCTCTTGGCTCAAACCCCAGAGAGGTGCAGTTAGCTGGAAGTCATAGGTCGTTCATAAACTCGAATCTCGAAGGACTGTTGATTCTCGGCTGGCGCCCATAACTCAGCTCCCGCGATCAAGTCTGATGGCCCCTGTTGCAACTCACGTCAGAGTATTCATCTTTTCCTGACCCGTTTGCTTGTCCTCTTGTACAACGCCTAATTCTCACCATGAAGGCGTTCGATGCAAACTACATAAGCCTCTCAAAGAACCCAAATTACGACTCTTCGAGAAACGGCAATAGGAGTATTCCCTAGAGGAAGTCATCGTGAGCTCTCGGCACCGCTATTCGCCACCTTTGTAGCGGAATTTATTCCGCTACATATAACAGAAACTAAAGGGATCCTCTACCTGCCCCTCTATCCGCAAAAAGTCTAGTCGGCTTGCCTGGCTGATCTTACTCTGAGAGGCTCGTGCTCCGCCTTGATAGGCAGTGACTCTCTGCTTCTCGTCTGAATTCGGTGTAGTTCCGATGTTCTTGGATTTTCTATCTCTCCTGCAGACGCTCTTTTGTGAGACACACTGCCTCCTCGCAAACAAGTCGCAAAAATTCGAGCGCCCGATGAAATCGCACTTCATTCGTCTTCATCTAAGGTGGTTGCATTTCACCATTATTGGAAGTATAATTCGTTCCATATGATTTCCACGTATCAATATTGTAGGAACGTAACTGGTAGGTATGTAGCTCTAGCACCCGATCATTCCCCAATGCCGTTCTAGCCTCACATTCGGATCTAGCTAACAATAAGTCCATTCTATCAAATTCACGCCTCTGTTCAAAACTAACCGCCTGAAGAAAACTCTCTAAGTAGGAGAGGAGGGGAACTTGGAAAGTGCGCGAAGTTAGAGTGAGACGCTACTCTTGCTTCAGTCTCGAAACTGTGCGGTCGTCTCGTGCTTTATCCGTAAGTTGAAAAGAATAAAAAGAGTACACTGAAGGAGTTCAGGCGTGTTCCATCAATCCTACAATATTATATCACTTTGCTGTTGCTTTGTTTTCGCGGCTTGTTCCCACGTGTCAGGGTAATGGATTTAAATTCGAGATTCAAAGTCATCGTTGCGATCAGTAACTTGGAATCATTCCTTCGGGAATTCTCGTTTCATGACGGGATACTGTCGAACTGAGAGAGCATGCGTGAACACAGACGTCCCTGAAAAAGAGTCGGAAAAGGCCGAACATTTTCTCAGCGACGAAAAATAAGTTTTTCCTCCCGAGAAGCTCTTCCTTCTAACACCTCGACTTCAGTGTGATAAATACTTACACGGTTCTAGAGAATTGTTTTCTGAGATGTTCCGTGTCGAACTCGAGTCTTCCGTTCTTTCGACAGCTCGTCTCTATCGGGGCTTGTGACGTTCTTTTACGTCCTGCTCACTTTGCGATCTTGCTCCTCCCCGCTTTCGATCGGTTCTCTCCTTCCAAGTTGGAGAGTTTCTGGGCCATCATGTAAGACACGAGCTCCAGTCGATTGCCCTCCAGAGAGCGCCAATTCGAGATGTCACCGAGTGGTCGTCGAATTTCGCACTTTAAGACACGTTGAGCCTCGATTGATTTCACTCGAATGTTACAATTAAAGTTTGGAAAGATATCCGAATTCAACAACTTCGCCGAGACAGTCCAAATGATAACCGAGGTTCCCAGTGGTACCCAGGAAATACAAAGCACAGGTTTCCAATATAATCTGGATGACGGTTTCCCTTGTGACAGGTTCTGAAGGATCTTGTGGAATTCCGAAACATCCTCTCGGCCAATCAGACGGGGTTGAAAGTATTGCTCGGATACCGATCCGCTCCTCCCGCGTTCGAAACTGATTCTCAACCTTCGTTGCGACCAGGAGCCCGATGATATGAAGATCTTATGGAGGAAATAATCAAAAGCTGAGTTCCGCTCCAAGAGATCTTTGGAATCAGATAGAGTTCTCGTGACTTGATGGTTACCCAATCCTCGATAGTAACAAGCAGCGAGATCTCACGCATTTGGACTAGCGGTGGGACGAAGTGAAGTGAATTTAATTCTTACAACTGTATATATTTTGCTCAATTGCGAGCATCCTCTTGTGACTTGCCCTCGCTGCGCTATTGGTCGACAAATATTTTCTAACTCTGGATCAAAACGTGAAAACCCATTCATGCTTCCACACAACACCTGCGTATTGAATCAAGATTATTCTCCACAAGTTAGAGAACGAGTCGAAGGAGGCCCGAAGACATGAAGGCGAGCTCAGCTGCGAATCATCGGAGATTGGGCGGAAATCAAGTGGGAGAACTCTAGTTTGATGGCCGGAAGCGAATGTCCCTCAACGGAGCAATCAGTCAGGGATATAATTTACATTTCATTCTCGGTATCCTGAAACATCCCGGAACGGGTTTCAACTCTGGCAACCTCCTCAACAACATTCTCGCATTATATTCCTCATTGTCCCTATCTACGGACACCTTGGAGCTGTGGTTCTCAAACAAGGTCCGTAAAGACTCCCCGCGACGCACGAGTTGCATCAGAGTCACTGGGAAGGGTTCTCTCAGTTGAAGGAATTCGAGAAACACTACCCAAGAATCGAGGTACCCAATAAAGACGGAGTTTGAGGGAGACAACTCAACAAACTCTTGAATCCTACTGTACTCCACTTGGATGGAAATAGCCTCAAGGCATTGCCAATGAAATGAACTTTTTCGACGTCCGCCTCGCTTTCGCTCTATAAGAGCTTGACTCCGATCCCAATATGTACCCCAGGAATCCCTCTCACGTATAGCATGAGATGACTTTCGCTATCATTTATCCATCTTGTCATGTGCGCGAAGATAAGATGTCTCTTGTTCAAGTCATCGCATTGTTTCGGACCCCAGAGTGTTTCGTAAGAAAGTTTTGTCTACTCTATTTTGTTGGCTGAGATACTCTTGTCCGCTCTCCATTAGTATCTCCATTATTCTGTGCCCGATTCTAAAAATATCTCCCAGCGAACACAAGTTCCGTCCATTGAAAGGCATTTTGTGTTGCCGTCCACTCCCGCCTCACTCGATGCGGAATGAGATTGACTACGGATCATGAGCCAAGTTATCTCTGGGCTCGGACTCTGAACGTTGATTGCAAAACCACGCCGCGCCGTTCTGGAAGAGTAGAGAAGGAACAGCTGGTATGCCACTTTGAAATTAGTGGAATTTTCGCATGAGGAAAGCTCATTCCCTCGGATTCCAATCGTAAGCAACGGAGGCCGTTTCAGATTCGTGCTTGCCCGGCTGTGACTCGATGGCTTCTTCCGTGTTCCTTCCTTGCGTCATCATTGTTGATGACTTCAATTTGACGCTGTGTTTGAGAGTTTGGGAACAGCTCGAAACTCAGTGGTGCGCACTCGAGTGCAACACTCGATTCACTGCTCTGATAGAATGATTGGAGCTACCGCTGCCCGGAAACCTGTCATCGCTCTCGGAGCACAGGGGTCGTCTCGTTTCGATGAGATCTCATTTGAGGTTCACTGACGGTGCCGCAAACTCACTTCTTGCAAACACGTCTTCGCCTCGCAGACACACACACACACTTGTTTCCCGATAGTGTGTCCGTTGAGGCTGACCATCCGAGCCGCGATTAAACGAGCGGTCCCCTCTTTATCCGAAGTCACGTCAGATTGCGTCCATGGTGTTGAAGGAAGATGACTTCACAGCCGATGATCCAACGTCGAAGCAGATTCGTAATCCGAATTCATGTATTCATGACGACTACACGGCATCATGAGGGTTCTGGCAGTGACGTTTTTCGAAGCCTCAAGCTATTCATTTGAAATCCCCAATTCAATCATGGGGTGTTTCAATGGTTGCAAAAGTTCGGGTGAATCAGACAAAGCAGAGGCTCTGGGAGGCTCATGTTTCGCAGAAGTCAGAGCTTCTGTCTCTAGGGAAAAACAGCACGGATTAGATCTCCGAAATGAGCAAACCCAAGATTTTCCAATGCTGAAGTCTAAAACCAGACAAACCTCGTTAGGCACAGAATCTGCGAGGCATCCCAACGCCTACGGCTGATAACGGGGAAGAATTGGATCTCCTCGAGTGAAAGTTATGAAAAAGATGGGGTTGATGCGTGGAATGCGAAAGGGATCATGAGCCGAAACAAGAAGAGAGTCAAATCATGCGAAATCCCTCGTTTTCTTCACCGCTTGTCCTCTGGAAGTCTTCCGGAGAGAACTTGAGCAATTGATGCAGATTCGATTCGCTTCGAGCTAGAATCGTTGCACGTGTGCGGAGCACTTGGCGATGTTCTCAAGGTCAAGAGAACCTCGTGAAAAGAACATGAATCTCAGGCAATTTTTTTATTTCGTTAGTTCATAGCCTTTGAATCAAGCTCACAGCACGATACGCGGCTCACGTCGACATTATCTCTTGTGAGAACCCGCCTTGGGAACAGCACGTTTCGCTCAACCTTCCGAAAATGCTCGTGAATATTTATATCCGGCTTCTATCTAACCGTCTTGACAGGACACCGGGTTTTTTGTCCTACGATGGGATCGCCGGCTCTTAAATTTGCTGGAGAAGGAGAACGTTGCGACGCCTCGTGAGGAGTAAACTGGTTCACGCGGTAGTATGAGCAATCTGAATGAGGTTCGCTCCGTTTGTCGAAAAAAAACTGGCTTGGTTCTCACAACGGTGAGCTTTGATCAAGCACGTTGAGCGCTGCGCTGACTCGGTTTTGGGACGAAAGCAGCGACATCAAAAAGTTTATCGCGAATCAGTAGTCGAGGGATACATAGATAGAGCATGCTTTCCGCGGAATCCTATCCTTCAGTGTCCCTGATTTCAGACCACCAGGATTACTCTCCTCTCGCATCGTGGGTTTCTGCCACTAACCAGCTGCGTTCGTCCGTTCAGCTGTCTTTCATGCTTTTTTACATGCACTTCTCTGTCAGAATTAGCTCGCTTCCCAAGCTATTCGACCTTTGCCATTATAGAATCAGAGGTTCAGATGAGCCCTGGTCACAGCGATTCACAAAATGGGAAACATGTCAGATGCGGAGAATTACCACAAATCTACCCGAGAAGTATTTCATGTACGATTTTTGAAGGAAACTCCATGACCACATGTGTTGCCTTGCCCCGTCACAATCCCGCCCCAGCTCACCGACTTTCGAACACAGCGAGGCCTTTGATCAACATTCGTTCTTCACACATTGGCCAGAATAAGTGGATCCGGTCTCATCTGTCGAACTGTTCATTTCGAGTTCGTGTGAATAATTCCGCCGATGGCGATTCCGCCTCTTCATCGGGAATCACCAAGGGCTACTTTCTGGGCTCGCCACTATTCCTCAGAGTCTCCCCATATGCATGACCGAAGACATCGGGCGGTTGGGAGCCACAAAAACAATATGTTCACAATACTCATTGCAAGGTATTCTTTACCTTAAACTACTTCCCTTATCGACTCCGTGATTTTGATTCCAAACTGAACTTATGCTGCTCCCGATGTACATGTGCATAGTACCGAGGTGTGATCGATTTAGATGTGAATGTAGATCTATCTAGAACATAGATCACTTGGAAATTTGAACCAATCGCTAGCAATCCTTCTGTTTGCAGTGCGTGCTAGCCCTTCTCAAAGTGACCGATCCACTGGACACTGCTGGTGTTTGAAAAAATCATCAGAGGTAGTGTCGCCACACTACCGTTAGGGGTTCCGCGAAAGCGTCGGGGAGGAGGTCAGTTTCAAGAGTAAAACCGACGCGTTTGAACTCATATTTGGGTGATTGGCCGGTCTAAACTGGAAAAGAACTTCAAGAGTACGTTGAATGAGTAATCATCATCTTGAGACCGGGGCACTCTTCACCATCGTGTCAACTTCGACGGGGACATTCATGACCTGACCGACGATGCCGTAGGCACCGTCACGACGCAACCCCTGAATCCGCATGATAACAATTCTTGGGGAGATGAGTCGTTCAGTGAGGGGATCTAGTTTCGGCAGATCAGAGGCTTTTGGGGGGATATTTATAACCCTTGCTCCTACTCGATGGAATTTCATTGCATCGAACAGTTTTGAAACAATTACCACGCAGGTTGAACACTTGAGTATCTTCATCTGGAAAATGCTTTCTCAAGGAGTCAGCTATATGAACGTTCGCTGGTTTCAAATCACGCGAGAACCAAACGCGATCGCAAACGTGACGTTTGTGTACGAAGTCATTCTCTGTGAACATCTTATTGAACTCCTGTGTTGCGCGAGGCCCTGGTCGTACATAGCGAGCGTCTCGTGAAACTTCGTGGATACCGTTCAACGTATCCTACGATACCGACGGACATATGATTCGGAAGATTCCTGCTTGCTCAGATGAACTGGTTGATGGGAAATCAATGTGAGCGGGGGAAAGATTCCGTAGGCGCTCCCGAGAAGCTCGGACATTCTCACTCGCTGTTCTCTGCCGTTTTGAGGGCTTCTGTGCGTTCTCAGCTGCTCTGCGCTTCCTCCGCTCTATGCTCCGGGGCTCCGGAAGCACCATGTTCACCGATCGTAGCCGCCTGACATGATCGGAATGGAACCAAACAATCACAATTCCGTTGTTCTGGCCAAGCTCCATGTCATCGAGACTGGAGTCCTATTTTTGGTATATCACTCTTTATTGAGGAGTTTGTGTACAGGGGAGGGCGGGACTACGATTCAAGTTATTGAGCCTTCTGACCATCCTCCATTTGAAACTGTAGAAGACGGTATTACATTTGGCACGTGGGGCACTATAGAGAATCCGCGAGCGGGTAGTGGTAATGCGAGAATCGAAGAGATCTTTGAAGTCGTGATTGTTCAGAATGGATCGGGCGAGGCGGAGGTCCTTCGCGTTGAGAATATCTAGGATAGGGGAGATGACAATGTCGTCAGGGTCAATTTTACATTTACGCGCGACCCTGCGTATAAAGAATTTCTGAAATTTGTCAAGAGCTAGTAAATCGCGCTTGAGCCACGGGCGCCATATCTCGGAGCCGTACATGAGAGAGGGAAGTACAAGGGCTTGGTAAGCTCTTATATACACAAAAGGAACTTTACACGCGAAGGCACGCAAGACGAAATTCGCCGTTCGGCCGGCACGCAGAAGGGCGACGGCGAGGTGAGCACTGGGTTTGAGGTCGGAAGTGAGGAGGACACCCAGATCCTTGACAGTATTCAGCTCGGGAATAGGGTCATTGGAGATGTAGTAGTTGGAAGGGACATCGTGGAGGACGTGTAGAACCGCAGAGTTGGCGGGAGAGATGAGTAGTTTCCAACGTGCGGACCACTCCGCAATTCGGGTGAGCGTGAGCTGGAGAGCCTGCCGGCCCTCGGAGGAGGAAACATCGGCGAATATTTTGGTGTCGTTGGCATAGGTACGGTGAGAAACGCCGGGAGATATTTCAAGACGAAGGTCAGTTGTAAACATTAAGAAAAGCAGTGGGGCGACTACACTTCCTTGTGGAACCCCGCTGGTTATGGGTTGCCACTTCGAGAGAGAGTCGACTACTCTGACACAGAACGAACGGCCGGATAAGAAGAAGTCAAACCATGCACAGAGCTCAGGGGTCAATCCGAAAGATGGAAGTTTGGAAATTAGGAGACGGTGATTGACCATGTCAAACGCTGCCCGGAAGTCAAGGAAGATTGCATCGATCGTGGCAGAACGGTCGTTGTAGGCCGAGAGCCATTCGTCAACAGTGATAGCAAGTTGCAGGGTAGTAGAACGGTTCGGGCGGAAACCGAATTGCTGGCGGTCGAAGAGGTGGTGAGTTTCACAGTGAACAATTATGCGGTCGGCGAGGATTTTCTCGAGGACTTTACTTGCAACCACAGTGATAGCAATGGGACAATAGTTCACGGCATCAGACCGCTTCCCCTTGGATTTGAAAACCGGAGTGACAAAGGATTGTCGCCAGGCAGAGGGGATAGTGCAGGTCTTGAGCGAGAAGTTGAAGGGGTCTGGCGAGCCCCAGGGCTGCCCTCGAGAAAAAGAGCGGAGGAAGCCCATCAGGAGTTACGGAGAGCTTCGAACCGAGAGAGCAGAGAGCGTTGTAGACAGTCAGTTCGTCAATCTCTGACAAACCGAACAAGGGACACGCACCATGGGACACTGAGGGCGGACAGACTGAGCCGTCATCCAAGGAGAGTAGGGACGAGAAGTGTTCGGCCAGCCGGTCGGCAATGGAGACCGCCGAGGTGAGCACGGAGCCCTCCGCGGTTCGTATGACAGGAACCCCCCGCTTCCCACTCATGCGGCTCTGAGTGTAGTGGAAGAAGTCACGAGAATTGCCCATAGCGGCGATGTGGCACTCCGTGAGTGTGCGTTCACGAGCAACCAGTCTCTCAAGACGAGAGAGGAGCCTCTGCCGCTCGAGCTCCCCTGCCATGACGCCATGACGTCGGTGCTCGATTTTTCTTGTATACCGCCGAAATTCGGTGAGTTTTCGGGGAATCGCTCAACAATGACACGATCTAGCTCTAGACTGCGGAATACCTCAACTCGAGATCGCAGCGATACACAATCACCACAAACCGCGCGTCCTCTACTACTCCTCCTAACCGGGAAAAACCGTTATTCATGCAGATTTCCCAAAAATCACGGGGGGTGCACGAATTTCGGTCTAAAACACATTTCTCGACATCTGAACACCATGAGAAACGGAAGAGACCTTCATTGGGGAATATGAAACCTTCTGGGAACGGTGGCTCACATCTCGGTTCAACCTCCACGACGTTTGACGGCGATACTTTGTTACAAAAATCCTTAGCATAAATGACGAAGTACGATCATTCTGGCCCTCAACAGAGACGCTTTCGCGTCAAAACGCTAGTTAGGCAAGCTAGAGCAGAAGTTTTAGTCCCTCCTGAGCGGTGAACGAAGCGGACTTCTTGTGACGACGAGGAAACAGGCGCGGACCAACGCCTCAAACTACATATTGGCTAGCAGAGGCAGTGGCTCACGAAATTGTTAACCAACAGACTCTCAAGCAACGGTTCCTGCGCTTCCTACTCGCCGGGCTAGTTTCCAAATGGCCGACTGCTCTCTGCCCCGCTCGGATATAGCCTTCTTTGGCTCTCCGTGAGAGATTCTCGGAGCTTGTGTTGCGGAGTTACCGGGAATCCTCTGGAGTCAGACGGCCTGAAAGTCCAGTATCAGAGCTCCGCCATCTAATACCAATCATTTGCCTTAACAGAAGAGGAACCGTGAAAACGTTCTCTAAAGAAGTCGGAATTCTGGTACGAAAGAACGAGATTTGAACCAACGATCTCCCACTCAGCACAACTTCAGCATAACAAGCCATGTGATGTGGCACCACATCCACATCAACACGCAATTCTGCACATGGCGGCCGGAACGCTTAGGTCAGGGGTGGCCAACCTTTTTGCTTCTGGATGACCGTCAGGTATCTCACACGTGTTTCATACCTTCCGAAGCCCCTCCAATATCATGAAAACAATCCGAAAAGGAACGAACAAGTGTTTGTTCAACTGATGGAGGTACAAGAGTGGCGCGACTCTCGGCGGAGACAGGCATTGGACTTGTGAGGGTTCGAGATTCGATGCAGAGGTTATTCCAGCATTCATTCGGGGTTATACTTATATCATAAGAGATGGGACGCGTTGTCTCTATGTGACAATTTACTGAATCCTGCGATTCCCCGAATCAACGCGAAATGATCGCTTTTCGAGGCCCATTACAATTGCGTTCGGACAGCCGGTTGGCCACACCTGGCTTAGACCGTTGTCTGCTTTTATGTCGGATAGAGTCAAGAATTCTTCTGACAATGATTTTGATGCTCTTGTTCCTTGCTGGCTGTCAGATATTCTCGCCGTCCGGTTAGCTCGTTTGCTTCTGGGCTTGAGCTCGATCGGTGCTTAGTTTTGATCGAGGGTAACGAACTGAACACTGATTTACGGAGAAATTTTGAAACGAAGGAAAGGAGCACGTGGGATGGCTGTTTACATCGTTTGGTGAGTCAAACATCGCAAGTCTTCCAAAGTCGCGCTTTGATGTCGTATTGGGGAGGACCGATCTCCCCGGAGCTCATTTTCGAAACCTCATGGTTGCGATCGTTCTTCAGATCGTCGGTAAACGAAAGCCTTCTATCAGAGTGAGAGCCTTAGCTCACAGAGTGTGAGATATCTCTCGAAGGTCTCAAAGGCATGCTTATTTGCAAGTTTTTCGCATCGTAATGGATGCATTATTTTCTTCATCCGAGCCCCTTCATATACCTATGCTATCCTGATGATGAAAACGGTTGTCGATCAAATCGTGGCTCTGTGTATATGCTTCGAAAGCAGATTACCACGGGACTTTCCCGCAGAAAATCGAGGTTCTAGGAAGCTTCTAGACATTCTCATCCGAGATTGCGATGTCAAGGTACCCATTCAACGGACATTTCTCTCTAGAGGATCGCGAAAAATCGGCCATACTCTCCACATAATATGTTGTTGAGGGCACCTTGAATCAAGTTTTTATATTTAGAGGGGAGGTCTTCTTGACAGCATCGAGTTTCAGCGTCTTGTAATCCGAGATGCAGTCCGAGATTTTAGACATGGACACAGTCGATACCGAAATAAGCATAATGGACACATGCAAATCAGAACTAAAAATTGCTTTCGGAGAGAACAAAGAACCGCTGGATCTTATGCTGATGCAGGTACATACATCGGTGCATGTAGTTCTACTGTCAATGACGTCAACCGCAGTCCAGAGCAAACTTTGAATTCGTCTCTCTATGATATGACGTTCTCCCGATCGGCGTCTCGAACTCTCGGAACAAACCTTCGGAGAGCTGGTGAACGGGTCTCTTGTCATTCAGAAACATCATCTGGGCGGTCGATACCGGTCGTTCAGATGGCTCGCGTCGTCTTTGAAATCCTCCCGACAAAATTTCGGAACTCCACTTGCCGCACTTGAGTTCTTGTCTTCCATTCTGAATTGAAAATTCCGTCGGATCTGCCGAAGTTCCCCAGAGCCCTGCAGGCACGAGCCGATTTTGAGGCCGGCAAGGAGGCCTTGGCGTTCGATGGTCGTTGTTCCGCTGTTTTGAGCCCATCAATTCACCATGCTGAGGCTTCGGCTTCTGATTTAGCCGATCGTCGTGCTCGCGTAGTATGGCTTCTACGGCCAAGGCAATCGGTAGCAATTGCTTAGAGATGAAACGATAAACAAGCATTCGAGCTTCGCAGTGAGCTGTGGGAGTTTAAAGTGAACTAATAGAGACTGTCTGCGTGTTAGAGTGATCCTAGAGCTCCTGACAACAGCTGCTCCCGAGGCCAGAATTGAAGTCTCGTCCGCTCTCGAGTTGACTTTCCGCTCACTGGCGCCAGACCACTCTCCAAGTTCGCTTTGTTTCGTTTCAACCGCACTCCTGGCCTTGGGGGAGAACTGCGGGAGTGCACCATCGCTGCAAAATTCAGACGGTTCGGGAGTTCGGACTCCGTTCACGGTCCGGATCCTGCGGAAACAGGAAACACAGACGACGCTGAGTGAATTTTCTCTGTTCCGGATGGCTGATGCTACGTTTCCAATCTAGTCGATGTCGCTGGAAACGAGGTCGTTCTATAGTCACTTGTGAAACCGACTCTACTACTTGGTGGCACATTTTCCATCATGAGGGCCCTCGAGAGCTTGCTTTAGGCTGAAAGTATCGGTGACGGCCTTCCTAGAAGATCTCATCACTTATTTCTATCTCCACATCCGAATTCCGATCCCGCCGAAGAGTTTTGGAGTTGCATCATATTTGGAGTGTCCGTTTATTTTTCGGGCTCTCGGGATCATACACGGGATCGCTTCATCCGCGCTTTCTCCTTCTCTTGCTTTTCCACAGTGATCTGCTGAGCGGAGATGGATCAGAGTGTTTTTTTTTTCGCCAATGTTGTTATGAGATGGGAACCCGGATTAGCTGAACTTCCGCAAGGGGAGAATTGACTCGAAAGTGATTTCCGCCCGACCCTCGACATCGACACAATCTCCCACTTAGCAGAAGAAGAACGGAATTACGTTTGCTAGAGAGGCCTTGAATCAGACCCTGGAGCTGGCGGATAGGAGAGGTGGGCGAGAAAAGAGGCCATGAGATCCCAAGTTGCCTGTCATCAAGTTCGCTGGAGAGGATGTCCTGGAACAACCGGAAAGGGTCGTCGAATCCCACAGAAAGACAATTTGTGAGCTGAATGCTCTGACCCCTTCGATGGAATAGTCAACACCTATCGGCCGGCGCCACACACAGTTCGATTAGTTTCGGCCCCTCCGCTTTCATCCGACTCTCGGCGAGAACCCAACAAATGGAGTTGTTCAGGGCAGCGTTTGGGCGGGATCACCTGACAGCACAGCCAGACAAGGTCGAACCCAATTCTCGTCATGATCCAAGGCCGTTACGGTCCTTTAGCGTACGTTGGACAAAATCGTGGACAGTTCACATCCGCCGATGATTGAAATGGGACCGGCATCAGAACGTTTTTAGGGATGCAGTATGATCGCTCTTGGATTGCTGGAACTGCTGGCTCCGAAACACCGTCGTCAGCAGACGAGCAGAAATAAAAGATGCTCATCTCCCTTTCAACGCAACGATCTTCCATCGTCTACGTATCAGGAGTTCATGTGCGGCACAGTGAACAGCGGTCGGCACTCAACAGATCACAGGGCTGAAATGTTCGAGCAAAAACGCTCGATCGACTCATCGTGCAGATGGTGGTTGACTGATTCGACTTTTTTCCGGAGCCGTGCAAACGACTCGTGTGTGCTCCCATCTCGCATACTATGATGTCCCTGTCGAGCTTGTTGCGAGGAGTGTACTCAACGGAGATCCATTTCATTGCTTCGAAGTTTGGAATCGCTCGTTTGAAGCAAAGCGAATTGCGAACCTCTTTCCGCCTCGGCAACGTTCCACCAAAATGTCCGTCCCGGTCTCCTCGTTGTTCGAGGTCTCTCCACGTAGCTCACGTCAGCTTTGTTTGCTCTCCGAAGTTGAAAGGCGCCTTGAAAACTGAGGGAGCTAACCCAGAAACAGCAGATCCCCCGGATCCGCTTTAATGCCTCAATCAGCTCAAAAGTCACTTTAAGAAGTGAATTGAGTGATCGACTAACCTCCTTTTGCCTGGACGAACCCAGAGTACGACCTTCCGAGGTTCTCTTCCGAGTTTTGAGATGGGTCTTATTATAGGACAGGGGATCTAGATCCTCTCTGCCCCTCACGATCCCTCCGGGAGTGCGTCGAACTCACATCGAGCGGACAAAAGAGAGACACCGAGAGCGATTATGTGAACGAGAGGAAGAAAAATCTCCTTATAGCGTTCGTTATCAACTTTTGTGGATGTTTCAATAAGCGTTTGATGGCGAACTTAGTTTTCGAGGCTGAGAATCGTCTTCAATCCAAAGTTCTTGATGTGCCTCGAGCGTTCTTCCTACGCAGACCCTCTAGTGATATTAGCTCCGAATTCTTTGAAGAACATTCAAGTTGCTTTTCTCTCAATGTCGGCTATTTTGCGTGACTCGATTTGGCGGGTGGGTAGGGAGGCTGGAATCGAAGTCGCATCAAGGCACTGCTATCATGACTGTCGGATCTCGGACTACTGATCGCGTTTTGGTTCTTTTCGGCCCAATCGGAGCGGACCCAACTGCGTTCTGTATTCCACCACATGCTATCGTAGAGTGTGCCATTTTCCTCGAATCGATTTATTAGACGAGGAATTCTCAAAAGTTTTCAGCCTCCGGGGTTTCAATTTCAGTACGAAATAGAGGGTGCGAGTTGAAGTGCACAAAGAAGCATTTCTCTCTATGAAGAGAAGAGTGAAAATGGACGAAACAGGAGGGGGAGATCAAATCTTGCGAGAGGATCCGTGGGGTCAGCGAAGACCAGTTCTCTCGACAGTGGCACTCTGACAGAGATTGACGTCTTGTTCTAGTACGGTGTGAACTTTGGGCTGATACATGTACAAGGTGCGGCGAAAAATTTTCCCTGTTTACAAACGATCGCCAAACCCCTCGACCACAAGATATCGGAGTATTGTTTGCGCCAAAAGGTGCGTCTTGTCGTGTTATTTCGGGAGGGAAAGAACTCGGACTCAGAGAACGATTCCAGAAGGCTCTTTCCGAAGGAAACGCAAAAATCGATACTTGTTTCCGGAGTCTTGGGCGGATTCTCATTCAGAGTGGAGGATATCAAAAAAATGAGTCTCAGCGGGCTCCGAAAGTTACTCGACGCTTGACTCTGAGTTGGACATGTCCCCTTGCTTGAATGTGAGGACATTGTTGGAGCGAGTCGATTCAGTACACTTCTGGAATAGTTTCAGCAGAGATGAATGACTATTCAGATCGAGTTGGTGAGATCACTTTTGCCGGTAGCCAGTGCAAATTTGGAAACACTCGACTTGATCTGGACGCCAGTGCATCGATCTCTTGCGGTTATCCTTCGTCGAGAAAACTTCAGTCGATGTCCCATAATTAGGGCTGGGAGTTTTTCATGGCATTTTTCCGAGGAATTCACGGCGACGTCACGGTGTTTTTTCTCGTCACGGTGAATGTTTTGAGTCGCTTTGAATTCGAGCAGAAAAAAGAGAGTTCCACAAGATCTACAGATATTCTTCGACTTGCTATTCTACTTTCATCAGGTAGCTTCGGTATCTTCTAATCAAATTTTGGTACGAAAAATTGTACATCGCTACGTTCTTCGCTCTGATTGGGCACCTAGTATCAGTCAGAGTCAGAATGCTTGAGAACATGCTGTGACGTACGGGATGACCGTAGCGCATAGAGTCTTGTTTCCACATATATTCTCAACTGTACAAACCACGAAACATACATGGGTGATCGAATAACAGAGTCGGTAACTCCTGGAAACACATCGATTCCTTATCTCTAATATTCGTTAGGTAATATATATTCAATGTGCGTTCAAACAGAGCATTTTCCATTTCAATAAATTTGAAAAACGGACGCCGGGAGTCAAGCCAATCCGCCCTCGGCGTGGAGCCGATAACGTCACCGCCATACCGCCGGCTTCTCCGACGCGCGATCTCAAAGAGCTGTTAGGCTGAGAGCTGAACTCGACGTCGGAGACATCTCTGATAGAACCCAGAAACACTTCAGAAACCTGAGAAAACAACCAATACAATTGAGTAGCCGCGTTGGATGAGCCGCTAATTGCATGCAGACACTTTTGACGACGATCTCTGTGCCCAAAAAGAATGAAAAAACACGCATTTGAGCCATTTTTTAACTTGAAAATTCCGTCGCGGAAAATGCTAAAATTCACGGCTCTGTCACAGAGAAGAGGAAATTCACGGATTTGGTCGCGGCCATGACCGCCGTGAAAAACTCCCAGCTCTACCCATAATCGATCATCGATTGTTTCTGGTTGAAGCCTGTGAAAATGATCCGACTTCGATCTTTTTCCTCCCAAATCGCCTCACTCCGATAATGACGTCTAATCCAACTAGAGAGACGTATTTCGAACTCGTGATCAAGCATCGAGTAAACTCCGGAGTCCGCTGAGACTCATTTGCTTCATTTTCTCAAGTCTGCATGAGAATCCGTCCAAGAAGCTATCGACAAGCATTGATTTCTGCGTTTTTCTCGAGAGGGCTCTCGCAATTTCTCTTCATATCCGAGCTCTTCTTGACCCGAAATGGCATGATAAGACGCAACTTTTTGCGCAAACAGAACTCCGATATCTCGTACGCGAGAGATTTGTCGATCGTTTGTCTGCCGGGAAAATTTCTCGCCGCACCCCGTACTATGGTTTGCCTCATGAAGAAATAAATACCGAAAGATCGTAAGCAATTCATAGAACGTAAGCAATTGTTCAATATGCCGTTCCTCAAATGAACCACATCGTGAATCGCAGTCTCCGCGCTCCTTCGGCGCGGTCTAAATAGGCGTCAATTATACTTGATGCTCATTCATTCATTCATTATGAATGGATCTATATAAAGATATCTGAAGCTCGAATATGTCAATCCAGATGGCTACTGAAGGGAACCTCACGGACTGCAACACGCCAATTTCGTTGAAACTTCTGTGACACTTTCGCCTACCCGGACGATGACGGATCACACAAATATTTTTTGCGTCCCGTCAACGTTCATGCTTTAAAACGTACTTCCCGAATTCCGTTGAACAAAACTTAAGAATCGGCTTCTATTGATCTGAACATTGAGCCATGTTCTCTTGAACTCTGGAATTCTGGAACCCTTTTGATTCGGCTCCAGTTTGAAAATGACGCCTTTGAATCGATTGCATCATGACTCTCGAGTTCAATTGTCAAACCCTAGATTCCTGGGGCACCGATACGCCCTACTGTACCGAGTCGGTAACGAAGAGGTCATCGTGAAAGTGTTTCCCAAGTCGTCGACAAGTTTCATGCAGCCTTTAGACTTTAGAGTCTGAAGGCTGCTTCCGCCAATGAAAGAGTTTTGCGAAGAAGGTGTAAGAGCATTGTTCGCTGGCAGGCTTTCGAGTGGACCGAAGGGTAGACGTGCGACAATCGCTTTAACAAAAAACAATTTCAGCACCCGGATTTCCGGCCCATGTGGCTGTGTGCATGGCGCCAAATTCGAAAGTCTACAGGATTCTGTTCGATGTACGACAGAATTCCATCCCATTCATCCGATGTATAACATTGTAAATGCGTTCTTTGCGTGAAATGCTTCTTCATAGAGTCCTACCATTACCATCTGGAACGTCTCGGTTTTTCTCCTCGAAACAAGAGAACGTGGCTCAAGGTTCAGACTAATAAAAGCCGATTGCCAAGTAGTACAATATTTCCCATTGTCTTCCATGGAACTTGCAGAGTACGTTTTAAAGCATGAGCGTTGACGGAACGCTCAAAATATTCATGTGAATTTTCATTGTCTGGGTGGGCGAATGAGTCACAGAAACAGCGAAATCGGCGTTTTGCAGTCCTTGAGGTTCCCTTTATTATCATTCATCCTCATTCCATCCTCACATAGACCTCGGCATTAATGGATGGTCATTGATGAATGATGTCTCAACTTGCAGACTCTAGTCCTGCGAAATGTTTCATGTTCAGGGCATCCCTACGATCCATCAAATTCATTTCGCCGTTTTCGGGGATGGATTGCGACTTTTTGAGTGCAGTTTGATTTCAAAATCGACGGATTGATTCCCAACAGGAAACACATCTCGACTGTGGCACTTAGTATGGTATTGTATGTCGGCCTCGTGGGAAACACACAAATAACTAGTATTCAACGGTTGGAGCAATATTTTCATTACCAAGACATGTATATATTTAGACTCGACAATAGTCTCAAGGATGAGATGAGGAGTCTTCGCGATTCTCGGAAATGTTTGCGAGGAAATGTCAGGCACAAACAGCATACGAGCTCAACAGAACTCGCTCTACTTCTGTCGAGGAAGGACGTCTCCTCTCTTAGAACAAGAAATCAGAGAACGGCGATTCGCAAATAAACAACTATCGAATCATCGATAGTTGTTTCGAGACATCGTGTCCATTCTCTCCCTACCGCGAGCCATTCTGTGTGACATGTCGACATCAAATTTTCCCACGGAGCGACATACAAGAAACTCAGATGAAATTTTCGCTTCTTTTTCGGCGGAGGCCTTTCTTCGGTTGTCATTCAGGCCTCAACAGCGTCACCGCCGCGCCGGTCTCTCTCACTCAGCCGAGCACCCTCTACCATTCGCAAAAGTCCTCGTTCCCTCCTGAAATGTCGGGAAAAATTATGTCTCCCTCTCCCTTCCCCAAGCCTCGACTTCCGATTCTCACACGGCCGAGCCTACGCGCGAGGAGGAAGTGACTTCTCATCCAGAGTACTTCGAGATTGAAACAGTATTTTTTTCTCCAAAGAAGCGGAAGTGGTCTCTTGAATGTTCCCTTCGCGAGACTTTTCGTGGTTCGAAGCCCCCGTCATGCCTCGTAAAGAATCAAGATTAGTCCTTGATTGCTTCCAACTTCGACAAGCGGAACTTTTTGCGGTAGGATAGAGTTCAGCGGTCCCCTAGGAGGAATCGAATCTTTCTCCGAACTCGGCCGCTTCATAGCTCCCTGTGACGAAAAAGAATTCCTCGTGGAATTGCAACGAAGCCAAATTTAAAACGAGCCAACAGAAAAAGTTCCCAGAATTTATCCGCGCACGGATTTATTGGAGAACGCGAATCCGATCTTCTTGGCATAATCATCTGTGAGTTCATATTTCAAACTCTATTGTAGGTGCATCGTCTTTCTTCAGGTGTGTTCGTGCCACGATTCATGAGGCTTTCCATTGTTGCGCTTCCAAACGAACACACAAAAGGATTTTTTACGCAAATAATTCTACTGTGCACCTTGCATCGCTGCACGCGGAGATCGCCGCTCGCCCAACAAGCAAGTTCTTATCTTCGGGCTGACAACGTGGAGAATTGAATGGCGCAGATTCCTTTGTTCTAGCCCTGTGTCGCTCGTGCCAAGGCCAAACGGATTCCAGTCTGGCCGATGAGGGGCCGCGTCTGAAGTGAGACAATTATGAATCTGATGATTTGATTAGTATCTCAATCTTATACCCCGAAATAAACGTGAATCGATTTTACAACCCGTCTCCTCGGGCAAGTTCTTCCCTATCGAATGCTGCCAAGCACCCGAAGTCCCTCGAAATTTTCTCGGTCGTAGAAGTCGGACGGCCATAACACGATCAGCCATTCATTCATCGCTCTCACTACCTTGCAGGTCTCGTATTCTCGGAGCTATCCCTCAAGTGCTGGCCAAATACTCGATCTAAAAATGTTAATCTCTCCGTCTAATATGCTTGGCTGAGCATAGTTCGCCATGAGCACGACGGAAGTCTGCTCGATATGATCGAATGCTGTCGGGTGTTGTTACATAATGCATGAGTACATAAGGTGTCGCTAGAGGAGCTCTGACTCTCCTCGTTATCGTCGTTTGAAATGTCGCGCGGAAGAAGTGAGTCAAATGATTGCAGGTGTCACCCAAGGACTGCTGGCAGTGACCTTCGCGGTCTCGAGTCATTCTCCGATAGTCTCGATAGCGAGTGTTCGCTGGGTAGCCATTTTCTCGACGCAGAAAGAGCTCGTTGCTGGTTTGTCAGCGTCTATCCTTTGGCTGTCGTCGTTCGCGAAGGAGAAGATTCTAGGGAAGGACAGATTGACAAGGGCGACCATGCTTTATTTTCAGATGAAAGTTGCTATTTCCTGTTGTCGGCCTCTTTGTTGTCGTTGCGGGTCGTTTGTGGGCGATACACACAACGACAACCATTTCTCGCTTGTGAGGTAATGTTCGACGAGCAGTGGACCTAGCGATGCTTAAGCGAGGTTTCAGGCTCCATATCGTAGTTTCTGCCCACATCAGCGTTTCGACATCGAATCGAGGAATCGAACGCTCCCGCAAGCCTTTATCATCCGATTGTGTCGAATCGGTGGGCAAGCTACGAAGCGCAGAAATCGAGAAATCGAATGAACGGAGACGATGAACAAGGCATCCCCGTTGAGAAAAAAAAAACTGTTGGTCGCAGGATTCGGAGACTCTTCCTTCGCAAACTCGAAGACACAGTGAATCCGTATTCCCTCGGGTATCCCTCGAGTGGCGAGTTTCCCTTGAGGCGGATGAGCTGATGATCCGACATGGGTCTCATAACACGAGGGTCCGAGCGATTCACAAGCTCATATGTCAACGTTGTTGGCTAAATTTGTTTGCTTTGTCAACCCGTGTTTGGATTCGATTATAAGGCTATTGAACGTCACGCGACTCAAGCTCCTGGCCAATATGTACATGGATTGACAGTGATGCAGCTGTGTCAAAACCATCATTATTATTCGAGAAATTCCAAGCGGTCCAGGCTTGTTCGTCTTTCGCTGCCTGGCAACGCGGTACGCTAGATTTTCGTCGGCAAAACCTCATATATTGACCGACAGGCAGGGCTCCCGTATTTTCGGCCGAGTTGGGGGATAGCCGTATTTCCCCGTGGAAGTCGTTCGGAGTCACAAAACTTCTCCTTTAACGGCACACGTGTAAGCATCGCTTGATCCGTTGAATGCCTCGTTTCTCGTGGAATACAACAGCCCGATGACGCTGGGTCCATCGCCCAACACGGGGTTTTTAGAATCCATCATCGCATCTGCTGCAAAATCTATTACGTTTCATTGCTCCAAATTGAACTTAGTCAGGGACAGCTCCGCGAACAAGGCAATTGGTTGCCGTCGGAAGTGACTAAATCCTATCAGAGAATCTCTGCGGCGCTTTTTCGGCTCTCGGCAACGAAGAATTGCGTCGTCGGTCGGAGGCAGGCGGAAGGTACGTCTCCTGAACAAACTCGCTTAGACCCTTTCAGATCTCGAGAACGAGTACCTGTCACAGAATCAGATCAGCCACCAGCCTTGCAGACACAGCCGAGAGTATTTGTCAGAGACTCATTTGACTACCTCGAACGCGCCGGTTTCTCTGGTTGGTTCGAGTGACGGAGAGAAAACGTGACTGTGGAAGCTTGACATTCCCCCAATGAATTCAGTCTCACATTTTCTGTCATTTTCCGTCGAGAAGTCTCAATCGAATTCTGTCACACACATTGAGTTTCAATGTTCGCCTTGTAGGCGACCGGAGCAACAGTTTTCCTCTCCCAGGACAGACGCGGGAGAGGATTGAACTTGAAGGGTCTTTTCGGAAAAGAGGGAGTTGTATGCCGCCTGAAACAATCGGGCTCACGACACTTGGATCGTACTTGGCAGCCCTGAAAAACACTACTTAAGTATATTTGAGCGGTCTCGGACGTTTTCAGCCGATCGAAAACGTTCAACTCTCAGAAAAGGTTCCTTCATGAATTAACTGATTATGTCGGCTTCTGCAGACTTCGCACACTCGAAATACGTTCAATCGCGAGCTCGTTTCGAATCGCATTTTCAGCAAATTTTAAGGGTTTCGACTCGTTTTCTGCTTGTTCTGCGGTACGTATTTTTCCAAGACAAAGATGTTAAAATTTCGAAAATTAAAGCTACGCATTTCAACTCTTTTTCTCCTGGAAACCGAGCTCTCTCGAACCTCACTACACGAAGGAACGGCAAGAGTCCTGCCGTTCTTTCTTCGTTACGGAATGACACCAAAATCAGCCTGTTACAGCCCTTGTTGACGATTTGAGAGCACTTTTGAGCCAACGAGCCGAAAACGTGCGAAGTCGCGCAAAAGCACCCTTTTTACAGAGTTCAGTCTCCCGGAAACTTCTCACGCTTAGAACCTATACATCGAATTCTATGTTCAAAGTTTCTTCATGTCGCTCTGAAACTACTAGGAACATTATCTGAGGTGAGAATCTGCAAATAAGCATCTCAAGTCCAACCGAGGTTCTTTCATTCCGTATTCGACACGCCCGTAATTTTTTCCACTCAATATAATGTCGCGAGTGGACTCCGAGGGACGCGTGGAAGACTCATACATGAAAGAACACAGTATCCGGTCATGAGCGGAAACGATTTTCAGAGGACAGAAATGGGCTCGGAAACATTTCTTGTTCCTTGACTTTTGTTCGAAAAGGCTCGGTTTTCAGGGAGGAAGATGAAGATGCGTATTTTCAATCTTCAGAAATGAATGTAGTTCATCTCCATCTCAAGAAAAGACAACCCTCAGCAGAAATGTGGTTCATCCCTTTGAAAGTTTCCAGTAATGCAGATAAGAAGGTGTTCCCGATTGAAAGTCTCCTGAGTGTTCGAGTGATGAGCGGTTGGAGTTTAATTTGTTTTGAAACTTGATGAGCATAGCGTACAAGTCCGACTCACAGCTTGGTGTCATGGCGCCGCTTCCTGCGGTTGCGCGCCATCCAGCTTCAATCTTTTTTGACGTGAGAACAACTATGTCTGCACCTGAGGTACAGTTGGATGTGAAGTCGTCATTTATGCTGCGAATGTTGTCACTTTGAATTTCAATTTTGGTCACTTTGAATTTCGCATTGGGTGTCTTGATGACGCGTTTGTTTCCGTTGACAACTCAGCAATCCTCATCCGAGCATATCATAGCAGCGCGACAGCGCTCTGAGTTCTTGGAGACAGGTCCTGGCAACAATTATTGGAGTATACCCTCAAATCGCAAATAATGAGGATAAATAAGCGTTTATTTTGGTTGTGTGTGGTGTTGAAATAACTTAAAGAAATTGTGTATCTCGTCGATCAACATCATACGTAGGGATTTGAATAAGCGCGGTCGTGTATATAACAACGTAGCGTCTGAATAAACGCAGCTAACGGAGCAGAAAAGAAGAAGCACCGCGCGCACGAGCACAGTCAAGAGAAACTTCAGTGTCTTTCTTTCTTTTCTCAGAGATTAAGTGATCTCACTTCACGTCACAATATGAAATCACCAACATATGGATCCCAGCTGATCGTGCCTAGTGTGTAGCCGGCAGCATTGTTAGCGATCCTCCGATTCCCGCTCCGCTTATCTGATCTGTGAACTGTTGCCCGAAAACTGACCGAATCTCCGTGTTCGAAGCGATAAATTCCTTGATGATGATTGGGGCGGACCTCGTGTCGTAATGTTCTACCCAGATCCAAGTTTCTAGGAGAGCATATAATTTATCACTACATTGGGTTAAATAGATGAAGTCGAAATAACTGAAGTTCCCGCGTCGAAGGGCGAAACATCGATTGAGAAATATCGGACCCCAAACGACTAGGTTCACGGCTTATCATCTTGGTGGTCTATCATTCTACGATATCTCTGCAGCCAGTCTCGAGAAGAGATTTTGGTCACCTGGAGCAGCATTCCGTCGGGCTCAGACTTCCTCGTCACTCGGAATTTCCTCGAAAGTCTCGATCATACGGTTAGCCCGTCGTCTTCAGGCGAGTGCGGAGCTGTATTTAGAATCGCGGAACCGATCTTATTTCAGTAATGTCATGAAAATCTTGTGTCCCAGAATGCCGCGTCCTGAACCAGAAATTTGGAGAAGAGGCAAACGACGAGCCGAAATGGCAGCGAACGTGCCGAGAAAAGGACCGAAGATTTCAACTGAGGGGTCTCAGCTGACCAGAGAACGGCGTCGGAACGCTGTAGTCTCTCTACTGGACATAACGGCTTTGAGTCGGATCCAAGTTTGTCGGGAAGTCAGTGGTTCTCTGACATCTTCCGGAGTTCCCATGAAAGAGAATCCTCTGGGGGGGGGGGCTTTGGTTTACACCACGGTTCTCATTATAACACTTCGTGGGAACGAGCTACACTTCAATTTGAACAGGAATTTCTGGAAAATGAATTCCCGTTGGTTTCCCGCGGTTTCGCACCCGCTCCCACTTACCATCGTTATCAGTAAAAGTTAGGTGTAGACCGCCTTAAGATGAATCCCTCATAACCAGCCTCGTTGTTCGTCTCATATCCAAAAATTGGAAAACTCTTCTTCGTTCTTGACAACAAAACACCAGCAGAAGTTTTCTCTGGAAGTAGCTCCCCCTTCGACGCTCGCAAGCGGCGCCGGCAGACCCGGCCCCTGACGACCAACGGAAATCCAAGGAGCAGTACGATCGGCGTCATGGGACTCGTCCACGCCGTTTCGTTCGAGGGGAGACGGTGACAGTCGCGCTGTGGAACGGCAACCGTGTACCCGCCCACGACGGGACTGCCATGGCCAAGGTAGACGTCAGCGACAAGGTTTTGGTTCGCCACGTAAATCAGGTATGGAGATCGCGCGCCATTTCCGTCGAGAGCGAGGCGCTCGCGCAAGAGGATTTTTGGCCGGAGCTTCATGTGTGGCTGAGGAGTGTGGCAAGCTATTGGACTACGACGACCGCCGTCGGACTCCACGTTTCCGAGATGGTCATCGATGACCGAAATGGGTATTTCTCAATTTTTGATTCCAAGTTCTGAAATACTTCTCGCGGTTGGATCTTCATCGACATAGTTCAAACAGAAGAACAGACCGTTGTCTACGTTTTGAAAAAAGAATTAGGACCCCAGCTCATGTTGGCGGGGAGTAATCAAGCGAAAACTTCGAAACACGAAACCTCTTCTTGAAAGAGAAGAAACCGAAATTCAGCCTCCATTTTTCGTCGGTGGAGAGCTTGAAGTCTCCTGTACACGCGGGTCACGTCAAATAAGCTCTAGGGGCTCCTGAAGCAAAGTTATGACTTGTAAGGCAGATCAACTTTTTTTTTTGGAGTCATCCCCTCGAAATCTCAGGATGATTTTCCTACCATTCCATCTGCGTGGTATGGAGGTACGGAGTTGCTGCTAGCTGCTCATCTCTTCATCATCTCCAGCATTCGGTATGCGCGCGACGTTTTCACGCAAATCATTTAGATAGTACCTTTGATACTACCTCTCTGATTTTTTTTCGAAACCGAATATTGAGGCGGTGAATTTTCAAAATGGACCATGACCCGATGGTGTTCCTCTTGGATTCGTGAGATTCAAAGACTCGCCTCTGAATCTGGAGATTTTCGAAATGATGAGGATGATATCGCTCTTGGCCACCATCTGCAACTTGGACAGCTATCTAGGGGACCGATACGTATTCGAAGTTTCATGGAGAGGGAATCGGAAGAAAGCCGTTCGCCATCGCAGCGAAGTGTCACCTGCCAACTCGTTAATAATTTATGTCAACACACCACGAAGCTGCTTCTGCCCTCACTGTCTGTTGCCTCCGCTGACGACGGGAGGTTGATTGCGCATACTGTATTCGATCGTCTAGGATTCCAGCGCACGTCTTATAGCAGAAAAAGGAACTCGGGAGGAGACGCGAAGATTGGCGTGAGAACGTCACCTGACCCACGAACGGTAATGACACGAGCCGGTGTCCATGGACTCAGTTTGTTAAGCGTCAGCGCCATGTTAGCTTAAAGAGGGGTATTCGTGCTATGATTCTAGGTTTTCGTTGGTTTTGTGACGTGACCGAAGTCCGTTGATCTTGGCGCGGCGACGGGAATCAACTAAACCGGAGGCTGCCGCCAGGAATTTCCGCCACGTACCCAATCCATAGCCGTCTTTGTTGTGTTCCCGACGTGGTTGCAATCTCGACTCGAGCCCCGGCAAGGATTCAGAATCTTGTTGAAAAACGTAACTACGAAGTTGTCGATCTCCTCAATATATCCGGGAATGTATCCGAACACATGTCCTGGAAATCGATGCTCCTATACGACCAGCGGAAGTTCAAGTGGAGAAACGGGTTCGGATCGCTTCAAAACGGACGCTTCACGCTTGTTCGAGTCCCGTTCGCAACAAGGACCGGCAGTGTCTCGAGTCCCTTGCAGGGGTTCGAAGGGACGGACACAGAACTGTGTCAGCAGTGGAAGTTAAATCGAGTTCAAGTGAAAATTCGGTTGCCCGATATGGCGATTCCCGGAATCACGACGTCATTATGACGTCAGAAAAGCTCAAACTGACTAGGAACGCGTGGAATTGGCCGCGGATCCCGAAGCGGTCCTCGACGGTTGCGGCGAGGCGCTTGTGCAACTGCATTCAGTAGCCTCGTACGCATCGCTCTAGAATCGTCCAAACCGTCGACAGTAGCTTTCCGCTGCAAGCGAATGCGTCCGGCGGCGCGGCGTTCCGATCGACAAAAGCGACAAGCTCGTTCCCGAGTGGGGCCGCTCACAGTTTCCTCAGACAAAATTGACAATTACACAACATTGTTCTCGATTGTGGTCATAATGAAACTTCCCATGTCACCCCAAGTCACTCAATCAGCGGGATGGGTTAGCCATGAACGACCGAAATTACGGGTTCATAGGTACGAGATCGAGGTCCTTCTCCACTCATCTGAGATCTCCAGAATGGTGGCAACTTGAGTCTCGCTACTAAAACCGTGAGAGATTTGTTGTTCTAAAGCCGCTTTCGAGGTTTTCTGAGGCAAGCTCAAATGTCATCGATTTTCTAGCATAGGCCCCTAGTACTGAAAACAATGACACAGTACTGTGTCAAAACCCCGTCTCGTTCCCATGCACGTTGAGCCTGAGGGAGGGGAGGCTTCCCAGGATCTCCCTTGGAACGACCTCATCTCGCGATGATAGACGCTCAAATTCGACGCAACACCCTCCTTGGATCGCTCAACTAATAGAAGCACTCGGGGGACTAACAAAGCTTTGGAAAGTTCCGGAATTCTGAAGTTTGTCTCTATCTGTGGTGTCTTACATTCGAATGGCACGTCACGATGCGATTGAAGACGTTCTCTGTTCGCAAAATGGGAGCACACCAGCTTGTGTCGACTAAGGTTCATTTTTCGAGAGTTGTGCAGACTCTACCCTCTGCGACACTTCCAGATTCCTCCCATATCTGGGAGCGATCCACTAATCGTAGAGAAAAAATGTTGGACGATCGATGCCTGCCAGCCAGGATATTGAGAAACATAGAAAGACAGCGACACCATTCACGTAGGCTTAGAGAAACTCCCCATGAATCCAGACGACGCGCTTCATGAACTTCCCGTAATATCTACTGCACGAAACCGTGAGATTGCCCTCAGATAAAGAACCGATGATAATGGAGAGGCCACCCAGTCCGGCGGAATCTCGGGATGATTCATAGACTGCTAAGACGAACAACGTCACAGACAAAGCCCCAACGAAAGCGAGGAAAAAATCCCGAGAAACCTTGAACCCCCTGTCTGAGGTTTCATCAGGGATGATCGCTGATTGCTACGGAAATCGTGATAAATCTCGTTCACATAGGATTCAGCTCCTCTTGTAAAATACGCCACATGAGGTCTTATGTAAGTTTAGTCTGATTCTTCCGACTTCACTTCTTCTGTGAGATGAGAACTAGACTGCCCTTGGATGTTTTCTGTCGGGGACTACAAGAAACGTTTCTCAAGTATCTCTTGACAATCATTTCGCCATGTATCTTGGATATGGTAATGGTATTTATTGATCCCCCTTATTTGTAAATATTACATCGATAAGGTGCTCTTTTATTCAGATGCGGGCTACCGCGGATCTTGTGTTTTCTCCCAATCTTCAAGGAGCCCCATAGTACTCATGAGGATGGCGGGGTCCGGATTATCTGAGAAACCCAGCATTTCTTCCGTTTCGATCTCTTCCACGTATCTATCCCCGCATTAATGAAAGACATGTTCGGCCGTTTCATCATACACGCCGCAATTTGTGCACGTCGTATCGAGACCGGGCGTGAAGCGTTCTCTGTAGGTTCTCGTGTGCAAGGCTCCTGCTCTTGCTAACGCTAACAAAGCGCTTCCTCGCGAGTTGTCGTAACGTACTTCTTTAGAGCCTCTTATCACTTTAAAGTTTCTGTACCTCGCAAGAGTAGACTTTCTTTCCATCTCCTCCTCCCACATGTCGTCCACCGTCAAGCCGATTTGTTTCCGGACTTCGTTGTTGACCGGCTGATTCGAGCGGACGGTACCGGCATTGGGAACCTGAATGCACAACTCGATGACAGACGAGCTGAGCCCTTTACGAAACCGGGTGCAGGCTCGATCCATGGAGGACATGGATAGATCTGGGCGAGCTCGTTTTCACGGCGGCTCTCGTGAGTGAATCTCTGCTCGTTATGATCCCGTGGTTCCGCAATGAATCGAAGATCAAAATTCTGCGGCTATCAAGAATTGCAACCCGCAGGATTTTCTCTGCGAGGTAGCATCTCCTATTTCACCGGGACAAGCAAGAGATCATTGCAACGAGCGCAAGAACACAGTTATGGGAGTAACTTCAGGAGCCATGGCTCATCGTCCCTGGTCCGAAGGATATATCATTAAATGAATACAATATTCCAAATCACATGAAACCTATGAGTATGAAAGATGAAACGGTATTAGTTGCATAGATGATTGATAGCGTCAATATTCCGCGGCAATCCACATTCTTCCCAAAGCTCAAACGGGAAAACCGCGTTGTTATTGGAATCCGTGGAATAATTTCGAAGTGCCTCAAAGTAGTCACAGTCTCATGAATGACTCAGTAAACTATCCAAATATTCTTATCCAAGTATCTGTTTCTTGCGCTCCCAAGGGCGAACGTCAACATGTCGTATTTCTCCTGATAGCAGTGCATGCACGGCAAATGTTTAGGCCCCGCTTGGGGTGCTTGCTATTAAACCGAACATTTTTCAACGGAGAATTCCGTTCATTCTCTCGATATTGCCATGAGGTCGGCTGGATAATAGTGGCAATGGGAATTCTTTGTAGATTGCTGGAAGGAATGGATCGCTGGAGCCATGGGCCTAGCTGGGGAGTCTGGGTTTTTCGGTTTATGGCTCACAGTGTGGCGATTCCGGGCCAAGAAGCCTGGAATTCCGACGTAAGCCCTGCAAGGGTTCGATTGTCAATAAAAAATGCCACTGGCGCTCGCACGTCCCTGCTGCCGGCTCTCGTGGTGCGTGGTTTGGCGATCTCGACCGCCAGAAAGTCACTCGGTAGAACAGGCTCTCACGAGAACACACGGGAGCGCAGGCAGCGAGCGACGAGCCCAGGCGGAAAGATCCCCCAGGACCAACCCGAGTCTTCCGTTCCACAGCCGTCTACGAGACTCTGCGAGAGTGCGAGAGTCTGCAGGAGTCTACGAGGGACCCAACGTGGCATCACCATCACCTCTCGTAGGATGTCCATCATTTGCCGGGGCCCACGTGGACGTCGATTTCGAGGTGTTTCAAGGGACCTAAAAGAGAACCGGCGATGTAGCCGAGTGGTCTAAGCGGCCTGCACGCCAAGTGCAGGCTGTGTTACAACATCCACATGACATGCCATGTTGATTCCTGGTCCACATTCTCGACCGGCAGGGCGTTAGTTCGAATCTCTTCTGGTACCAGAAGTTCAACTTCTTCGGAGACGGTTTCCACTCTGTGAGGCGAATGCCTGGTAACAGAAGAAGAAGTTATGATACTAGACCTCAGGCCTTCTGGTAGCAGACACTTACCGACCCCCGGTGTCCAACCTCTGCAATGCAGGCCGCACGCCTCTAGTAGAGGGCCGGGGTGAGGTATGGAGGAAAAAATGCAATTTCAACCGCTTCTGATCCACAGGGAAAAAATGTGGCCATCCATGGGAAAGTTTCTCCATGGGCTCCGTAGGGTGCCCGCTTATTGGAGCCTACCCGGCTAATAGAGCATGCCCTGAAATAAGAAGAAATATGGTAGAATTCTCAAGACTTGGCCGGCTCTGACATACAGCACCTTGGAAGAAATCCGTAGGTGTGAGTGCAATTCACTCGCCCTCGTTCATAAAATGTCAAAGTTCTTCCATCTTCGTCTCGTTCGATGCCTTTATCTAGAGTATGTTCCGAGATTCAATGCAAGTCGCTCCTGGACAACCAGATGCTCATACTAGAGAAGCTTCTCAGAGTTCTATAAACCACACGCCGATGTCCGCGTTTCGCGATTGTGCAATTTCACAGACTCTGAACACAGCACTTGTGTGTCCAATGCTGCTCTGTTGGGAAACTGAAAGCACGTTTCCGAACGCAGAATATAACTCCGGAGGTTCATCTGGATGAATGCCGCTCTCTGGTGCCTTCCACGGTCAGTCCAACAAACTTGGACGACTGAATACGTGATTGATTTGGACCCGATAGATAGGACTGAAAAGCTTCTCTCCGCTGAGAGCACGTACCGGATGATGCATGCGCTATATACGCTCATTCCCGTGGCTGGTCAATGCAACGCGGTGGTCATAGACCTCAAAACATACGATTGTGATCTCAATCTCTTTTCGACGATCGCAGTCGTACGCTCCCTTGAACATGGCGTTGTCTTGTCACAACTGTCGGTTCCAACAGGGAGTGTTCTGATCTTTAATCCCGTCCATCTGGCCTCGCTGAATATCGATATTCTTCCGAGTGCCTACGAACGGATCTTCGGAACTTCGGATTCCGGAGAATCTTCCCAATGATGGTAATCACAGAGCGCCAGAGAATGGAGAAAATTTCCCATGAGGTTACTCCTTTTTTGGGCGATAGTCATTCCAGCAACGACTACGATTGGAAATTTACTAGACACGAAGCAAGGCAAGAATCTCTTCAGCGCCCGTCAATTTTCATTCAAAATCTCATCTTCGCGCATTCAATTTGGGTAACACCTCAGAACTTTCTTTGATCAGATGATCTTCGAAAGATTTACAACCAAGAAGGTCTCCGTGAGTTTTTAGCAAGAATGCCTCGAGTTCCGAGGAATTTGACTCGCTGGAGCCATGTGTTTCCATCGTTGCGCTGATGAGAATTATCGGAATTTGATGGCCGGGTCATGGTTCGCAAGAAGAAATGTTTGTGATCTCTCTGACTGAGGGCATTGGATCACGTTGGAGTGCTCCCGACGATAACTCTGCTTCAAAGTTCAACTCGCGCTTGCGAGTCTGTTCCGGGAGATGCGGCCATTGGAAGCATCGCATCGAATGGTTTGACCTATGAGATGTGTGAGGTGTCATTCATTGCAAAGTGTCCGAAACGTAAATTAGAGAACAACCCAAAAAGTGGATCTTAGACGCATTCTGTATAACGGATTTCGTTTGCAGCGAATCAAGGGATCTGCGGATCTTCGGGAGTTTTCAGCCTTGTGAACGTAAAGAAGCGTACTCAAGTTAGCAGGAGGGATCGCTCAGCGCGGTGCCTATCTCGTCGAGCGCAATCTATTTCAACAATTTTCGCACACCTATATGAAAAAACATCTGTGGAGTAGTTGCTCCCCGAGACACGAGCCGATCTGATTGGATTGAGAGCTTTCGCCCTTGAAATCTGACATTCGAATTAACCCCGAAGAGCTATTTATCGCCTATTCAATGCTGGCTCGCGAGACAATGGTCTGAGCACCAACTCCCGATGGCGACCAAACAGAAGTGAAACAAGAAATTGAGTAGTCCGTGGCAGACTGTCCACGTCGTTATCTCAACTAGTTTATTGAGCGACACTGCTCGCGCCTTTATAGCCGTTATCCCCTTACTCCCCCGAATTCTGTTTCAGTCCCCCCTGGGAGTGTATGGAACTACGTTTCGCAAAGAGACAACATTCTCTTTGTCGCCCACCTTGTAGAACAAGCGCTTTGGCACGCCCTCGAACGCTTCTATTCTAATCACCTCGTACGGGCCATTGAATTTCTTCTTCGGTTTCACTGAGATTACATCAACATTGGTCATGAGATCCGTCATCGACGCCGGACGCAAGAGCTTGTATTGTTGACGCACATAGAACGGCAAACCCAACAGTACAGCGTGCACCAGAGAGCGATCCGTCATCATAGGATCCGCCCTCAGGAGCAGTCTCTGCTTCTCGAAAAGGTATTCCGAGAGGTTACCTTGATCCTCCTTGAACTGATACTTCAAAGCCACATCTGCATCTCTTAGACCATCCGTGATGAAAGCTATCAGGAAACTCTCCTTCCACATCGTCCACGGGCTGTTGCTGCCCAACGACGCCAGCACTGAATTATACCACGACAGCGCCGTTCCCGACACATACTCTCGCAGGAGCATAATTCTTTCAAAGTTGTTACGAGCGCTGACAAAGAGCTCAAACTGCGAAAGCCACACCTCCGGAGCGGTTTTATCCGTTGTTCCCCGAAACACTGAGGGCTTCGGGCGAACCTCTTTGGATGCACTTGCCGACACCAATTCCTTGGCCAAGAGCTGCGCAAACTGCATCATCATTCCCGACATCTCCTTGTCGTCTCCATCCGCCATCACTTGGGCGAGTTCTGATGCTGTTACATTCAACCGTATCTCCTCCGTCGCGAGCAATTCTGCAAGGCTTTTCTTGTATTTCTGCCGGACAAGGCCTTTCAACTCGGTTCATGGTGGCGGAATGTCCACCCAGTCATCGCCGTCTTTCTTGAAAGCGGTAACCGTGAAGTCCGCCGGCTTGTGAGCATCATCCGGACGGACTCTCACAGTAATCCATACCATTCTGTTCGTGAATTGTCGACTGCGCCAGAAATTGAGAAGTCCGTGGCAGACTGTCCACGTCGTTATCTCAACTANAAATTGAGTAGTCCGTGGCAGACTGTCCACGTCGTTATCTCAACTAGTTTATTGAGCGACACTGCTCGCGCCTTTATAGCCGTTATCCCCTTACTAAACATGATCGATTGGATGTCGAATTGTACCATCGTCTAGCCAAATTCCCCGAGTCGCTTGTCATAAATGAGCGAGATTTGTCTTGGACGTGATCAAACCGCGAACTTCTTAGTTCGTTGGTTGATATTCCGAGTATTCTCACATTGCTCTAGCTCAGTGGTTCCCAACCTGGGGGCCTGGGCTCCCCAAGGGGGCCCAGAACCGATTCTCGGTGGGCCCGAGGCCTAGTGAGTCTTTGGCAAAGTTAGGGGCCAAGAACGATTGCTTATCGCTGCCGATCGGTCGACTTCGGATCGATGTAAAATGATTCACACAGAATCTATAAGTTCTTGATTCTGAAATCGAAAGGAAATGCGAAGCGATTTCCCCAGGATCACACATGCTTGCGAATTTGAAACGTTGATTTCCTTCATTCCTTTTCGACTGTTGATCGGCTGGAGATGGAGACTCACCAGGACATCTGTTGAAGTCTGTTGAATTTAAGAACATTTGTGATTGAAGCGGTATCGAGCACCGCATACAGAGGCTCGCAAACCGAAAACGTGATTCGATATTCGAATGATAAGTTGATTCCAGGGGGTTCTGGAGGGAATACATCAGGGGGCCTGAGTCTAGCCGCCACCATGACAGGGAAGCCCAGTCGCCGAAAAGGTCGGGAACCACTGCTCTAGCTCGAGGCTTACAGATTTATCTGCCGAGACGCATGATCTTGGATGCTCGTGGAATCTGTCACGCGATGTGGTTGTCGACGGCATCGCCATGTATTGAAATCAGCGTAGACTTCAGCGCGGGCTTGATTTCAGCACGGAGTTTATTTCCCCGCAGTTGTCAGCGGAGTTGAGTTCAGCGCGGCGGATTTCCGAGCAACGGATCTTACCGCATCTATGGCCTCATCAGCGAACGCATCGTTTTCAATCAAGCCTGCGCTGAATTCAATCTGCGCTGAAATCAACCTCCACCGACGGAATCATTGAGGAACCCTTCATCGATAGCTTTTCTGAACCAAAACAGCTAAACTCCAGAAACCCGAGTAAACCATGATGCTGAGAATCCAATCGCTTCTGATACGGTGATCGCGACGAAGTCACTCTAATGATGTACCAGCTGAACTTATTTAACGAATCTAACGCGATATATGTATGGTTCATGAAAGCGTTCCGTCGGGCTAAGTTGGCCACTTGGTCGAGTTTTATTGAGCTGTTCTCATTATTCGCTTCGTCGAGTTCACTCGATCGGATAATTTATGATCCTCTCCGCCATGATTATCTCGATATTTTAAACGACGTCCTTGAATGATCAAAGTATTATATTTCGCGGTTGAAGTCAGAAGAACGCCTATTGCCGTCCGAAGAGGACCTTCGAAAATAATGCTCGTCCCCCGAAGAATAGACCCGATATTGAGTCCATATGGCACGGATTTTTTTGGGGAGGGTCATGTTCCCAAAACTAGATGATACCGATGCAGAGCTCCCAATCAGCTCGGCTGTTCACAGAATTTTCCGAGAGTACGGAGAATGTACAAAACTGTGCTTACACAGGTTCTTTGGAAATTAACATAAGATCAAGTCGCGAACCCGTCGTGGCTTTCATTCGAATCTGGAAATTTTCATATAAGCGAGCAGAATTCCCAATCCTCTATGCCTGTTTCTTCTCCTCATACCAATTAGGGTTTGGTGGGCAGTGGTGGATCTATTGAACTTGCACTCGCGCACCTATGTCAGAAGTCGTAAAAAATGTCGGCAAAAATGGTCTCGCACTTGGTGTTCTCTTTGACCTTGCGGCTGCCTTTAACTGCATACAACACTCGTCCTTCGTTAATATGCTATGGACCCTCGGTTACGGTCAATATGCTTTCATGTGGTTCCGGTCCTAACTCTTTTCTCGTATGTACTCAGTCCGTCCGAGTCGGTGATGATGAGTCTTCACCATGTGTCGTTACCCTCCGAACAACTCAAGGAACAGTTTTTGGTCCGCTAATTTTTGCCAACCCGGTTTGCTTTTGCCCTCTACTTTGCACTCACTACGAAGCCTTCACGGTTTATTTGAGCGTGGGTCAAACATTCTGTCAAACATGCTCTCATCCTTCATAAAGGCTCTCATCACGCATCTCGTGATTATCTAACTAGCTCCGCGATCTCAATGGCGGGAATCGCTCCCAACAAGCTTCGAGTCTGATCAAAAACGATCGGTGATCTTATCATAGACTGTTGTCCGAAAGCTCGGTTTTGACAGAGGAACCCAATACCTATCCGGAATCAAGTACCGCCTTGTGAGCGACAACCGCCAGAGTTGAGTGGAGCTCGTTGTTTGGCCGCGACGGACAAGCCGGAGTTTAAGCCTGATTGATGGAGGATCGCGACAAGTAAAGGTCACTGAGCTAGAATGCAAAACAACGTCTTTCGATGGGGTGGATATGACAACGAGAGCACTACGCAATTGATTCGAAACACCATCAGAGGACAGGAAAAGACTGTCAATCGGATAGACCGCTTGACGAAACCAGAATCGTTGCGGTCCATCTGTCTCGAAAGAAACCCCGAGCTCCGAACCAAATTGAACAAACTTGTCGCCGAAAAACGAACAAAGAATCGTCTTCAGCCATCCCCTGTTGTGGGTTTTCGATGTACAAGAAAGTCGAAACGACCGAGAATTCAAGGCGACCGGTTCCGGTTCTGATGTCGAATTCACGGCAACGCGAGTCGAATGACAGCAGAAAGGAGTAGAAACGAGACAGCCTATCAACACCTGGGCGACAGAGACATCGTCGCAGCATATGACGGCAAAATCATGGACATCATCAATATATTCTCGATGTCAATTGCTCAATGCCGGGAGGGAACAGTCGACGATTCCTTTCGCTCGATAAAAGTGAAAATCAGTTTGTATTTTTCGAGTAAAACTGAGCACTTCCGAAGTTGTGCACTCAAAGGAAGGTCCTCAGGGAAACCCAGAGATTGAGCGAGTGCAGCATATCGTCGAAACTTCAGCTCGTTGATCGACGGTGATCATCAAAGACTGTATTAAACTCAGCGATCAGCTAACGTTCTCGCAAGACTCCAACAGGTACCAGAGAGGACTCCTGATCACAGTGCAGATGGGGGAGGTTGAGTCTTGATGCAAGAGTCTCTCGCTAAATGGAAGAGTGGCCGGCTGCCAACCTGCAGACGGCTATTCCCGGTGGGCTCGCCTGGTGGAAGTGAAGGCTCTTTGGTTTCCCAAGTGTTTCTACCGACAAATATGGAGTTTCGCTTCGCACATCAGTCGCTCTGCAAACGGAACTTGCCTTCGCGGAGGGCACATCACACGTCGAGTAATGGAATTTCGTGGATTTATCAGAAAATGTTCTTCAGAGGAAGACGCCTTCGACGCAATAAACCGAGTGTGTAAACTGGCCACAATCTATCGGCTACCAGCGGTGTCGAAGAGAATTTCGACGCGAAATTTCAATTAATGGGTAACAAGAAGTGGTGGGTCGCGAGTGGCGGGGAGAATTCCGGCCTCAAAGGTAGACATCAAATCCGTAATTACGGATTTCGGAATTCGCCGAACAAAAGATGGACCGTTTAGAGGAAGAGGAAAATGATCCGACTGAAGTTGTAGGGTTGAATGTTCTCTTCAAAAAACCTCATCGTCTTTTTCTTCCTCTTGGCACCCTCGCAAAAAATACGCATGCATAAACTTACGAATCCCGTAATCCATAATTGCGGATTTGATGTCTAGTCGTGGGAAACCATTGAGTTTTCGTTGACGTGTCACTGATTTGAATCAGGGTGCCCATCTCTGGGATACGATTCGACAACCGACAGAAGCCCGAAGTCTCATTAATGTTTTCGCTTCGAATCCATTTTAAGGGGGACTTGATAGGCTATATTTGTAGGAACTCCTTGAGGCGTCTCCTGCCATTTTCGTCTTCCCATCCTTGCGAAGTTGGCTTTTCAGCCAGGGCTGGAATCAGAACAGATTATCGCAACAAAATCCAGCTATCAGGAGCACGGACAATAAAGGTTTTACCGGTGGAGGTGGAAATTCGAGCACTCATGTTGAACGCGAAGACCCCTTTGGTCGCATGATCTTCCGAAGGAGGGAAAGCCCTTACTTTCATATATGATGTACATGTCCGTAATAATGAAGAATTTCGAGTATCTCAATCAATGGAATGAAATATTGCTAAACCAATGTTTTCGATTAAATTCGTGAACATGCCGCGATAGTTTACGATTTGGTGGTCCGCGAGAAGAGGGCGTCAAGAATGAGTGAGTCGCAACTAGGCTTTGCAAAGAACCGCATTTCGGAATAACCACGGTTACGGTTAACCGCAAATTTTTGACCAAAAACCGCGGTTATAACGGTATATAAAATCGCGATAGGGTATAGATGTAATTTCAGGATCTGCAATGATACCATTGTTGAAATATCTAATACCCCGACCAGGATTCCAGTGAAAACTTTCCGAAAAACTTTGCAGTGATGTTAGAGAGCCATGTGTTGGCTTCAGAAACCTGCCTTGTTCTCGGATGCCCTATAATTTCTAGATGGATATCATGGTTATTGCGGTTATTATAGGCGGTTGAATAACCGTTGCAAAGCCCAGTCGCAACCAGTCAGAAATTGAGAATCATTGGTGTAAACCAGGGGTGGGCAAACCGTGGCCCGCGGCCTCTTTTTCCTGGCCCGCGGCCTATTTTCTCGTTATTCCGAACGACGACTGAGCGAAAGCGAAGGAGTTTTTCATTGAAAGCCGCGCGATGGCTACCCGGTTCATACGATTCGAGTCTGGGTACAGCTCTTCGGTATAGTTGAGCTCACACGCCTCTGTGATGAAGGAAGAAACAAAGAAAAAGAAGCAAACAACAAAACAAAGAAAACAAAGCCATTGAGCGCTCTTCGCGGAAGAATTGGAAAGAAGAGATGGCCAAATTACTCGTTTACCCGATCTTGACACTTGTTGATTCTCTCACCCCGTGCCAACAATCAGTTTTGCAACTTACCGCTTCCCCGATCTATCTGAGTTCTTGGTCCTGAACCGTTAAGTTCCAGAACCACCCTTCGTGCAAGGTCACCGGTTGGACTCCCGAACCTCTCTGTTCGTGAGTTGCGTAGGCTGTTTTGAGCGGTGATTCATAGGATATTAAACTGGTCGGTGTAATGATATCTAGACACAATGACTTGTCAGGTGGCTAGCAAAGCTACAAGTGGAGTTTTATTCTGTCGTCTGGCTTTGTTATTATTGTTATTGAGATGTTGTGAGATGGAACTTACAGCGCGCTCAATTTAAAACGTAACATCCTTCCTTTTCCCCTGTCTTACAAACAATCAACACAGCTTTTCCATATCCCTGCTACGTTCGTCCATTGTCCAAACCTAACTCTATACCATCGTCTGGCTACGCGCTTATCCTGACTCATGTACTTTGGGTTCGGTTTCCTCGTTCTTAGTTGCTCTTCTCGGGGCGGTGTGCTGAAAACTTCGCCTTCAAGGTCATCTTCCTCTTTTTCTCGATTTTATAGCGATTGCATTGACGAGGTTGATGCCGTGTTCACGTTCCCCTCAGCCTCTACTTCGCGACTGGAGTCCTGAGGACAAGTCATACCATTTGAGCATTCCTCATCTTCCGACCGCGCACATGGCAGTGCCGAGGTTGCCGGTGGTCCCTCTTACGGACCGATCTGTATCTCCATGAGAGGCTCCGGCTCTCGCGGGCTGGGCTGGGCACGGGGACTTAGGTATGAAGATTCCGTCGATTCCAGAACCCTCAGGAACCTGCGGTATCTCAACAGCGTGGAACCGTTACAAAGATTAACGATAAACGTATTCGGAGTGTCACCTCGTTTCACAATGTGTCCCGGTACCCAATCTCGCACACCGCGCTGCAACCATACTTGCTGATTGATCTTGAGCGGCGGTAACTTCTTCACTCGTACATCGTATTGCCTCTTCATCTCCTTATGTGTCTCTGAGATATTGTTCTCCCTTTGAGAAAGCGCCTGTGCCTGACTCGTAGCGCGTGATGCCATGGGCAAACCTGTCGATGGCCTATACCCAAGAGAGAGCTTCGCCGGCGACAGGCCATCCTTCGCTGGTATGTACGCCAGCGGAGAAGTGCCTTATATATGCAACCCCCAGATTGTGCGCATTTCACCATTGTGGCCTTTATAGCCTGAATCTGCCTCTCGATCACACCGTTACTTTGACTGTAGGTTGCAGACCTTTGAATGAGATCAACTGTACCTTCTGAAAACGATTCCATTAACGCCCTCAGCTCGGCGGACGCGAACGGTGGTCCTCCGTCTGTGTACATTGTCGCTGGCATGCTTCTCGTCGACCACACCGAGTTGCCTTATCTGTAAATCTTCGGTCTCAGTTGTCAAAAAGTACAACATCGAACGCCACTTCAAAGCAAACCACGAATCTCTGACCGAAACGTGCCCTCTCGGAAGTAGTTTGCGAACGGAATCCCTTCAGAAGATGAAATCATCTCTGAAAGTTCAGCAGGTTTTTTTCGAAGAGCACATTCAGAGGCTCGAAGGATTCGATCCACGCAACCTATGAAATAGCTCTGCTGCTTGCTCAAAACAAGAAACCGTTTTCCGACGCTGAAGAAATAATACGGCCAGCATTGGATATAATTCAGAAACGAATTTTGAAGAATGCCTTTGCCACAACTCTGCAGAACCTCACTCTATCGAGACGAACAATTGCTCGACGGTCCGAAGATCTTGCAAGATATATCCGGGAGCAACTCGGCGAGGCAGGAAGAAGGTGTGAATACTTCTCGCTGTGTATGGATGAGTCGACCGACGTAAGCGATACATCTCAACTAGCGATCTTCGTTCGCGCGGTCAAAAGAGATTTTGAGGTGATCGAGGAACTGTTGCATTTGAAAGCACTCCACGGGACCACCAAAGGATCCGACTTATTCTCCGCCCTGAAATCATGCCTGGAGAATACAACTTTCACATGGTATAAACTGGGAAGCATCTGCACAGATGGCGCGCCCGCGCTGGCAGGCCACACATCAGGATGCATCGCATTACTGGAAAAGTTTCTGTCTCGATCACTCGTCAAATATCACTGCCTAATCCACCAAGAAGCTCTTGTTGGGAAGACCCTTGAATTGAGCCATGTTATGGAGGTCGTAGTCAAATGCGTCAACAAAATAAGGGCCAAGGCCTTGAATCATCGGGAATTCAGAGCCGTCCTCGTGGAGCTTGAACAAGAATATAGCGATTTGCTACTACACTGTTATGTCCGATGGCTTTCCCGAGGCAAAGTTCTGACGCTTTTTTGGAAATTAAGAGATCAGGTGTACGAATTCCTTGTTCAAAAGAATGAATTGACAGACGAGCGAGAGCTAATGAAAGATCCTGCCTGGTTGAATGACCTGGCTTTTCTCACGGATATCACGGGTCATCTCAACAATTTAAATCTTCGGCTCCAGGGACAAAGTAAACTCCTGGCACACATTGCATCTGATATCGTCGCATTTGAACTAAAATCGAACTTATTCATAGCCGGCATGACGGCGGGTCGCTTTGATCACCTTGAGCATTTGCGAGAGCGCAACGCTGTAACATCAGTGAATGCATGAAGGTACGAGTATACAAAACTTTTGGAAGAGCTCGCGGAAACCATGAGAGACCGCTTCAAGGAGATCAGAAAAGAAACAGACAATATAAGCTTGTTCTTGAACCCCTTCTCTCTGGCGGAGACCAGGATAGTCTATTACCCTGCACACCTTCAGTTGGAGAAAATCGACCTCAAGTCTAACAGCGTCCTTAAAGCTGCCTTCAAGTGCCTCAGTGCAATGCCGACTGGCGACGAATTGGTCGGCTTTTGGAAGAAATTGCCGGAATCTAGCTTCCCGAGACTACGCTCGTTCGCACTCAGGCAGATCCGCCTTTTTGGAACGACGTATCGCTGCGAGCAAGCATTTTCCTCGATGAAGCTCATCAAAGGGAAACAGCGATCTACGCTTACCGACGCGCAACTGGGCGATCTTCTCGGTCTGGCGACCACGAAACTACAACGGAACATAAGTCAACTTACATCGGATCTCCACAAATGAGCTTTTCCTTCCTATCCAAGAATAAATTATCAGTTGATTCCTTTCCTTAACCGATGTCTTCATCTCTATTCCTCGACGTTCAACAATAGCCGAACTGCAGGAGTCCTTCCGTTCATTTAATGCTTGTTTTTCAATACTTTCCAGCCAGAGAGCAATTCGATCCGCGAGTGAGCTGAACGAGGGGGTCTCGGACACCCCTTGACCCGTCGATGGCCTCGCAGGCCTGATTTAGGCTCGAGAGAAAATTTTGGTGCCCAGTCTAGACTCTAAAGTCTAGAGCAGGGATGCACAGAATCTGACCTCTCAAGGGCCAGTTTGGAACCTTGAAACCTGCGGCGGGCCACATGAAATCCGCGTCAGGTTTCCGACACTGAAAAAAACTGAGATACGGTTTCTCATTCAGTGAGATGGGCGCATCGCAAGATGTGCCGTTGAGAAGTTGAGAAGGAACTGCCGAAGAGAAACATTCGAGAAAGCTCTGAATTGCAGCGACTTGTGGCAAGGCAGCAGAGTGGATATCTGTCGCAAACAGCCCATCAAAGGAACGAGAAAGAAGGACAAGATTCTTCCGTGATCGGAGAACAACATGAAAATGCCCTTGCGGGCCACACAAAATGTCTTCACGGGCCGCGCTTGTGCACCCCTGACCTAGACCGATAACATTCCTGCTTTGCTCGGCAGAATGGATGAAGTCTACATCCGTTACACAATTTCTGTATTGCTCCAAAGGAGATGAGACAGTCTACGGTCATGGTTTGGGGTTTTATAATTCGATGAATCATGAAATCGGTCTGAAGAAATGGCGAAAACAGGTGCGAAAATAATACGGGATGTCGGGCCCGGAAAATGAAGATAGGGTGGCTTATAACTGGTAGATAGTCCATGACTGGTAAGTGGCCTTCAACTGGTGGTTCTACCCTATCGACATTGCTGGCAGCGGTTCGAGTACCGGACACGCTAACCATCGACTCATTCCGACTGGTTCGTAATTTTCAGCTGAAAACCTTGAAGTGCAAGTATGTTTGTGAACCACTGGACATTGAAGAGAATAGTATGTCCGTAAAGTAAGAGGAGAACGATTATATGAACGCCTCGTTGTGTTCTAAATGTATAAGTTTCCGACAGTATTTAGTCGATATTTCGGGACCGCTCGCAACTGAAAAACAACCAGAGAGTCCCATTCTGTAGCCAAGAGGAAGAGTTTGAAAATGGTACCAAGAGTAGCTCGTTAGCGCCCTTGTGGCTCTCGAGCGACATCTTCTGTGCTTTTTCGACCCCAGGGACCCGGGCTTTCCCTGAAAATCGCCTAAACAAATAAAGCCCAAACAAGTCTCCCAGATAATTTCGCCCGCCTACAATCCATTTTTCGACAACTGTGCGACGTCAACGAACTTTTTCGGTTTGGAATGGAGAAATAAATCACAGTTCGACGCAAAATCTTCGAAAAGCTCCCCAAAGTCGGAAGCTAGGCGGCGGATCCACAGCTCAGCGCATTCGTTCCTTTCGAGCAATCAGAACTGGAAACAAGCTGATCCAGTGACTTACCCGGGGAGAAGACTTGCTGAGGGAGAAGCCAACCCAGAGAATGAAGCTACTGGGAGGATACTGCCGGGGAAAGAACTTGCCAGGTGAGAAACCTAGCTGAGGGAGGAGCTTGCAAATGAAGGCACCGGCCGGTATGGAAACCTGACCAGGTAAGAAAAATCTCCCAAGTAAGAGCATTGCCCACGGAAGTGTTCCACTGTAGCCCACACCAGCTTGAATGGGCATCCATCCGGAACGGGAACCGCCTTTGATTTAGCAAATCGTGCGACTGATAATGAGCGGCGCCAAAGACGCAGGAGGCCAGCCGCCGCGCCGCAACGGCCGAATGTCGTTAAAGTTGTCTGTGAGATATTGATGAACGATTTTGCATTCCAACGATTTCAACTTCAAAGGCGTGGATAATCTGATACTCCCTTCCACTTCAATCCTTGAAGCTTCCCTCCTCTCTCACGAATTGCATCGAGTTTCCGCTCAACGGAGACCGATTTGCAATTTACCTCCGGTTGAACTCTGATTCCACGCATCGTCATTCTCACAAAAGAGAATGCACTGCGAAATGTGACGTTACATTCGGCAACGCGTAACCCAGCTGATCAGCAGGGGAACGACCGAAGATCGCGGAGACAACCGGTGTTTAATAAACTAAGGGAGCACGCGTATTATGAAACTTCGAATAATCCTCTACGAGACAAGACAAATGGCATCCTCGGCTCGAGCTTTTAGCATTACAGAATGGTTGCATCAGGATTACATGTGCATAGATTCCCGTAACCGCACTCGGAAGTAAGAAGCGAGGACGGCGTCTTCAGCTCAGCGGCCGCGGCGTTGTTGGAAATTTTCTTTAAAAATCGCGATCAAGCATGCGGGAAGGCCACCGTGAGCTTGAACTCCATCGAATAGTTCGAAGCTCCGAGAAACTGTCAAAAAGGCTGGTAAATTTGGCCTCAAAAGTCAGACAAGAGTCATGTTGGAATTTCGATTCCGGATACTATCCATCGTGTTCCCGTATATCTGAAAAATCGATCCCAATATGTACGTCTCTCAGAACCCAACGCTCGTCTTACATATGAAATGAATCACGCAAAGTAATGCGAAATAATGCCCCGGGATTTTCTTTCCTTTTGGTTGGACGGTTTCTGACGAGAAAAATAAATGTGGAGACCCAATCAAGCTCGTATGAATGATTGTTTGTTTCAACGACACAAAATTTCCGCTACTTGAGTCACATGGAGGACCATGAAACTTCTGAAATTCCGCCGAAAATCGACGAACTCCTCGGTTAGGCGAAATCGTGTGACCCGCGCCCATATTCTAGCAAGAAAATGGGGACACTTTCCAGGCAACCTCCGAATCCACTTCAACGCCCACGGAAAACCACTCGGCGTGACGTAGAAATTGCGGTGGGAAAAAATGGGTTTCCTGACGAGAACACACCTCTTTGTCTCCCCTTCGCCAGCTTCGTTCGGGTCGAAGTTACAGCAATGGGGCAAGTCACTTGATTAGCAAGTGAGTCATCATCGACGGCTAAGGCTCTCGAGCAAGATTGTAGGGGAATACGCGAATCAGGAGATATATTGCATCTGGAAATCGCATATTCCATAATTTTAGCGCTGTAGCTCGGTGACCCGGGTAGAATGCGCTCTAATGGATAAGGATTACGCCGCCTCGCGTTGAAATGCTCATATCTCCTGATCCGCGCATGTCCCTTCAATAACTCGATACGCTTTTCCTCAGTACATCATTTTCACGCTGACGAAGTTCCAGCGGAATCACATTAGGGTGTTCACATTAGGGACCTATCTTTGTTAGTTGTTATAGGATACAGTGAAGTCTCGCTAACTTAGACTTCCCTAACTTAGAAACCTTCACTAACTTATAACTTAGAACGAATTCAGCGAACGTTTCTGTAACTTATAGCAAAGGCCCAATGTTAATCCTCGTTTATAACTCAGAAAACCTCCTATTTCTTACATCTTGGAGTCATTTTCTCCCCCAACTTGGAACGAGAAACAGTCAAGAAATCACCAAAAGGGTGGAAATCGAAACTAATCAGCGGAGCAGCGGCTTCTTTCCCATTAAGTTTCCACCATGATCCGTGCTCGAGGACTTGCCTATGCGTGTGTACCCGAAAAACTCGGTGTTGATCCAATCATAATTCACGATTGCTTCCGCGATGGTTTAACTTGCGCAGAGTTTATGGAGGCGGACGGCAATCTCTTCACGGTCGAAGACAGTGAGCTCGAGGATGAGAACGAAAGCAATGATTCGACTGGGGACGAAACTGATGCAGACGTCGGCGTGACACACTCTGAAGATCTCAAAGCTCTCGCGACATTAATCAACCATCGCCCCCGAAGAGAAAACATTGTTCCGGATGCAAACCGAGCTTTGAGGAATATGGTCATAGCCAACTTTTCGGGAAAAAACAAGCCATGACTTTCTCGGTTCATTCGTTTGCTCTCAACACAAGTAAACATAAAGATGTGTGAGCTCTTCCAGTTGCGACAAGAAGACATTTCCTCATTCGTCTCCATATTCATATTTCTCCTTCGAGGATGATCGCGATGCACCGCTAACTTCAATCATTTCATTTTATTCTCAATAGACCCCTAGGGAGGCGCCTCAGGATTCTGTCTTCTCTAACTTATAACTTGGAAAAAAAATTGAAATGCTACTCCTAAAAATTCCAAGTTAGCGAGACTTCACTGTACTTTCAAGTTCGTGCTGCGAATCAGGGAGAAGTCACCGGTGGGTATTAGTCCCAACCTCGAAGTAGAAGCTCGCAATCGCTCCACGAAGGGAGCAAAACGAAGAAAGCTCTTGTGGAACCGGATTGGGTCCTTACCAGACGGAATAATCGCCGGGCATCTAGCTCGAGACGCAGACGAGGACCAAGAAACGCTTTTTGGGGAATCGACGAGCGTTGGGGTAGCCCGGATCGATCAGACCGAAGAGATTCCTATCATGAACGAGTCACGGGACGTGTGATTTTGATTCATTTCGATTCGACCGTGGCTAGAAGCGAGTAAGTATCGATTTCCAATGCTGTGGTCACCGAAGAGACAGAAAATCCCTGAATGGTAGAGTCCCTGGTTATACGGTTCCTAGACGAAACGACCACTGGATCCGGCGTGTGTCGCGATTGCTCGTGATTTTGAGCAAAAGCAACGGACATAGCATTCCCCGAAGGCGTCAGACTCACTCTGATTGTTTCCTCTCACCGAACAACTCATAATACAAAGAATGCTTCATACGTTATCTTATGAAATCCCTGATCGAGTTAATGACACGCATGTCGATGTTTACCAGATGATCAGATGCGCATCGCGAACACTGGACGGCTATTTGCAATTTCCTTTTGATTCACGGAGAAGCACATTACGTAGGCCGTCGTACAAAAGCCGATTTGAGAAAAGAGCCGTCGCCCATCGTGAAAAAATCAGTCTTTGTTAACACAAACGGCGTAGTAGGAGATTTGAATATTGGAATGGCACTTACGGAAGATTCCCCGCCACGATTACGGTAGGTGCTTTGAGCACACGATTCGAAAGATATAAATCAATTTATCACCATCCCGCCTGCTCCCTACTGTTCCGTAACAGTTCTTACGTTCCCCAGAATTCAAGCTGGGGACGAGATGCTTTTGCCTCGGAACGCACATTGTCTAGCTGAGACATCAATTTTCCAGATCGGCTCCAGCAAACCATGCCATTGTTCTGAAGATTCGAGCAATGCCCTCTTTCGTGATCTTGCAAGTACGGACGCTCTATTGCATGGGTTCCCTTCGTTGCCCTCCGAATACCGTAAAACTTCCAATTGCAGGGCATGCTCTTTTTGCCGGGCATGCTCTAATTAGCGGGCACCCTCGGAAGGATCGAAATATTTGCCGGGCATGCTCTTTTTGCCGGGCACTCTCAACGCCGCCGTTCCAGAAGAATGTGACTGGTCAAAAGAATACGATGGAGATGAGTCAGTTGTACATATAACAGAGGAAGATTAAGTTGAATCTCAATAAATATGCCCCGGTTCTGCTCTATTCACCGAGCTACTTCTCGAAGTTGAGAAGTAGACTCGGCAGGTCGGTTTAGCTGATGAGCTAATAATCTTGGAATACGATTTGTCATTTCTCATCATTCGAGTCCCAACGGCCGCCGATTCCTCTCGCGATCGAAATATTTGCCGGGCATGCACTATTTGCCGGGCATGCTCTAATTAGCGGGCACCCCCGGGAGGATCGAAATATTTGCCGGGCATGCCCTGCAATTAGAAGTTTTACGGTATTTCATGATTTCACAAGGTACAGCCCAACATGCAATAGTCAATGAAACTTTTCATTGTCCTTGTGTTTTCGAAGTCCGTTATTTTCGTATGAAGCCGAAACTCTCATAGGGGACGGGAATTCGCCAGTGCGCTTCAAATTTTAGCCCCAAGGCCTTTGAGTACTCCGAGCAGCTGAGTTCACTGTTTTGCGAGTGTTAGATGTGGCTGGCGCCATGAGTGGAATGCCGGGTCAGGCACGTGGAATTCAACATACAGGGTGAATTGTGGCTCCCTCCACGGTCTAGAAGAATACTTCCTCGAAAAATTTAGTTGGAATTTGGAGTGGAGTGTTCGTCTCAGAACGGAGAAAGTGGGAGAAGGGTCCATTCGAAGAAAGGCTTCAATGAAGTGTTTCATCGTCACAGCGGCCAAGATGAACTGCTCCGTTCTACTAATGTTGAGAGTCCGCTATCCTTCGAGCTCGAAGATACCACTCCGGAAGGGGATAGGCAGCGACTACCTCCACAGAAAGCCATCGAACAGTTCACAGGGTTGAATCTCAGTATTACGATCGGTTGAACAATGCTAAGAATGAAAAATCAGAAATAGTGAGATTTTCTGGAATGCGGTGAATGGTTCGTCCATCCGGGTATGGATTGATTGACCGACGTTCAACGACAAAGAGAGACAAAAGAGAATGGCGGTTCGTTCCAGCGAGGGCGTATTACGCGATTCGACTCTCGATTTGCCCCGCATACTTCGCGTGGTTTCGTCAAGCTTTTGAAATTGGAGATCCGTTTCTGGAGCGCCAAACTTTCCTGAATCTTCAAGCGGAAATGCAAATATCGACTCTGTTCCTCCAAGTGTCACGTTTGCCCTTGGGAGAGGTTTCGTCATTGTAGTGCCTGACCCGGTGTTCTCGCTCTGCGGTTTAATAATCATCCTCTCTCCAATTCATTCTCCTGAGCACTCTCCTTAGAGCCAATCCAAGAGAAGGGTCTGACTTTCAGGAGTCGGCTTTCTTAGTAAACCCGATTCTTTCTCGAGAGGGAATTCTATTGAATCCGACAGGATATCCTCTTTGTAAATTCAAGATGCGGCCTTGGGCGCTCGTCAAACGATCCTTGTTTGTTGTGGAAATTTTCGTCGATCTCCACTTTTAGCATCTGGATTGCGCAAGAAAGGCTTCGTTGCTCCTGAAAATTATCCCATCTTAGCACAACGGCGAGAATGGATTCTTCAATCTGCGTATGTATTTTCGTGGTCAGTGGCGAAAAGGTTGCTCTTATATCGACTTCAATTAATGTAATTCGGAGGCATAGTGACGTATCGTGCTAAGAAAGACGTCGTCGAATGTCCAGATGTAGGCGAAGTGGTTTGTAAGCGTAGAGATGTTATAACTAGGTCGAGAAAAACAGCACTGCACGAAACCGCGGTTTCGTACATTGCTGTTCGAGCACAGCACAGACAGAAACAGAATTCAGAAGCCGCGGCCACGAACCACGAGAAAGCGCAATCTGTCCGGTGAGGATTCGCAGTCTCAAAGGAGCATTTTAGCAATGGTCTTCATGTAGACATGATATTCATGAACCCAAACCGAATTCCAACGCTCCGTTATGACCCATAAGACGAGAGTTGTTCGAATGGCGCCTGGTTCTACCGCCTCCGAGTCCACTGATGTAAGTTTGATTATTTCATACGGGTGAATTGAATTTTGTCAAATCTTATTCGGATGTTCTTGTTTGTAAAAATGACGGGAGATGAAGATATCTTCATATGTTTTGGACTTCAGGATGGCTGGGTTCTGTCCAACCAGAAAACGTACCAGACTCAAATTGCGTTCTGCTTTCACTGACATGGATGGAACGGATAGGAGTAGATACTTTTACCACAGCCCTTCCCGCTGATGACTGCCATACACGTCTGAGTAGCCACGTTAGCAAAAAACTGAGTCCGAACTTATGTCAATCGATTTCGTGTCTTGCTCAACATATTCAGCAAACATGCAAACATGTATGTCATAAGTGTGTTCCCAAGTTATAGACAAAGGAATCCGGTTAAATTCTTTGAGCCTCAGAGGCTACGTGGCACAGGAACTCTCGAATCACACCGGTTAACGTGGGACTTCAATAATGCGTTTCGCTTGAAATTTTCTGTTCACGGGTCTAGCCATAATATTCATCGATCGGAAAACTTCGAAGTATTTTCGTCCTGAAATCAACCATTTCCGGTGGAATTATTGATAGGTACATCGGAGCTTGTACTCATTCGATAATGAAGATGTTTCCCCATTGAAAGCGTTAAATTTTGCATGAGAAAAACGTAACGTAGAGCACTTCATCTAGAACAGGTCACCACTTATGTTGTGTAACTACGCACAAGTGTCTGTCTGTACGACCTCTTCGGAAATCAACCTGACGCGACGGACTGCTCTGAAGTATCTTCATTACACTGCGTCCTTCGAGTCCGAACGCGCTCCACTGTTAAATAGAACAAGAATAGCCCGTAACGAAATAACAGCGCTCAATAAGGAGAAAAGCAATGATAGGAAACAGTAGCTCGGAAAAAATAAAAACGTGACGAATGTCTGTCGTATTGTTTTATCGTCGTTTTTTCGGACGAAGCTCTCACAATCTATTGACTAGCCTCGCAGCAGAACTCAACCCGACCATTGTCTCGAGATACGCCTTTCCGCCTCGCGATTCCACATGATGGAACCTGTGATTGAAACGGCTTCTCTCTATTGCATAGCAAGCGACAGTTGATCCTCGGGCTTGTCTTCCTTTCAGCCGAACGTCACTGGTAATGCAGCTTTGGTTGGTCTTTTCATCCTGTTCCTCGAAAGACTCCTCCTTTGAAGACGGATTGGTAGGACAACATTCGGTCTCAAATAACTCCGCTCGCAGGATCCATTTCCTGTTCCCTCTTTGAGATCAAGGTTTCACTTCGTGTTCACTCTGATCCGGCGCAGACCCACTTCGCTTGCTTTGAGTGAGTTCGGATTTGAACAACTGTCGCGACAAGAACTGCATGAGCGAACGGAATATGGAAGACGCATGATCCTGAACGGATGAGAGCACCAACGGTCCTAAATACTCGCACGCAGTCTCTCAACCTGATCGATACGCTCGTAAGCGGTACTCAGAGGCCCGAAAAAGTTTACAACGTGGCCGCAATCAAGCCTTGCAGTGTCACCTCACCTAATTCATGCGATGCCGGGCACCGCTTAGCGTGAATTCGCGTGTGCGAATATTAGGAGAGCCTCAGCACCATCCTGTACCGGGGCTTTGAACATGTCGAGTTTAATTCTTCGAAGTTCAATGTAGAGACTGAGTTCGTCACCAACAAGTGACTAGCACACAGCGTCGTGATCGCAGATGGAGTATGATGTGAAAATAGTTGATCGATAAAGATGGGCCTAATAGTGCGCGACACTCTCCCACAGACTTCACCGGATGTCTCTGATGGCTCCGTTGATGCCGGCTGTCTCCCAGAAAGCTCGCTGTGGGATCAACTCTCCCGCGAGAAACCTATTCAGCCGTTTCCGACCTCATGCACAAGATGACCAAATCAATCAATCTGTGGTCAGACGTACTCAACCGCAAATGAGTTTCAATATGCTCCAAACAAAAGAAGGAAAGTTCCGACTAGCAATTGGCGATAGCCGTGGATTTGTACCTCCGTAGAGCAATATCTCAATTCGACACCCATTGATTTTTTACCGCCTATCGAAAATTTGCCGCCTATCTGAAATTTGCCGCCTAAGGCTACAGCCTAGTAAGCCTATTTAGAAATCCGCCCCTGCACCTACCACTGTGTCAATACTCTCTTTCACTCGTCGCTCATGAGCTGATCTGAGCTGCTGGAGATATTCTATCCTGAAGCGATTCCAGAACCCATTCAGAAAAGTTTGCTGGCGACGCCACGCTTTAGAAAGTATTATCGCCTCCTCCTGAATGTTGCATCTCGCCAGAACTGATGAATCCGGGAACCTAGCTTTTGCGTGGTATCCGAATACTAAAACCGATTGTAATGTAACTTCGTTGTGACCAAGGGTCCAACATGATCCGTCGCACAGTGGGCAAAATGGCCAAATTAGGCGGCCAAAATTATTTTATCGCTTTTTTTTTCACTTTGGGGCTCCTTGACTCCGGAGAGTTCGCAAACAAGTGTTTTCGACCCTTACTTTTCGAAAGAGGCGGAGATTGGCAGGCCCTGTGGGTACTAAGCCGACGAAAAAGCCGAATTAATGGAAGGAGGAGAATTTCTCCGCATTCTCGAGATCTTTCGAGCTGGAAAAGTTGCACGGAAGGCTCTCATACCCTGCGCGTACACGGTCCATTCCTTCCGCTTTTGTCGTTTCCCCGACAAAATCCCCGTGTCTGGCGAAAAAAAGAATCGCCCATCTCATCAACTTTCCCAAGGCCCTCAGTCGAGGAAAAACAACAAGGAATATCCGAATGAAATGCTCTATTTATTCGAGCCCATTAATAGATACAGCTGAAATCAATCGGAGTCTTCTTCGTTTCCTTTAGGCATTAGATTTAACGCAGCGTCTTCGTCTGAGAAGTGGCTGATTTCGGACAGTGCGGATTCAGAGTCGCCGTCGAGGAAGAGGGTAGCAGTAGAATCAGCGATTTCTGTTTGAGGAGTCAGTAGCTCTTCCACGTCGCAGTCGCCTCCGTTCTGTCCCCGTTTTGTCTCCTCCGGTTTTCGATGGAGATTTACGATGGGATCTGAAGAGACGAAAAGCATCGCAAAGAGGTCGAAGGTTGTGTCCTTCCTGGAAGTTTTCCTCGTGTTGGCGAGCCTATAGTATATATCTACCGGACAATCAATTCAGTTGCCTTATGTCACTTGTTTGACCATGGCACATGTCGGTTGTCATCCCAATCTGGTGCCAAGTCCCGGAAAAAGCCTTTTTTCTACTTCTGAGCTTTTTTTCCGCAAAAACCCGCAAAGATTTGAAAGTTGGGTCGTGAACTAGACACCATGGCCTATCTTTCCCCACCTGCCTCGAACATCGCCCCGCCCACTGTTTTTCCAGATTCGATAAGAATGGTGATTTTGGGGGAAATTTTCATAAACATCAGCTCGCTATTCATTGAAGGAGACAAAACTTTGTCAAAGTCAATGACCTGGAGGCTCCTCCAAAAAGTGAAGAAGATTTTCGAATCAATTTTCCTCCGATCAAATCCCATCCTCAAGATTCGTTCACGCTGAGAAGGTGACAGACGAAAAAGGAAGCTCTCCGGAGGGCTTTTTTCCTCTATGTTGGATGGCCGGTAAAAGGCATACGAAACGACTGTGGTTCGGAAAAAAATGTGGTACGGGGACCCCGAGCCATCGGGGAACATCAAGTAACATGTTTGGGATCGAGTTCTCAACTCGACTTTTGGCCACCTAATCCGGTCATTTTGCCCACTGTGCGTCGCAACTCTCTCTTTTTTTTGGGTAGACACACATACGTAACCTGTGGGTACGAACGAGTCATCCATGTCCGAGGGCTCACCGACGGTTTTCCGGTTGCCTCCATGCGAACAGAATCATCCCTCGGTCTGGCTCTCTGCCCTTCCGATCATACTCGTCGTGTTCGGCGAGTTTCGTTTCTTGAGGCAGACTGGAGGACTGTGGTTCCCGTTGCAGAGTTTGCGACTTGACTTTACCATACACTTGGAGACGATGTGGCTCCTTTTTAGGGGCCTTGTGCGCGCACTCGCTTTCTGAACTATTTCAAATCGTTCCTCGTCACTCATTCTCATATTTTACTGAGTGGTGATTGTTCATACCGCAGAATGGACAGGTATTTTCGCCCTCTCCAGATTAAACACCGACAAATAAAGCGTTTTCGTTAGATTTCCCGTTCGTAGAATTACTTGTTTCCGACCTGACGTAAGACCCTATCGAACCTGGATTTCTCGCGTGTCAATGCGCTCGTCGCCTTGATCTTCTTTTCCCTAACTACGAATTTTATGAACGCTTTTTAATGTCGCCTTCAAGCTCTGCGGTCTGCGCTGTGGCTTGTGAAGAGCCTCATTGATGGCTAGCTCGTATTCAAGACATCTGTCTGACCACGTATTTCGGATAAGGACTTCTTCCTCTGTTGTTGGAACCGCAAACAAATTCTCGAGTTCTGAATCATTTTGGATCAGCTTTTCTTTCATCGATAACAGCGCGGTCTCTTCGGCAAAAACCTTGACGGCGTCGGCTGGTGCGGAATCTTCGAAAAGATTGCTTCTTTTGATAACCATTGTCTATTATTCCGTCATGAGTTTGTATCTGACACATCAAATGGTTCGAAGTTTCGGAGCTGTCATTATCCCTTCGGGGATATTTGAGTCCAACTGTCTAAACAATCGGTGTCACCAGTAGTTCAGTCTAACATCCTTGCTGCCCCGTAGCAGCAGTTTTAGTTTTTTCTTGAAAAAGTTACGCAAGTCTATATTTCGTATTTCCTTGGGCAGGCAGTTCTATACCCTGGCGGCTCTGACTTAAAGGGAGTTGCTACCTACTCTAGTTCTTCTGTTTTCTATTTTCATACGGAAGAATTTTCTAAAGTAGCTTGGATTTGTCTCAAGCTTTTTTTGGAGTACTCACCTTGAGTGCTCGTTCCTGAATTCTGTGAAGCTTATTGAGTCTCGATTTTGGCGCAAAGCTCCAGTAAGATGTACAGTAACTGAGGTGGAAGTGAGAGTATGCGTTAAACAGCAGCTCTCCTATACCATAACCCGCGAGTTGACATAAATTTTCGAGGATGAATATGACTTTTCTCAACTTTTCACAGAGTTTGTTAACATGCTGCAAGGCACTCAGTCTTCCGTCCCAGGTGCAACCCGAAAATTCGGCACTACTGACTTTGCTAATACCTGTTCCCCCAATCGAAATGCGGAGCGACTGTAGGACTTGCACCGGTTCGTAACTTGACGGCGTAGCACTTTACAAGAAGTTTGCAGACAAGCATACTTTTCGGGGTTAGCTCGGTCTTTGAGGAGTGCCTTCATCACTAATTTCAGGCTTTGACCTACGTCGACTCTTTTTCGTTTTCAACTTCTGACACCAAATTAGACAGGTGTACATATTGCGGCACCACGTTTACTCGACATGGCAAAAATAGGACAGGATGGCTGGATTCGAATCAAAGTTGGCGCACAACGACTACGAGGAAGAGCGAATTTGTAGCAATAATCACATCGTTGTCTTCATCAGATATCTCGCGGCTGGCTTGTATGATGAATTGTAATGTAATTCTCAATGATTGTCTCGTGTCTGCCCCAACAATTCATTGCCTCAGGTTGTGAGGTCTGGCGTCCCTGGTTGAAGAAAGACATAGTCTCACTTGAAAAATTTCAAACTCGTTTCATTAGGCGCGTCGCCTTTAAATGTCACGTATGTGTTGATGATGCCCCTATACGCTTAATTGTTGAACCTTAATTGTCGCGACCAGAAGCTCATTGCTGAGATTCTGCATCATCCTCACTATTCGAGACAAATGAGCTCAGCAGTCATAAAATAAGGAGAACATAGCCCGAACATAGTCGGACGAGGACCTTCCAAGCCAATCCACCCACTAGCTTCTCACCGAAAGCATCTAGAATTTAGAACCTAGGTATCACATATTCGAGCCTCCTCCTCTAATGCAGAGCTCCTCTGACAGCCACCGACGATCATGCAGGACAGGAAGATGATTGACCCATTGTCAGGTCGGTGGGAAATAATTCCCAGCTGATGAATAACGCGCGAACCCGATTCAGCCTTTTCCTCGAAACAAGATCATACAGGTGAGTCAACGGTGTTCTCTGCAGGTGAGTTGACCTTGTGCATCGAGGAGGGCAACGGATCGCATTTTGAGAGAACAACCTAGTTTGTGGGAACCGGCGAGGCTGAAATGAGCACTCTTCGCGAACTCTAACGGAATTCTGAACTTAACGGATTTGCGGGAGAAAGAGGCTTCAAAAAGTTCGCCGCGAACGAATTTCAATATGATTTTCTCGCGAACACACTAGGAGACCAGCTGAAGCGCGGAACACAACTTTCGCAAACTCTGTTCAGCAACAAGGATTAGACGTCGTCGCCGGGTTGCCAAAGTCTATGAGCAGTTTATGAGCTCACATTCCCTCGCCATTTACAGATAAAGCCCTGGCCTCCAGATTCGCCCTCCGCCTGGAGCTGAGCGGATCTCTCCGATGGATGCCACTTGAATTCAGTCCTCAGCATGATGCCCATCCACATCTATTTGCGATGCGAGTCAGCACAATCGAAAAGTCTGTTGTTGCGGAGGAGAGATAAGTTGCTGGATAGTGAGCATCTCCGGAGAATGGATTTCTCTCTCTGAGTGTGAGCGTCAGTCCTGTCCAACACTCTGAATTCTACTCGTTTTTCTAGCTGTGCTCGGGCTTGGGAAACGAGAGCAGCTCGATTTCGAGGAAAGGAAACGAAGATTCGCCCTCCTCAACATCATTACATTGTTTCCCAGTTCCGGATGTCCTCCGGAACTACGAACTTCGAACGTGTTCAGATCGCGAGAAAATGGTTCACCATTCCTCTCTCCCTGATGTCAGCAGTACCGAAATCAGAGCAAATCTCTGCTGATGGGGAGGTCCTCGAAAAAGATTCTGGCGGAGACATCCCTTCGACCGCTTGCTCGGTCGATCGATCGCGCTTGAAGCTACGTTCAGTCATCTTTCGGTTTTCACGGCTGTCCCCATGCAGCTTCCGTGGAGAATTCGCACCAACGCATTTGATCTCATACAACTTTTCAAAGTTCCCGAGCTCCTCATTACTGTCCAACGGCGGAACTTCCGTTACAGACGGCAAGAAGGAGTTACTCGGATTCGCTTCGCCGCGTCCATTCGACAAAAGGCGGCAAGCGGTTGACTTTTTGGAGTTCCCGCAGTGCGGAACTCTCTGCGGGGAAACCTCCCAAATGAAAAAGATAGGACATCGAAGCTGTTGAAATTCTCGATACCTGAAATTTCCGGACCCCTTCGCTCCGGGTGAACAAGAGCCGACGCCCTGGGAACTGACTTAATTAGTAGCCGACTGACCTAGCTAAGAGTCGGGACACCGAGTCCTGAGGAGGCGTGTCTTTCCGGTGAAGGTTTGTTTGGCCCTGAGGCATGTGAGCAGAAAAGGTTGTACAGCATCTCGGAAGCTCACCTAAAGCAGAACGTATCGCCGACCTCGGACCGATGGCTGCAGTGCGCCGAGCCGTTGCCTCTCTCCGCGCGGCCGGTTCCGCCCACGTTGTGCTCGACACAATGGTAATGGGGCTCCTCTTGGACACTTGAGGTGAGCCGCTTCGACGAGATGGAAGATCGTAATTCGCCAAGTTCGACACGGAAAGCTTTGTGTCATCACTTCCGTATGTTTGATTCAGGTCCTCACATTCGCGCCCCTAATGTCTGACTCGTGATCTGGGAGATTCGAGATCAGTCAAACCCTGACTTGAGCCAGCAAAGTAGTCCAAAGTCCTTCATCACAGGAGCCGTCGGGTGTTCTCTAGACGTGGCACAGTAGGTGCAATTGGTAACAATATTTGCATATTCTGAAGGTAATGAGCCGCTCTACGATGTGGCTGCGTTCTCACCGTGCTCGGTTATGTGTCGGAATGATGCTTGATCATGCCGAGAATACTTATGAGGCTTCGCCCATATACGGTTCAAGCTTCGCGAAAGAGTGCCTGCGATCGTCTCTGGATGAGATCAGATCGTGCAAGAAACACTCTCAGGTCTCATGAATATTCTCCAAAAAAAGAAACGGGCGGCTTAAGATATTCCCCCGACTGAGTCGGAGCTTGGTTATTTTATCCGTGTTTGCTTATATCTACCTCCCTGAATTCCAGTGAACGGCCTCGTGTGGCTTTTGCGATAAGAAACGATTTCCGTGTTCCCGAGCTAATAACAATAGTACGTGATAACGTCAAGAATAGAAGAAGAGTCAAGATAATTGCTTGAACGAGCTTTAGCCAGCCATGAAGGTAAAACTTAGTGTCTCGTGGACGGCGCAGTGTCTAAGATTAGATTTACCTGCTTGTATGTGAAGACACCCGGCGTGCGTGGATTCGGGATTTGCCGACATCGGAAGTCCCTCATCGCCCATCTGTAGCATAGAAGTTCCTGAGCCTGCCACAGATGCGCGAGGAGATTCCAGCGATTCCGGATTCTATTGGCGATGCTCGAGACCCCAGAAAATCCACTCCTTTTGACGGCTCCGGCTGGACCGCTATGTCTGAGGCATCAAAGTATCGTATCTCACCGAATCATGGAACGAGCGCTAGCCATCCTCCAGCCCCACTGTTTTCTGTCGCCTGGCTCGAATCTCATTCAACGTATTCTTGGAAACTTTCCTTCTGCCCATTTTATGAGCGACACCAGACGCGCCATATGACTTTGTGACAGGCCGCAATGAATTCTTGACTCGCCGGTGAATCATTCTCCATGAAAACAAGAAACATGTTGCGTCGAGAGCGCCATGATAAGTCTTCATAACGGCCGTGAAGGAGCGTATACGCGAAAGGAACGGCTATTCATGAGAAATGAACCCGTCAGGAAAGACACGACAGCGAGGGATCGGGATCCTGGATTCCCGTTCCCGGCGGAAATGCTCACCCGTCGCTCGCGAATGACGATTAAGGTTGGCCTTTGTTTTTCCGTCAGCATTCAAGCTCGCAATTTGATTTATCTTTGTGGCCAGGAGCTAATTTACTTTGCGTTCCGACCTGCAATTCTGTGGGCGGCGCTGTGTGGATTCGCGTTGCACAAAAGCAGGTATTTCCCTTGATGGAGTTCATTCTAGACGGAGTCGTCTTTGTTCTGGTCTAATGATGCGACTCTTTTTTTTTCTCTGCATCTGATGAAATGCAACGAGAAAACTGCCGAAATGTCGGGTTCGCAACATCCCTCTCTGATCTCTAAGTAGACGTGCTGTCGTGAGTACAATACTAAGCCGATCGAGAGTGTGTGAAGAGGTAAGCTGCTCGTTTTCGACGAGATCCGCTTCCAGTTTGAGAGTGTCTACTGCATAATAACAATAGTACTTATTCCAGGAGCTCTAACGAGAATCATCGCCAGAGCAGAATTTCTTTTATCAGGTGCAGGTGCCACGCTCGTTTCCTAAGCTGTGTTGAGGTATCAGGCTAGCCGGTATCGCTTGCCCGAAGCTACACGCCTCGCCTACGACAGCTCGATTATTGCTCTCATTCACATATTCAGACGGGACAACACCTCTCAAAACGTCGCATCATATTGACGGAGTTTCGCCGACGCTTGAATCTTTTCGCGTTCCAAGGCGAGGTGGCGCTCTCGTCGACAAGTACAAAGCGTCATGACACTTACTTCAGACTGAAAAGCATGCAGTCTGAAAAGCAGAGAACGCTTTGTGTCCGATGATGTGCGGCGGAAGCAAGCGTTCAAAAATCCGACTCATTGTATCTCCGACAGTTTCAGGAAGGATCCTAATTATTGAGCCCTGGAGGACAGATAACTACGGACGAGTTGTTCTCCGTCTACGGCTGTCGCCATTAGAGGCACCGCTTCTGTGTCAGAAAGCGTAACAACGCTTTCGTTAGCTGAGACGGGTGAGACTTCAACCTATTGGTGATTCGGAGCATTCAAACCTGAACTTTGATTATTCGAAATCGAAATCGTTTGGAGGGATTCGGATCGATGGGTAGTAGAATAGAACCTTTGGAAATCAGTGAGCAAAGCGCACACGGATTTGAGCTATTGGTCCGCTGCCGTCTGTTTTGACAGCTGAAAACACCTTAGCCGGAATGAATACGCCTTCCATTCAGATAAGTCGGCTTCGTCCCACCACAAATTCTGAATCTGAGTGAGGACCAAACTCCCAATGGTTCTGCACTCGACCTCGGCAAATCCAGACCATTCTTTTCGCTAAGACTTGTCAGGAACATCCATGGGGCGCTCCATGTCCAACAGGAGCCGTTCCAAGCGTTTTCCTCCAATTATCTCCAAGAAAAAGACAGCCAGCGACAGCAGACGGAGGACCGGCGCTGGCCGAACCTCCAACAGCAAATGAAAACAAATATCATAGCATCTTATTTTTTTTTTTTGGAAGCAACTCACTATCTTATCTTGGCACAGCGCTTCCGTTACGAGCACTTAACACCTTTCTTAGAGGTCATATACGTGCGTGTTACGCATGCCTCATATTTACTCTCAAAACGAGATCACTGTTCGAAACATCCGTAACGAAATGTAGGTGGAAACTTGGTCGAATCCTTGCCGAATGTCGGATAGGATCCCGTCACACTCACTTACCCAGAACTGACAGCCTCCTTCCTGTCAAAAATATCGAGAGCCTCAGTGAATTCGCATTCTGGGCGCGCGACCTATGCCTAAGGCTGACTGATTACGACAGGAGTTGTCGTTGCAGCTGTCATCAGTTAATGTTGTCTTGTTCAGCTCGCCTCTCTCGAGTTGTCACCCGGAAACTGATGACAACCTACAAACCGAGTGTTGTGCGCCAACATTCCTGCCTTTACGAGCGAGATCTTCTGAGGCGACGGTACCCGAACAGTTTCTTCGTGACGGAACGACATCATCTATGTCGCCTAGTCTCTAAAAAATTGGTTGCTCTATCTAGTTGCTAAGCCAACCGTTTGTTCGGGTTCGTTTCGCACGTGCTAGAGGAGAGATGTTCGTCTTCCTGTAGATTACTCGATCCGGCCGCTTCTCAAAAAATTCTCGATGGCTTCGACACCTCTCGTTTCGCTTCCTCTCCCATTCTCAACTCCGACTCATGGGCGGTGCATTGTGATAAGTCGATTGCTTTTTCTCACCCATATCGAATGGAATCACAGCTTTCCATGACCTTGCACGCTCCAAAAGTGAGCTGCTCGTGTCAGAATCCTCCAGAGAATTGATCAGACAGTCGAATGGAATCCGCCATGTTCTTGCCGGATCAGAATAGCCATAATACCGACACGTACGAGGGTGTGGAGCAGGTGACTCGTACGTAGCTTTAATCCGAGCGGGAGAACAGCAATTATTCTTGTGGCGGACGCTCATCTAACGCATTCCCCCTTTTTGCCTTACCTTACAGTCTCACAATGGAATCAGCAGCAGGCTATTCGTACGGGTTCTAGAGCGAGAAAACTGCGGGGAATTGTTCCGAATCCCGTCGCTCGAGACGGTTAAGCTTGTCAGCGTTGACAAAGAGCGAGCCTCGAACACGAGAAGGTACTTTGTCCCACATGCGAGGGGTATTCGTTCGGTCTGCCGCAAACGACGAACCCTTGTCTTCATCAATTCACCGTATCAGGAAACTAACTTGGCAGATACCGAACTTCACAAATAACGAAGGTCATAAGAAACGAAAAGCACCCCATCCGATGATTTATCTCATTCAACATTTTAGAGTAATCACCAGGCGCGTACCAAGGATTTTTCTTGGGGGGGGGGCCAAGACCATTTTCCTATGGTTTTGAGGGGGGCCAAGAGCTGATCATCCTTATCATTGCCTTAGAGTCCTATAGGCCAGCTGAAAATCTTGGGGGGGGGGGGCCCTCCCCACCTTCGGTACGCCACTGGTAATCACAAATGTCTCCCATCTACTGGAATACTCTCGCGAATCACCAAAAATCTTGTCACGAACCACCGGTTGCCCACCGCTGCTCTATTGTTGTATATGAACCTCCTCAATGATCCTCGGTGATGTGGTCGAAGTTGTACTCTACTTTCCGCTCACCGATTCGCGGATCAAGTCTCTACGAACGTGACGGCAGCAGCCAAGTTTCACTCCTTAAAGTGTGGAACTCGGAGACTTCCGCGCGTATCGTCTCAAAGAGATCCTGAGCATAATTCAGATCAATAAATCTGATCTGTCTCTCCGCTTCTCGGATGTGTACTCAAGCGTGCTGCATTCTGTAAAATGTCGACGCGCTCGACAGGGATCTTCGAATCAGAGGTGAATGGAAAAAATCAATAGGAGAGAAGGTTCGCTCGCATTGTCATCACGAACCACAAGCTTGCTGATGACCACGGGACACCCTCTTTCAACAGAGCGTATGACTTGTTTTTCTGAGGGAATTCCCACACTCAGTTAGCATCATCATCTTCGATACTACGGGCTGCATTCAACCCTCATGCATGAAATTATGACGTAAGCTCCCAGATCCTAATTGCCAATGTTCCTTTGCTCGCTGTCGGTTTGAAACTTTGAATCGAGTTTTAAAAGTTCGTTTGATGCTCGAGCACAATCATTCTGTTTGAATTCTCGTGAACAAAAGGCAGAGTTTGCCACAATTTTTTTCACTTGTAAATTGCCGAACGTTCCCCACGTGGATACTCATTGTGTGCACCGCACGTATTCCAGCTCGGTCTCCGATGAAACTCTTGTCTTCATTGTGAATTCAGTGAAGATTGGGGGGTATTTCTGCACGCACTGATTGCTAGTGGTGCAATGAAATCGCTAGCCCTATCGAAGAGCGGCCAGAGCATCAGCGTATTGTTCACAGGGTTCCGGTTGATGAACATCATATGTATGTTCAACCATTCCCCCGTAGCTTCCGGGTTGTCCCGGACGCTCGACAACCGGTACGCAGTTAAATATGAAAAAAATTGTATAAGACTAAACGGCAACCAAGATAAGAACCCTACAGCTGGTGGGCTACATTGGCCCCAGAAAACCTCCTGATATTGGGTGGATGCATTAGTTCTGCAAATTCTCCGAGCATGCTACCACCTTCGTTAAGAAAGCTTCTCTGATATGCAGCTGGATGATGAGAACATTTGTGATAAACTCCCCCTCTGTGTATATGAAAATGTACAATTCCCAAGTGATGCCGCACTTTCTATATTGCTTCACAATATGGAATCCTCGGAATATTCAACACGTGAAAGCTCTAGAGAGAGTGCAAAAGAGATTTGTCAGAAGAGTGGAATTTCGTTGTGAGTTGCAGAAAGGGACGTTGGAAATGTCTTCCATTTCTGAGGTTATGCAAAAACATCATTTCAGGTATCTGAGACGGGTTATGAAAGATGAATCCTTCTTTGATGAACTGTTTTTTCTCGCGCACCGAAATACACGGAAGGGCTTCACGTTCTCTGCAGAAGGAATCGCTAGAACCTCTGCAATCGAACACCTGTATCCCTGGAGGATATCGTCTGTGATTAACTCAAAATATCGAGTGCTGATATTTCAACTGCAGTTATTTCGAATTGTTTGTTTTTTTACCCCCCCCTCCCATTTATGAACAATAAATGAGTCATAAAGAGAGAAGAAAGTGAAATTTCATCTGCTCATAACTTCACTCTCAAAGGTTTCTGAAAAATTCCAGTCGTGGAACATCAGTCGTGAATATAATGCAGGCTATTGGAAAATGGATATCTGACTAGGGACTAGGATAGAGCGCTTCGTTATTAGCTAGTAGAATACCGTTTCATTCTGATTCTAGTGCTTTTATAGGATAGGAACTTCGTCATGGAATGGGCAAAACCTCAAGAGTAAATAGGTGTGGCAGATGAACACTAAATTGAGGCGGTCCTTTGCGGTTAAAGACCGCAAAGGTGCTGCGATTCTAGAACCGCGGCTCGGAACCGCTGCCATCCCTAAACGTAGCCCTAGCAAGGAAATGCACGAAGTTGAACGGAATTCCACGATGTCGCTCTCAATCAGAGGGAGGCAGTTCAGTTGATCACTCAAGTAATGCAATTTTCCTTTCGGAGCGGAGGGAAGTTCTGACGCCAGCGGCTGGAAACAATAAACTCCGCTACGGCGACAGTTGCTTTGAAATACTCGCAGAGTCGTCCCCGGCGAGGAACATCTCCCAGAACAGTGGATGCAATCACACAGAGACGCTGCATTGTGCAAACCCAACATATTGTTTTGAGCTCATACGACGCGGAATACCCGTAACAAAGAATTCATTGCGTCTCTTCCCAAGTCGAATCGCTGAGAGGGAGAATTTCACTGGCTATAGACCAAACGAAATTGTTTTCCAGGGTTGTACATTCAACCGCTTGGTATGGAGTTACCCCTCAACCTCTGCCACTTGAACCGTTCGGAAGTTGTTCTTCGAGCGGTACAGAAACTCTGACAGGCGAATTCATGGGCGCTCCACTTCAATGAAAGGGTACACGACTCTGAATGCATTCGCAGCAGGTGGACCAAAATAAGAACCCCCATGACTCACCGTCGGAGCTCAAAAGAGGCCGTGATCCCCCACCCCCCTCCCCTAGTATCATAGAAATGACGATGATGCCCTGTGAATACAGATTTTCGCATTCTCATGGTTCGTTATACGCAACACTTCAGGGTCATTGAAATGTGTTACCGATTCTCCATTAATATCACAGAATGCCGTGCCCTTCTTTTTCGACATGTTCACCGTGACTCACCGAGGGAAAACACTGCCTTCGGTGAATAATCTTGAACTTCAGCCGGAGGCTTCGCAGATGACGTCATCGAGCATGGAGGCAGTGTGCCCGGCATCGATCAACGACTTCTCTTCATTGAATAAAGTCGAACAAGGCATTTTCTCTCGTTCATCTCTTTGTGAACATCGATGTGAACAGAGTCGCTCGCCGAAGCGAAAACGTACGACCATTGGGACATGGAATCACGGTGAGAAATCCTGATATTGTTCGAACGAGATGATCAAAGATCCAGGTCGAATGGTCCCAGTCGCGCTCGTTAGTTGAAAGGTCTGATTGTCATTGGACGGCAGTCTCGGGGTTGAGACCAGAGTCCGCAGGAAATCGTCAGTAGATTTAACGATGGAGAAATAAGAAAACGGTCACAGCTGGAAGTTTGTTCCCGGAAGTGACGCATCGCAATATGGCCCGAGTCTGCGATGTACCACATTTCTATACTTCCGCGCGGAAAGTACTGCCACACCCACGCAAAAATTAAAATCGGCTCCGATATGGAAACTACGAGCTCTGCGATGTATATGTATGCGCTAAACTCTGGCTCATTCAAGCGGCGCGCCGGGGAATCCCCCAAGCGAACCCTGAAAATTCCGATTTTTCGATTTTTCCATCCACTCTGATGGTTCCTCGTCAGACGATCTGGCCCGAGGCAAACAACTTCAGTGAACCTGTCTTTTCTCGGGAACCGCGTGGTTTCTAAGTTTTGGGCCGACTCGCGGTTTGGGAGATCTGGATGTAGGTATCTTTGGATCGGAGGGAACGGAAAAATCGTCGCGGTTGACGAAGGCTCCTCGGTGAGTCGCTATCTGGCAGTTTCAGGCGAGTAGCGAAGCCGAGTCGTGACACGGCAAAAGTACAGTATAGATGAGCCGTTGCAGTGAAAGGCTTTGGCGAACTCGTCAGTGTAACAGACGTAGAAACTTCTTTGAAGACTCCGGCGCACGCTATCGCTGCTCGTCCTCATTGAGCAGAGTACGAGGAGTCGTGGCCCGTCTTAGCGTTAGTCCCGCTCGGAGAGACTGGCAAAAAGGCATCGTCCATTACAATCCTATTTTTTTCAAATTATTGGATTCGAATCAAAAGCTGCTTTCTTGATCCCATCAGCGCCTGATCCCAATATCAATCAACTTCCATCAAAATGAGCTCTGGTTTTGACGCGGAAACGTCTCAAAATAGACCTGCAATATAGTCGAATAGTGTGTCGTCGTTTATGTTTCCGAATCGAGTCGCTGAATTCGCCTTCACCGACTGAGGCATTGGAATCGAGTGTTCAACGTTATGAGCTGGCTCCGTGACATGTCAGCTCCAACTCGTTTCATCCGTCTCATGAACAGTTTCCCGGCAACCTCTCGAATTCTGGAATTTGATCTGAAAAAATCCGACGTAAAGAAATACGAATGCTCAACCATGGCTCTGCCCAGTTTGAAGCTTTCAGATGAATTCATTATCTCATACAAAGAAAGGGCTGAAACGGATGAGGAAGGGGAAACCAGTGGGCGCGGGCCACTGGGAGTCGGAGTACATGTATGAGAAATAGAAATCCTTTCTCAAGCGAACAGGTTTTCGCACGAATCGAAATTAACTTTTTTAGCTCGGAAATTTAAGATCGACATCATCCGACTCAAGGCGATACGGCGCGACCGAAGATCAAAAGCCTAGATGAAACGAAGGGCAAGGCCTCGACCTCATCGAGACCGGCGGAGGGACCCAAGGCGGTCGCTGAAAAGAAGATCCCTTTCCGTCAGCTTTCCTGAGGGAGGGTCCAGAAATGTTCGGAAGTGCTCAAAACCGTCGATCTTCAAAGTGGATTGCCACCATAACCCCTAGATGATTTGGCATTTCATGTACACCAAAGAAAATAACATAACCCACTAATTCTTGCTTTTAGTCGGTTTTTTGCGAAAACCCACTGCGGTTTTCTGGTCCAACAGCCGTTATACGGATATCACGATCGATCGGTCTGATAAATCTGTGAGAGACGTACTCGCGGAAACGATTCCGAATTTAGGCGGCAAGGAGCATGACGTTTTCACTCCAAACAAGCACGAGATTAACGGTCTCAATGTTTCTCAAGATATGTATTTACCTGCAGTCTTCGCAGAGCATTCATGGCCGCTTGTTCCGCTGGCAAGCGAATAGCGATTTTCAGCGCTAAGCTCAGACCGGGCATCCTTGTATTCAGTGGTTTCTACGCCAGGAGACGATTTTCCCGAAGTCATCCTCTTGCATTCAGTTTCAGTGGCTCAGTAGTGGGACATAACGGAGAGGTACGGAGACGAGAACAGAATGGTTTCGCATTCAATGCGACCGTCTACAATGAATCTCAATGTAACGCTTCGTCTAAGAGTGCGGCACTCTCGGACCACAGACCTGACCCGGACAGAAACAGATCGAAAGCTGGCTTCTCTTCAATTGCAGACGAGTCTCACAAAAGGCCGCCCAATACTATCGATAGCAGTCCGGACGAAGAACCCGGCGCTCAGATTGTCGCAACTTCGGTCAAAGGGCGCGTGGCCAGCGAGACACACACTTCAGTGCGGTCTCACCAACGTAAGAGCTATGTCGCTTAGAGCGACTCCACGAGGAAAATTATTAGTCGCATCGTAAGTCGATAACAATCATAATCTAGATTCCGTCTGGAAGTTTTTCGCTCAATGGGACTATCCTTTCGATAGTTGTTGCAACACCAAAATCTACGGAAGATCCCCGAGAACATTGCGAGCTTGGGACGAGGACATCGCACATGATCCGTAATCATAAAAAACTCATTGAATTCACTCGATTTAGGGGCACCTAACGTTTGCAGCCGTAACGAAGCTAGTGGACGGCGTTCAGTGACAAGACAAGTGGTAATCGCGAGTTTTGCAGCAAGATGCGACCTTCAAAAAGATGTCCTGGAAGGAATTGCAAAGCGCACACTCTCGCTTCTCACAGCCATGTTTTGTCAGAAGGCCAAGCTGAAACAACAACCAGTTGACCAGGATTCAATTTCTGTTTGCGTTGTGTCAAAAGCAGCTGTGAACTTACTTATCTGGGCTTGTGCTGAGTCCTTGCTCTCGTTTCGATGAACTGCTTTTTCGATGAGCCCGTTTCGTTGCTCCACCATTGAGGTGGACTGGATAATATCAAAGATGATTCTAGTAGAGAATTGAGACCCTCCCCTCTCCCTGATTTCAAAGTATCGAGACTCCCCCCATCGACCATTTCTGGATACGCCACTGGATGATTCGAGGCGCAGCCTACTGGTGTTCTCTAACCAGGCTGATTCGCAGCGCATTTTCCACAGGATGCTCGTTTCCGAAAACTTCTCACACATGATAATCAAATATCTCTGGCATCTCGTCTGCCGTGAGCAAAAACAGTAGGAAGCGTCGTGGACTAATCCCATTATCATTCATATCTATGGGAAGAAAGTGTTCAGAGAGAACCTTCCAAGCATCCAAACCGAGTTTTTTCATCATTGCCCAGAGGCATTCTGATGTCTGACGTCCCGAGCTGTGATGCCCGCGGCGGGCCGCAACCGCCACATTACGCTACTGTTGACAATTATTGCAGCAAACTAATGAGTGATGATTGCAGAGCTTTTTATCCTTGTTCGAATGTTCTCCCAAGGCTCGTGCCACCTCTCTGATCGCTGCCGCCATCAAAACTGTCAATTGCATCCCGGGCCGTAACTCGACACGCAGATATCTTCTCACTCTGCCTCAGTCGCTGCATCTTTAGGGCGTTGGTTATCATCGAAGCGACAGTTACATCAGGGACAGATGCATTCCGCTTAGTTTACCGCATAAGGAGAAACTCCTCCTTCGACTAGGGAAAGGATCCCTCGATCAATCTTGGGAATACGAGAGCTATATCAGTTTCCCGTGCCAACAACGCAGAATGCGGAAACTTTTGTCGAAAGTTGCGGAGGATCTGTTGCAGAGAACCGTGTGTTCTTCATTCTGCGGGCTATGGCGGAGAGCAATCGACCGGTGCCGTGTATTCAGGGAACTCGTCTACCTGTGAACACAGTGGTTGCTGAACAAGCCAGCCAAGTTTTCTGAAACAAACCTCTAAGACTCTAAGCCAACCCGCTTCAATATATCAGCTTGTGTTACCATGAGCAACGAGACTTTTTCTATTGGAGATCTTTTGAAGCGCGTCATCAAGTGAGCGAACGGCGCGGCGTCTAGCAGAGATGATAAGCATAGGGAAATGGTGGGAGGGATTGTACGGGAAATGGTGTCTCGAATTCTTTGACAACGGAATCAGAGACGAGCGCTAAGAGCGATGGGAAAATAGGAGCATTAATGCTTTCTCGGATTAAAGTTTCCCATTAAATGCATGTGTATTCTCCTCTCCGCCCAAAGTCTCTGTACTGCATTCAAATTCAGGAGGAAAGCTCCGTGCACAGGAATGACGAATTAAGCTCTTGAAAGCCCGCATCCGAATAATCTGGAAAACCCATGGCAAGAATGAGCATCGTGCGAGCTCGGATCTTCTCAAAGAAAAACGCGAAACTGTTGTTGTTGCGAGACCGAGACAATGTTGACTCTCGAGCTTGCAGCCGTGAACGTCCCATCGAAGCGCCAAGCAAATGCTAAAAAAGCCGATGAAGTGTCATTGTTGAGACTGCAGGGAAGCGGAAATAATCATTCACGATCTATTGACATACGAACCCTGACATCATATAATATTTACGACGAGAACAGATGAAAGCTGTGATCCTGCCTCTAGCGCTACTAGCGAGACCACTTCCAGAAATTAGTCCATGGCATCCAGTGAATTCACAAAAAGAGGTTGTTTCTTTCTTTGCGAAAGCCTAGAAGGGGCTCCTCGCGGAACAAGCAGAACCGACAGAGCGAGGAGCATCCCGTCGACGTCGAGTGCGGGCAGAAGACTCATCAAGTTCTTTGGAAGATTCCTTGTCGAAGATGACAGCGCTGGTAGAGTCGATTAAGAGATATTTTTTGTGAATCAGATTGCAGGAAAAAGGAACACGTTCAACTCGGCTAACAGCTTCATGGGATGAGTGCCCAGTATCGCCAGGGAGACCAGAGGATACCCTTTGAATCCCAAGCCAGATCAATCGGGCTTCTATTTCCACTTCGGCTCGAGAATCGGCGCTTCAGTCTTTCTATTGAGTTCAGAGTCTGCTGTTCGGACCCGTCGCTGGAGACACCCTCTCAATCGGAGGACGTCGGAAGCGGACGTCGGCGGAAGGAAGGAAGCTAAGTGAACGGACGAGAACATCCTCGCTAATTGATGTCGTGGCGATCGGAATCGATGGAGGGTTTTCTCACATCGTGGAATGCGCACGTCAGGCCATCAAGCCCATACATACACTTTAGATGCGATTCCGAGATGGGATAGTGTTTCTAAAATAGGGTTTCACCGAGAATATCTAATGTCTCCGCTTGTCTCGGAGGTCCTTGATCTTGCTCATGACAATTCTCGAGATGTTTTCCATAGCGGCTGGCCCATAATCCCCTCACTCCGGGCTCTCCGCGTAGAATGAAAACAAAGCTCAGTTCTGGTAGTTCGAGAAGAACTTTATTGAGATTAAATTTTTCACCAACACTGAATACAAAGAGCACATTCGCTTCCATAGATCGTCGGCAATCTTTTCTGATCTTATACAGTATTTAGAAGGTCTGGAAATTCTGGAAGCTATCCCGAGATATCAGCTTCCGAACATTTATTTCGAGCCTGAGCACGGTTGAGGAAACGTCTGGAAGATTTCGTGTGCCATGAAACTTTCGATCTGTCATCGTCGGATTAGAAAATATTCAGTTTTGTTCTCTCCCGATGCTCTGCTCGCTGTGCGCCGTTGAACGATTCCGTTCCTCTTTGGTGTCTAGAGTCCTAAGACCCAGCAACCTTCGAACCTATGGTAAGAGCTGAACAGCTCATGCGGATCCTGCAAATGCTCCGCGACTTACTGCACATCTTCTTCTTAAAGCTACATATATCCAGAGACATTCCCGGATGCTGTTTTCCTTGTCCCGCCGGCGAAACTCAGACATCTCGAAGCTATGTTTTGAAAACTTTCAGGAAGCTTCTGTACAAGTTTTTACATTGCCGTGGCGTATAAACATCGATCTGACTGTCCGAGGTCCCAACAATGAAGTACATCCTTTCCAACCGAAGACTCCTCGTTTTCGCTGCAACACAGAGTTTGTTCTTGGAGTTTGCGAGTTGTCTGGATGGAAATGCCAGGCTTCAAGCCTGTAGTAATCCCACCGAGCAATTGATCGATAGAGATTTCATGGAAACTCAACATTTTCAGTATCTACAATAAATCACAAAGAACTGGCAAGCACCATTTTTTTCTTTGTCCATATCCTACCCGCGACGGACGAAAATGCCGGATGCCCAGAATGCAGAGTCCGAGAGACTCTTCACGCTCGCATTATCCTCTCGGGAGCTCATTTGCGGCACACTAAACTTCCTATTCTACCTGAAACTCCGCGCTGCAGTACCTTGGATCGGAACAGCTTGGCACCCTCCAATGAAGAGATACTTTTGAGAAACAGCAGTTGTTTGGAACAATGCGGTCGCTCCGGGAGCGATGGGGGGGGGGGACGACCGAGTCACGGGACAGCCGAAGTGAAACTGCCGTTGCCATCACCCTACCGAATTATTTGTTCCATTGGTCCTTCGCAAACGATCAGTCGCCGATTGGACACGACGGACCGACGGATCGGATAGTCAGCTCCGAGTTGGAACCTACATGCCCCACCATCACTCAGTGGATATCGAGGCACATTTCCAAATTTTCCCGCAAGGCTGCTTTTTATCAGTTGAGTGCGCGTAAACACACCCACAAGGAGAAAGGAGAAGCATTATCCAGAGACGACACTCTCGCCTCCCGGTAGCCAAACTTAAGAAATAGCCGGGAATTGGGGGGAAGAAGTTCGCGAACAAGGAAATTCGTAGTTGTCAATTTATGCGTCACGATGTCTGCAAATGACGAAATTCACGGTTTCGTCGACAGAATTGACCGAAGCGCATCTTAGAACAGAACAACCTCAGGAACTTCTTTGGATAGATATTCTGCGGAGTGCGGCAGTGTACGGAAGCAAGAGAGCGTATTTGGATGAGCTTCGATCTTACCGCGATTGCGTCTCGACTGAGCAGCGAGGCCTCGGGGGTCAGCCTCCTCAAACTCTCCAGTGCTCGTCGAAAATCTCTTGGATTTTTCGTACAGAACAGATCCCAGCAATTAGACGCTGATTGGTCCAAAATCCGATTTCTTGAGTCATGCAATGGCTGCTCAGCGTCTCAGGACGGAACCCTAGTTTGAGTCCATGCTCGGAGCTTTTTATGGGATATTGTTCGAGATGCCGGTCTTGAGAGCTGTCACTAACGGAACTTTATGATTTATGTAACCAAGCTCGGCAACCTAGTCTTACGGGGAGGTGGTTCCACGCACAAGTCGACTTTGCCTTCGATCGACCACCAATTCGGATGGAGGAGCCTCTCCCAAATACTCTCTTGTTTCCGAGTCGACAGGAGAATCCTTGTGATTGTCCTCCTCGTTCCTCCTCGGGAATCTGCAGCGCCGTGATTAGATATCAATTCTGAAAATTCGGACTTCCGAAATCAATTCCCGAATCTCGGAGTTCGGCAAACGTGAATGACGCCATTGGAAACTTCATTATCTAACGAGAAAGAGAAGAAATGACCATATGGCGCGACAATGTAGCTACACAAGAGCCAAAAGGTTGAACTGTCAAACGACGATGGAATTCAGATTGTTATTTCCCCAAACTAAGTTATTTTCCGAAGCTCGGATCCTTGAAATTCGGAAATCGATTTCCGAGGTGGGAACTCCGGAAATTCATAAATGGTCGTGATTCCACATCGGTTGAGCCCTCGTTCAAAAACCTCGACGGAATTCCATCTGCGTCAAGAATTGAAAATTCTCCGGAGGATACTGCAGCCAGGGTGGTTCGTTCGTTGCTCACACGGCAGGTCACAGGAAGTTACCGCGATTGATGCTCCTTGGAAGGGAAATGGGCTCCTAATCGGCCTGTCGTCTGTCTGACCAGTTCATACCCGATGGAGCAGAACAATCTGATTCAATTTGACGTTTTGGCACTTGAACTGCATTGGGAGACATTGCAGCCCAGCATCGAAATCACCACCTAACTTCTTCTTGTTTCAGTTAAACACTGCCCAAACCTCTAAACTCTCAAAATCATCCGATTACCTACAATGAACAACATCACACAAGGACCTAGGCATACCGTCTCATCTGCGAGGAAGGCCGAAACATAATCTATTCTTAATCCCGCATTATTCTAGTCAGGTGGAATCAATCGGAATCCGTTTGGAAGTTGAAAAAAACCATCCAAGCTTCGTGTCCCTCTTGATTGATTCGATTTGTTGTGTGACTTCCCGTCGTACCTCACAGCTGCTTCCGGCGTTATTGTTGCAAGCCGGATGGAAACACTCCCAACGGATCTGTTCCCTTTGAAAAGCGACCAAGTCCCGCAATGCTGCCTTCTTGTTCTTCAAGCCGGGTCATGAGAGCGAAATGCGTCGGAGCTATTCTTGGTTAATCTGACGGTGCGAAAAGGCAACTCTCTTGGGAATAGTTTCGTATTCCTGGGACAGGATCCACATGACAGTGAACTCGGTTGGAGCAGCGAAAACGCTTAGTTAGTGCTTAGTTCGTGGTGATGTTTAAAAGAGAATTCCTCTTGTTCTCTCGCTCATCTACTCCATCAGGTGGTAACAAATCGATGTAGCAGCCTTATCTGACTTCGATCTTGACTTCCACCTGTGGAGACGAATCGACCATAGTAATTTTCCTCCATTCAAACGACCGAACCTTCAAGACGATGTCAGATTGGATATTTGAGATGTCAAAACTAACCTGAACTTTCTGAGGGGCTTGTGTGCGATTGTTCGATTCTTGGTGTCGCGTAGCAGACTGTTTCTGTCGGAACGACTGTGACGATAGGACCACGGTCGAATGCTGGAGTTTCGAGCTTCGAGGTCTTCTCAAATGGAAGACGCCGTATATCACAGGGTTGAACATAGCCGTGGAACTTCCTAGAACAACGAGGCAAAAGAGAAGTTTAGCGGACATTTTATTGTTTTCTCCATGCAACGAAGACGGTTCGTTAGTCGAAACTCTCGAAGTCGAAAGTAACGAAAGTGCACCCGGAAGGTTACTTGTTGTTTGGCAAGTTCTTCACAGGGCAAACAAGCACGCGTCTCTTCAGACTGAGTGAGACTCAAGCCTCTCCAAAACTGGCACGCTCCGAGAAAGTTCTCATGTGTTCTTCGGTGCAATCGATGGGAGTCTAACAGAGTTGGATGACGGCTCAAAAAGCATTCTGTTCCATGAAAACAGAGTGCGAACTTCCAGTTCGGATGCAGTAATAGTTTGTCCTCCGTCATCGAACGATCACTCTCACTCGGAGCTTCGAAAATTCGCCTCGTGGGGAAGGCTACGAGCTCCATTCCCTTAAACCGCTAATATTGACAGAATCCGTGACATGAAAGAGACTAAATCAATGTTGAACGAATTCGTTGTCGCGGAAGCAATTTATCAAGCGAGTGGATCGCAGACTCTACCTCTCACCACGACGTTTCTATAGAGAAAGGCGGAACCGCAGTCGCAGCTGCTGTCGTAGTCGGGTGCTTGGATGGCTGCAAGGCGGCTGATTCATTCAGCGTGAAATAGATTTTCTCGCCATAAATCGGTCGTTCGCTCGTCTTGTGTGAGACGACTTCAGCTTTTTCTCAGCGTGACTGCTTTTTGCCCGTGGCAAAGCCTGTGGAAGCCGTCGCATCCATTAGTCTTCTCGGGAGGAGTTGGAGGCGGAATATGTATGCTAATAACGATTCATGTAAACGCCGACGAAGAAAAACTCATCGCAAGGTGATGAAAGCTCCTCGTGTTGGTTTCACTCGTGGTGAGCGCGTCACAAGCACGTCCTACCGATACGCCAGAGCAGAGTTTGGTCCCGGTTGGTCATAATTCATCGGCGAGTCTTCTTTGCTCGTGTCAGTGACTCTGCCAGCGAGTCAGATCAAACGCTCGCCTACATTTGAGATTGAAAGTCGATACAACCGTGAGGGACAGAGATTCTGGCGATCGAAGATCCGTTGCCAGCCGTGATATATCCGATACCTTTGCAACCAAGATAAACGAGAAGAAAGAGCCAAACGCTAGGGAAGTGGACTTGGTCTCGAGTCCAGGCAAACGCAAAACAATGATGTCAATGGTGGAACGTGTATCCTTCAAACGGTAATGATCGGTATGCAACGTGAGCTGAGCGAATCATTAGCATCGGAGAACTTAGTTGACACGTCAGTAGAGCGCGACTGAGGGGCGGCTCGCTGACAACCCGAGTAGTTTAACGTCACGCACGTCGGTTTCGCCGCAGCGATGAGAGATCGCGCGAAAAATTTCAATGTGGGCAATTAATGACTCGAATCAGCTCCGCTACGTCGAATACTGGCTTAGCTCGATACGCTTCATGGATTCCGAACTCGGATTTACAACAAGTAGTTCTCGATCTCACTTCCTTCCTTCCTTGCTTCACAAACGTCCCACTTCCGATGGCTCTGAAAAGTTCGAACAGCTCCCAAGGGGACGAAGCGACTTACCGAAGAAGAAAATTGCCGACTGGAGGTCACCAGTGATTTTCTGTTCGGGGTCCAGATTGAAGATAAAGATGAACATCATTCCGTAATACGGAGTCCAGCAAACGACGAAGGCTACGACTATGACAACCGTGATCATCAAAGACTTCTTTTTCGCTTTCTCTAAAAGACGGCGTCTGGCTTGCTCCATCGAGCTCGTCGCCATTCCGCCCGGATTCTGGAGCTGGTTCGATAGGTTTTCGTGGATTTCGGGGAGATCTGGAAAGGAAAAGCACCGTGGAAGTCTTGTTCCGTCAACGACGAGGCTCTGTTTGTGAGAATTCGATGGCGATCGCAATTATGTATCATGGTTTTTCAATGGGGGACATTTTCTTTGAATCCGAGTCATAATATCGCAACGTGTCGAAGACAGCCCGTATCTTACAGAGTTGAATCGATTCGTCGACTTGTTCGGGGCACCTCCAAAGCACAATCAAAGTTCCCAGGAGCTTTTTAAAGCGATGTGTGATGGAACCATTTCCGGCCTCTGCGAGCCATCTGCAGCTTCCACAGTGAGCCCAGGAGCTCACGAAGCTTTTAAAGACGTAAATTCAGAGAGTAACACCTGAGCCGGCTGTGAGCGGCAAAGCAGCTTCGCAGCGAAAAAGGAATGGATCGAATCGGATTCAAAAAAGAGTTGGGCCGTTAGATGCTGGCTTTCATTCCCACGTTTGACACTCCAATTCGATTCCGAGGCTTTGAAGACGAAAATGTGAGTCTTATGGATGAATTGGAGAATCCACGTTGCTCGGAGACCGATAGCACATGACTATAAGAAGATCGTTCCTCACGGAGCAAGGATCTCGGATATCTTGTCTCGTATGTTCTCTGTCGTTTTCTTCTCCTCCCCAAGCCATAGACCATGAAGGTTTGCAGTTCCCTCATGACGAAGGTGACCGAAGCTCTCATTGAATTATGTCAACATTTCTTGAGCGGAAATAATTAACAAAGCCGGAAAGATCCGTTCCAGCTTTTGAGTTGGGGATGCGAGTTGCATCTTGAAACGAGGGCGTTGTCTCACTAGCCGCTTCTCCAGAAACGAATCGAGGGCCGGCCCAAACTTTTCCCTGTACCCATCGACTCTACAGTTGGAGCAGAAATGATGCCCGTGCTAGGTTGGTAGGTAGAAATCGAAACCGAGCAGTTTTGCGGTGTAGCTTCTTCGGGCTGATGTTTAAAAAGGTCCCCGTCGCGTTTTAGAACGGGATCACAACAGGAAATATGAGGAAAAACGACGCCGCAAATAGATTTTTCTGTACTCGTTCCCAAGTAACGGAACACGGGTCGGCAGCGCTTGTTCGAAACGTATTTGCTTTCGAGAATACTCAGCGATTCCCGATGCATACGTTGCTCTACGCTCAACCTGTTGCGGAGCGCATCAGGCCCTTGGAATTTCGCCCAAGCAGGAAAAGTTTTCCACGGCTGGAAATGTTTACGCACCACTAGAGCAAAAGCTATATACGGATGAGTCCACACGCAAGACAACAACCGCGGCATTTAGGTTGTTTCATAGCCGAAGAAATTCGAACTGACAGGGAAATGAAATGTCAGTTAGGAACAAAGAGTACTCGCTCTCCCTCAGGGCTCTCCAGAGAGAGCGCAAGTTGGAGAATATGAAACTCTGTGCGAACCGAAGAGGTACACCATCGTTTCTCAATTAAGCCATAGTTTGAACCTTCCTCCGAATGATTATTTATGTATGAGATCGATGGGAGAAACCTTGAAAGGCGAAAAAACAGAGTTCTGGGAAGGATCCTCAAGCATTTTGCCGACGGAAACTCTCGTAAAATTAACAATGAGAAGATTTTGAATGCATCGTCCAACCTGCTTTATCGGCCTCTTGGCGATTGTGAGCGAACAAAAGAGTTACTGATTAAAAGATTCCGAGCCTATCAGTCCGCCAGGCGATCCAGGGTGTAAACACGTTCGGATGCATGCCTCGTTTGACGTCATTTAAGCTGTCTAAATATCTCGTGAGGACCAGTAACTCTCTTCCACTTCGAATAGCATTCAACTCAGGATTGCGAATAAGAACGAACTGTGGAATACCGCGTTGCTGTCGGTCTCCTTCCGAGACAGTAGCGAGGCGACCCCTCGTGATGCCCGGGGCGGACCCTGTATCTGAGGTCCCAAATTGAAGCTTTGCGGCCCCGTTTTGAAGATTTGCAGCCCCATTTTGGAGATTTTCTGCCCCAAATTCCAGACCTGAAGCTTTGATGCCCGGGGCGGACCGCCCCCCCGCCCTCGCTGCGCCACTGTTCCGAGAACAGTCGGTACGGTTCGTGGCTGTCCTTTCCCGGGAAATCGTTTCGAGCTCTATTTGCAGGTTAATCATGTTTGTGGTTCGTCATCGCCTTACGCCAATTTCATTCCCGAATTGTTTCTAGTTTTGTTCATCGATCACAAAACGAGAATGGAACACTGGATTCAATGGATTAGTTCTCATTGACAATGGACGACGTAATCTCTCTGTATTGGTGCCTCCTCGATTCCGTTTCGGCCCAACCTAGAAGGCTGCTCGGAAGCAATCGGCTGAGAGCGATTCGCACAGTTTTTGCACGAGCCGCGCAGTGGACAACCCTGGCCGACATTATCTTCACGGGCAGAGGGCGATATTCTGGATTTGAGATCACGCGATCGTTCTTCCCGGGCGCGAACTTGCCGCGCTGTACGAACTCGTATTGGGGTCGACTCGGGTGGAATTCGATGAAAAGTGATATAATGTTTAGATAGATTCAACTTACTGGCAATGGTGAAGAAGGTTTTGGCGTACATGAGTACCAACATTATCAGCGGGATGATGAACATGAGCAGAAGCGAGACGGATGCGTAGACCTGTTCCTGCCAAGCTGCCGTGTAGAAACCGTATGTAACGCACTGGTAAAACACCTCATCGAATGGACCTTGCCGCACGCGAAAAATGAAGATCTGAAAAACGAATGGAACATTCTTGATTATCCGTCTCAAAAGCACGCTCGAATCGCACCGGTACTAAATATTCCGACGTCGGTTCCAGTAAATTTACGACGTGCTGCTCGGATTTCGGATCTCTACGATTAGAGAAACGCAACCTCGGGAAGTGGAGCACTCGGGTGAGATCGCGAAGATTCGAATCGAAGTGTTTCGATGAAGACGGCTTGGCATCGCCGTTGTCAGAATCTCTTGGAGAGACACCCCCTAGTCATGCATCTAAATATTTATGAGCAAAGCGACCGACAGCTCCTCGATCACTGACGGAAGTTGGTTCGCAGCATGGTCAAGTTTGGTTCGTCTAAATGAGCAATCTCGAACAGTCCACGGAAAGTTTTCTAACTAGATAAATTGAGATTTTCTGCCCCGATCTCCAAGATGAAGCATACGAGATCTTTTCGTCAGCCTTCCATTCGGCAGGGGCCTCGAGCCTCGAGGGATTTCAACTAATTGTGTGTGTGAGAGGGAGAGAGAGAGAAGTAACTGAGCGGCTGCGCGGCCTGTAAAAGAATTTCGCGGGAACTGCGTTACATCTGGCAATCCCAGGAGATCTCCTGAAACAGTCGAAGAATTGCATTTGAATCGCTAAGTCTCTCCGTTTCGCCTCGACTCGGCAGATTCTCCACGGAAGATGGAGACAATCGTTTTTGCTAATGTACCTGAAACTGTTGATCTTACTCTAAGGTCTCTGTTTATCTTTTGTTGTTGAGAGAGCCCACCGTGAGACGCGGGCAATACAGGGTCACCGGTGAGGTCAAGCGCAACTCAGGAAACGTCTCATGGAGAGTCCAGCCTGAACGTACAATGCTATCTCTCCTGCTGCTTCGTACATCCCATTGATCCAGGGTCGGAGCTCCTTGTAGATGTGTATTATTTCTCTTCGCCCTGGCTTCTCGATTCGAAGAGTGATTTTGACTGAGTTTATTTTCTCTTCAGCACGACCAACATGGGCGCCCGAGGCGATTGATCTGAACCTTAGTCTCAATCTGCTGACTGGCCGACGCTAACGGCGAGCAAATGTTGATTTTGAGATCAAATACAACAGTGACATCCTTCCGCGTTCGTCGGAGATCAGGAATTTATTGGCGGAACATTCGATTACAGAGCGGCGAGGGTCACACGTCGACGGGACTCAGATGACCCCGAGAATGACAACGATGACATTCTTGCTGGCATCTGGGAGCTGGCATACTCTATTCAAATTCGCTAAATAAGAGGAATTCGGACATAATGACCACTGCAAACACCGAACTTCCTAATTTTTTCGGACGAACGCAATTCTGGAGGGCAGGCTAAATATTTGAACCCACTGACCTGTTCTCTGTCAGCTCACGTTTGTCAGACTCACGCCTTGCTTTCCTTCGCCGGCTAGTGTTTGAATCCACCGACACTCCTCTGATGACGTCGCTGTGGCTCGGCTTCGAGCTCTTTGAGCTCGAGGAAGGTCCGGGGATGGACGCTCCCGGATCAAACAGAAAGCATGAGGACGAAAAAAAGACCGATCCGAGTACCTTGTTCTGAATAGCGAGATCCACAACAGTTTGCAGGAGCGCTTGGAACAAAACTGGCGCCATCAAAAGTTCTCTGGCGGCAAATTGCTACCCCGGGGACCGAATCTGCTTGAGCATCCTTCTGTAGCGAGAATTTCCACTCCGTTTCCTGCGACACGTCTCGTCAGATCACATCGGATTGCATCGCATCATCGGGTGGAAAATGTCAGAAAAATTGCAAAGAACGGGCCACCCACTGGTAACTTTCTGATCCAAGTTCGGGAAATCGTTGCTACTGCACCTCTCACGATTCGACAAGTATGTATAGTACTCGATTGCGGGACAGCCATCTGCTCTCTGATGACAAGTTTGAGTCCCATCATTATCTGAGCTGATACGGCAACCAGTGGAAATTGCTGCCATGTCAGGCCGATCTATCTGCACTTGACATGTGCCCACAGCCAGTCAGGCTTGACGACAACGGTGACAACCCACTGGACAATATTTTTTCCTCCGAAAAAATTCGGGACTTTAATTGGCAGCTGAGCCTTGTCCGGTCTTTGAACTTTGCTGTGTACTTTCGGGAATATCTCGTCGGAATTCCCATTCTTCCTCTTCCCAGCGCTGAGCCAGACACGATCAAGGATTCTCAACTGCGCTTCCTCCTTAAAAAACTTCGAGACGAGCCAGCTACCCCGCGACGACACTGTTCTCGGCTTCTTGCTGCGACGAATTGAAATATTGCGCTCCCAGCAACACACAGAATGTTTTATGATGCTGCACTGTCAACCGATGGTTCTCTGTCTTTATTGATTGTTCCTTTCTACCGCTCTCGACGGGATACGTTCCGATGTCCAATATTCCGATAACGTCTTTCACAAAGTGATAACAAGTACGTCACTCCAAGGTCCTCTCAAAGATCCAAGCCTGACTCCTTCAAAGGTGTCTGTCGAGACCCGAGCTCGGGACGAGCGTGCACTCACAAGGTTCCATTTTGACTCTTTGCTCTTATCTCTACTCGGCCGCGCAGTCTTCGACAACATCGGAGGGAAAGGGCGCGCGCCTCACGTCCGAAGAAGACGTCGCTTTGAAGTGCGGTTCGACTCCATCCACCGCATGTTATTGACCCAGACCCGTTACAACGTGTGCTTTCGCATTAATAATCAACAAAAGGAGCGAACAATGGTTCAGTACAGGAGAGGAATATTGCGACAGACTCATACGTCAGACCTGCTGGCATGAAAACGACTAGATTGCCAGTGCTAGAAATCGCCCATTAAGATTTCAAGTTGAAGAATCGACTCAAAACGAAGGTCACAGTTGATGTGCAAATTCGTGACTCAGAGAATCGGACGGCTTGAACGCGGACCAAGATCTGACGTTTTCAATGAAGGGGCCGTATACGGTGCACGATCCATGCAATGACTGGATTTCTGATTTCGAGGAAGTCAAATCTCGGTCTTCTCTCACCCGAATGCCGAGAATTTACGGAATTTTCTCTTACTGGAGAACGCGTTCTAATACGCATTGTCTAATTGCATTGTCTGATAAATGGGTACCTTATGGCATGTTGAGAATATAGTGCCAAATGGTGCTCTCTTTAATAGACGGGATAGTTGGGAAATTAAGCGGGCATCCTTCAAAAAAGGGGCACGTCCGAGAAAGTTGGAAGAATAAAAGGGCCGCCCTTCTATTACAGAAAATGAGATATCTGTGGAGCTTGGAAACAAGTCGAAGATGATCTCAGTTTTGATGGGAGACCCAGAGACGAGAACGAAACTGCAATCTCGCGGTCGAAGCCACGGTCAATTCGGAGCAAGCTCCGTCTGCTGTTGAACTTGTGAAAAAATTGAGTCCAGGCGGATCACGTCAAGGATTTCAATCCAAAGCTACCGTTGGAAGTTCTGAGTGACGTCATCACCTACTCGAAGGCAGCCGCAACTGCGCCGAGGTTACGTCGCGGAGTATTGTAGTATTTGTCATGAACCTGGAGCACTGTGCCTCAGTTGAGCTTCGTATCTGGGGAACTTTTATCCCGAAGAGAACAACATCCCTGTCAACTCCACCATCGAGCGAGAACGAATCGCCGCTTGATGCACTAAGTTTGCACAGGACACGGCATAATTGTCTTATTGTCAAACACACTTTCTCTTGATGCTGGTCTTCCGAAAGGCTCTATCTCTCGGGCGCTGCATGTGATCATCGAATCCGACAGACTTTCCTAATGAAATATGGAAAGAGATTCGAGTTTTTGTTTGCTCTGATATTTATATAGCTTTCTGGCCAGAGTATGAATCTGAGCCAAGTAGCGGGGCCTGCGATTCCCTGAAAAGCTGGCTCCTCGGAATGCTCTGCAAGAGAGAGCTGGGCTACATGATGACCACGGTTCTCTCGCCCCGCGAAAGTATGGGGACCTGCGAACTGGTCGAAAAAGCAATATGATGGAACGAAGTCGGTTCTCGCTGACCGCTGAAAGCCGATTTTGATTCTTGTTTCACCATGGAACCGTGTTCCAAACTCGAAAACGGATCTCTCGAAACAGGGACGGAGGAATATTGGAATCGATATTTCGTCGGATATGGAACAATAAACAACTCATGAAGGTTGAGAGGGAGGCATATGCCCTACGCGATGAGTTCAAACCAATAAGACCAGGGGGATGAATTCGAGTGCCTAGATAACCAAAAGAAATCGAAACATGTGAGAAAGATTTCGATTTTCCTTAAGCCGCAAAGAACTGATCGAGGAGCGTGTTGTAACAATTCAATCAAGACTCTTGATTTCGTAAGACGAATCCGCTGGTTTTCCACCTGATTCTCGACTTCGAGTCACGAATTCCGCGGTGACTCGATCGAGTGTTCTATCAGGCTCTTGTATTGAGCGGTGGCGGTTGCGAGCAGGGATTGCAAAAGAACCCCCAAGCGAAACCGCGCTTCCGCCCGGAGTTCGGGGGCACCAGCTCGGAACAGCCGGTACCCGCCGTATCGGCGGGTATCGCCACCGGCTAGGCTGCGAATCCATGGGAGCGATTCCAGAATTTTTTGGTCTCCCAGCGGAAACCTGCAAACCGTGGACCCGCTTGGCGGTTCTTTTGCGATCCCCAGTTGCAAGTCCAATAATCGACCACGAACCATGCACCAATGTGATGAGACGTCCACGGAATGCCTGCTTGGGAAGAAATTCCGGAACAACAGACAAGTGTGCTCTCGAATGGTTCCGCGGAACGCCATTGCTTCCACAAAGCAATTTCTTATGATCAGAATCGATTGCATCTCTAAAAAAGATACAAGAAGAAAGATATGAAGAACTTGCAACCTTTTAGGCCTCTCCAATAACAAGCCTGCGCTCCTCACCTCCATCATCGATCTTCTGCATAATCTTCATCAGCCCTCTCGTCGGGCGTTTCATATTGCGTCAATTCCATCCTGAATATTGTTTCTCACAAACTCTCGGTTGTTCACCCCCTGTAGACCTTCATGCAGACCTCGCTAAATCTCGCTGCTGATGCGGCCTCCACCTCGAGAAATCAGCCATATCATTAAACAAAATGCACCGTTTTGATGAGAAGCTCAGTTGGATGTTGCCGGAAACGTTCCGAAAGGAAACAAATGATGGACCGATCATTTGGGAGAGCTTTCGTGAATCGTTCCATGAGAATCTGCTGTGTTGGTCATCTCAGCGCTTCCAACTCCAATTGTCCGGTTGGAGTCCACTGCTTTGGTCGTTGGTTGCAGAACTACGTTCGCATAATGGCCTCTCTGATTTTCAGGTGATTACGCCGATGGTAGTCCTGTTCATCGCGCGAAGTACGTGTTCCATCTCGTTAGCTCTAATGCTCGAAGCCGTTCATCCGATGGCACCCCTGAGTTCGGTTTTGGTTTGGAAGCTCGTTGATCTTCAAAAGCAACGATGACGAGCATTGTTCGAGCTTCTGGTAGACAAGATTTGTCCTTGAGACTTGAGAGGTGGCCAATTCCTAACCAAGATGGGCGTCTGGAGATTATGTCTGGGTTCGCACACATCGCCGCGGAGGGTTTGAAACCATTGTGTAACAAAGACCGTAAAAGATGAGCGGCCTTCAATATGTTCCAAAGGGAGGCGTGAAAGGTAAGATTGAATTCGGTCATTTTTCCAGGATGTGGAAACATTGGGCACATCTGTTTTCGCCTCTGCTGGACTTTTTCCACCGAGTTCCCACTTCGGAAGTGTTTTTATTCCCTTTCAATCCTGCACTCGAGGGGAACGAGATTGAATGTTTTGTCCGCACCGCGGGACGCACTCTTCTCTCGACTGAGGTTTTTCAGAGACTTTTACAAACAACACTCGCAGTTTCCGGCCATTGAGACCCATGGCCTCACCGATGAAAGCTTTAGAATGAGGGGACCAAGTGGTCAGGGTCCCGTTCTCTCCACTCTCATTGTTTGTAAATTTCCTCCGAAAGGCTCTCGGCCTTGCCGTTTCTTCGACACCCCAGCGGTGCGGTGATGCAATGTCAATGGTACGCTCTCAGTTTGGGAAACGACCATCTCTTAAAGTAACAATCAGGAAGTCGATGTCGAACCCGTGAGGCAGTTCACTTGAGGCGGTCTGAAACAAAATTGGCGGCGCGGCTCGGCTTTCGTTGGTCAGGCTCAAAGTGAACACTCGGAAATGTGCACAGGCTCGGTAAACTTTCCCCCAGGCTCCTTCCCCATTACAGGCACGGAACAAAGTTTAGCAAGATGGAAAGCTCGACTCACCGGATTGAAAATAAACCATTCTGTTCCATAAGAGATCTCAGATTCAGATTCATAACTCTTTTATTCATAGATAAAAGGGGGGGTGGGTGGGTGAGACCGGTGTCCCAGTGTACATAAAAGCTCGATCGCAGTTCTATTGTGCATTCTCATGAAACTCGCAACTCTCCAGGAGAACATGGATTTTATCCGGTTGGTTCGAGGCACACATTTTGGTAAGACAGAGAAGCGACTTCTGAGGGAGTTACTCCGAACAACGAAGAAACGATCTAACATATCTCAACGATCTCAATGGAAAAAAAGAGGATGCTCATATGGTGGGTATTTCCCTTCCGTTGGGATCTCTCGTCAATCGCCGTCATCGAATTCCGAGACCTCTCTGCTTGTGATGATATCTGGGAGTAGATTCTAGAAACGTTCTTCTAATCTGTCCCGAGTTCCCGCCGCCGGCCGGTTTCCTTGACGGAGGACCGAAACCCGCGAGTGTTTCGGTTGCTGAATCCATGATCAATCAGCGGATTTGGTACAAAATTTCGGGACGGAAATGGGAACACTAAGAGTGTAAACTCGGATTGACTAAATTGAAACTTATCATTGAAAATTCAGATAGAGTCCACGGCGTTTTCTGGCCACCACAGCACGCGATGTCGGGAGGCTGAAAGATTCCTCAGGTCAAGATCATTCTTTCAGAGTTCGTCGACAACATCTGTTCCAGTTACCCTCTCGCGACCTCACCTGATAAGGATCTCCCCGATAGTTTGGCTTCCCACAACGTTTGGACTATTCTGGATTTGGAATTTTGGAATTCTGAATTCACTTCCATCCAAGGAGGAAGGAGGGGAGCCCTCAAGAGCCCCAGGAGTCAGTTTTCTTTATGGAAGCTGCTCTCCTTTATGGCCGCCGCCCAAAGAGAATAATATTGGACTTTGCGTAAAACTCCAGCCTACTTCTCGAGTCATGGGAGCTGTGGCGGTCAATGACTCGGAGCCAGAGAGGAGCCCGAGTTTTAGGGAAAAAATCGGGCATGACTCAGGGGAGCCGCAGAGAACTGTATCTTAAATAAGTATCACGGATTCCACAGAGTCGCAGAGTGTGGTCGTCCCCAAAGACCGTTTCCACGGCTACTGCTCCAAGGGTTTGGCACGAAACACCGAAACGTGGAGCGAACGTGCTTAATGAAGGTAGCTGGCTCCGTTGAAACCTCTTCCAAGAGAAGACAAACGATCCGAGATCTGTGGCTGCTGCTCACAAGTGCAATCAGTAGTTGAACTCTTGGCGTTTGCAGACCGGTTGGCCTCAACTGGCTGAGCGTCGCCTCGAACTCTCCTGTGTGGTGATCTTTTAAACTCTGAAAAGTATTTTTATAAGCAAAAGGTCCCCATCCTTGATGGCGAATTGGCTTGCAATACCTCCTTTCTACTCTTCTCTCCCATTTAGAAGAAACAATCCGAACTCATGAGAACTTTAGCTCCTCTTGTTCTGCGTCAGTAGATTTCTGGAACTTCGCCGAAACCATGGATGGAACGATTAGCGGTTTACCAATACGGCTTCAATATGTTTATTCAGAAGAGCTCACGGCATAGCTGCTGACGGTAAGTTCAAGTTTTGACTCAGCGGAGAAAGCTACAACCACAGAAGCCACTTCGCCTACATTCAGAGAAACTGCGAATTCGTCGTGAAATTTTCTATTCAAAATACCGTCGTGAACTATCTTGTTCCAGGAGCATCAGCGCAAGAGTTTGCATCTACCAAGAACTTGTTACGTGTAGAGCAATAGATCCGCGAACAATTGCTCACGCTTTGCGGCGATCATAGAGCATAGGGAACGATTGTAGTGCAAGAGTGTAATCGCCGCGTTCGCCACATATCCTAGATTATGTTTATGTTAGGTTCGCAGACAAATGGTTTCCATTCGTTTCCTTCATGAGATGATCAGTTGAGTAAGCTCGAATAACCCTCGAGCGAAAGTGTTCGGCTGTTCTCTGTCAGAGAACAGGTCGCCCTCTGTCTGGCAATGAGTGAGAGCATCACGCTGCCGGGAGAAGCCCAGGAAAATTATGTATGTATATCAAGTGTAGCCCCTTTGACATGCTGCAACTCGATAAGGGTCGTCAATCCTCGTTAATGAAACCCTCGGAAAGGACAGAATTAAGGTCCGCGAAGAGGCGAAAATTGACGTGACGTCATTGTGGTCCCTCCGGGCGAGTGAGTTTTCGATTGAAGCAGTGAGGACCCGTTCATTTAGTGTTTGATATTCTACTTTTGAGCGACCCTGAATCATTGAACGCACGCCGCACGAAGAGTTCGAGAACCCTAATAGAGTTGGAGCTCCGTTCCGTTTAGTGTTCCTGCCAGCAGTTTCATATGCAGGAGCCGAATTCTGTCCAAGAGAATCCTGATTAACGATTCATTAGGTCATGTGAAGACCACTCCAGCGGCGAATAAACAAGCTCGCAGGGAGTCTCGCTCAGCTTCACGAAGTGCGTCGCTCGGCCAAAGCTCGCGTCCTTTATCGTGGGCCACGGATTCAGTTTGTGGTAAATGAAGTTGTCGGAATGAGGGAATTGTGGAGACGAAGAAGGCCAAAGCCTCGTTCGATGATTCGCGATGCTTTCTTTTCGTCTTGTCCCGCAGATCAAAGGAGAATCTGCGGCAGAGGAATACCGTTGGGAATGGAGCATCGAAATCGACTTGCTTATACTTTCCTCAATCATTGCTGTTGGAATAAAAGGGGGGGGGGGGCTGTTCGTCCCCCCCTCGAGTCTGGCCTCCCAGGCGGAATATACAGATCAGCAAAAACAGTTCCATAGGTCATAACGGATTGAGATAACACTTCGTACGCAACGAATATCAGAACAAAGAGTCAGTTCTCAATCATGTCTTCGCGAAGGAAGAAAATACTTCGGGGACACCGAAAATCTGCAATCGCCCCCCCCTTGAGCTATTCCTGAATCCGCCACTGGGTTAGTCAAGTCGATCGTTCCATGGAGACGGTTCCAAGCTAGTCAACAAGAATTCGATTCTCGAGAATCTCGACGCGTTAGGAAAAGGGATGGGAGACGGTCATTTTGCCTCAGTTACAATCAACCCCACAAGAATATGAGAGAGTCTCGGAAAAGCCTGTTCCGCGTCAAAAGGGATTAGTGCCGCAGGAAACACGCCGGCTCGGCGAAATTTCGTGATGGACAACTTTCTCTCCTTGAAGTCAGTCATCACATAAGACAATGAGACAATAAGCGATGCACTGATCTATCTCGACGGGCAGAAAGCTCTCCTGAGATTTTCTCTCGTTTTCGTGTATAGATAGTTCCGCAACAGGGTCGGATCCGAATTCGGGTTCATTCTTTTCGGGCAACCCGAGGAATCTACAGAAACCAGAATCAGCTCGAAAGATGTTTTATTCACGACATCACGCGATGGGGAAGAACGAACGTCAATTTTGATTCGAGCCAGAATGTCGAACACATGGATTACTGGAGAGATTGTGTCATCAAAATGACCTTCTTGCTTGCAGCTTTTCAACGCAGAACGATTTTTGGAAATCGAATCCATGTTTAGCGGCTCACAGAAACTTTTGTGGAGCGATCGACATGTCACACCTTGCGTTGACCATCCTGTACTGAGAGGATTGGTAACTGATGGAGGAAATACCAGATGCCAACCTCGGATCGAATCACTCCTTCATAAGAGGCAGCAACAGGTTACTCATTGAGTTCTTTACTTCAATGCCGATCTGAGAGGCATGTTGTTTAGTCGAAGAACGACAGTTCATTGTGTAGCTGGATCAATGTCTCCGAAACAATTCGCAAGATGACCTTCTGTGGATGAAAATTACCGAAAAACAAAAATGTTATTCTTACGGAGAGACGCGATGACATTGCCAGATTTTGCGAGGGTTTACAAGTTGAGACTTTTTTGTGCTCATCTCGCGGGAGTTGACTCAGTCAGTCGAGCCGTGTCCGATATCCGAAAACTTTTCGTTTGAAAGCAGATCCTCTCTTCATTTCCGAATCTAGCACTCTACCGCGGCTCGCCAGAGTCTTTTTCTTTTCTTCGTCTCACGGTTTCATCCGGTTCGGTAATCGCGACGTTAAGCGACAGCCGCCTGAAATTGGTGTCATTCGATAGCGGAAAAAGCAGCGTTTTTTGGGATTTTTTGGTAACGATGCTAGGATTTGGCGAACCAAAAATCCAACGATACATCGGTCGAAGTCCCAAAGTCTTGGGTTCCCCCTGAAGATCGATCCGTGAAAAGAAAAGATGGGGCTTTGGAAAAGAAAAGGCTCCACGACCCGAGCTCTCTTTTCCATCGAAATCGAAGTCTCTTGAGATGATTTCGAGAAGTGATGCGATTCTCTGACACTCTGTCAGGTGTACTCTACGCTCGAATCGCGAGTCGAACGACACACGGCGTTGTGTGCGGCTCGACCGAATCCAAGTGTTTCTGTCTGCTCCGGTGACGCAAAAAAAGTGCTGCAGCAAATATGGGAGAAGAAAACATAGTTTGGTCCGACCACATCTTCATAACATTTTCGGAAAACCCCTGCAATCCTCTGTTTCCTTCTGCCCGGTCAAGGAGTGACAAATGAATCAACTTTTTCGTATAATTCCTGCTACAAGAGCATGGTGGAATACACGCATTCCCAAAGTTCGGGCTGCAGGCAGTTGCCATATAACTATTCGGCATAGCTTGATGGTCAGCGTGCTCGGTATTTGACGGCCGGCCAGCGAGGTCGTCACTAGGTGGTCGTGGGTTCGATTCACGGCCGACTCGTACGGACTAACCGAAGTTTACTAGCGCAGTGATTCCGATTCTCATCCCAGAGAATTTCCAGGACATAACGAGCGTAAAAATTGTTCGGCAGTCGCCCATTGACGAACATGACCTTCGCCTGGACACCCTGGTCTACAGATCTCCTCAACCCAATCAGAGCTCCACTCTATGAGCGACAGAACAACAGAACATTGTCAACAAGTTCGACCTTGAGAATTTCCTCGGAAACGAAGCTATCAAAACGAATGCGGAGCGGAGAGAGATGTCACACTGAGTGAGTGCTTGAATCCGGCGTTGAGAGTTTTTCAGCTTTTTCCAAGTCAAATTTACTGTCTGTCGAAAGGAGACGATATATTGTCTCTGTAGGCGACTCGGTAGACGACGCTAACATTGACGGTATGATCTGATGGAATAACGACACTTCCCATACGTCAACGTCATCCTGAAGAAAGCACTCCCAACTCAAACGGATATCTCGGAGCGAGCTGCGGAAACACGTACTCCAGGTTGGAACGATGTTTTTTTTTTAAGCTCACGCAGAGCCAAAGTGGGAGCGAAGCTGCAGTAAAGCCCTACTTAGAGATTATTTCTCAAGTGGGTGTTTTAAGCTTGTTTGTACTTCAACACGGTGGCCAAAATTCCGACTCAGTTCTGCCCGAGTCGATGCAAAGTGCAACTCAAAATATTTGTTTTATGGAGGTGATGTGAATCCTACGAGCCATCTTCTTGCGCGAAGCATAACACGACAAACTTCGCTGGTGTTTTGAGAAACTCGTTCAGGGAATTGGGTTATTCCGAAACGTTGTACGATATGAGAAGCGCCGAAAGAGCTTTCTTGTACACGTGCCGAAGGGCCTCGCGAAGACAACACTCAATCGACTCGCTCGAGAATCGAGACCTCGAATAACGCATCCAATGAGAACGTTTCGAGAGACTTTTGAATAATGAGTCTCTTTCAGCATCGGCTACGGAATCGCTATAATGTATTATTTCGTCGCTCGATGGTCGAGATTGGTGCCCATCCTTGGCGGTGCTACCAGTAGCACAGCGTGATGCGTATTACGCTTCAACCGATCGATCTTCAGCGCGGCAATCGACTCAAATTACACGTTGCCTTGCTTTGAGCAAAGAAACTCGCCAGTAAGGTGGAATGAAAACGTCGAAAACTGCTGCGTTCGCGGACCACATCACGCTGAGAGCATCAGACAACGCAGCCAACGAAGTACTCCACATGTGAGCTTCTATTCGCAAGAAATTAACAACACGATTCTGGAGCAGTTTCTAACTGTCCAAACAGTGACTTATGCGCGAGTGAACGCTTCATAAACCTTCTCCACAGAGATCGAGCTCTCTTGTGGGGACTGTCCGCGCACGTCGGATTCCAGCATATTCATCAATGTATCATTTCTGATTCATTCAACGGAGCAGGGGCCGGCTCGGTATTCTCCCGAGGCTAATCTGCTTAACCAACAGCTGATAACTTTCGGCGGCATTTCGAAGCTCCCTACACTTTCCACAGGCTTATTAGCATCGAGCTCAAGATTCGGTGGTGGAAAATTATACTGTTGTACCCACACTGATTCACGATCGAAATGAACCGTGAATTCTGCTTAACTTCCACTCGACAGCACTTGTTATGTGTACGGTGTTCTACGTGCGCCTGAAAACCATGTATTCTCCTCTGTAGTCAGTGAGGAAAACATGATCGAAGCCAATGGCATGATCGAAGCCGATGGCAACAGGCATTCCCTAATATTTAGCATGATCAACACGACGTGGATTAGTTCGTAAAAATGTACGGCGACGCAAGGAACGGAATCTTCGATAGCTAAGACCACGCTGGTATGCTAGCAGTTTGGTCCGCCCCTATGTAGGAACCCAACTTTTTGAAACTCTTTGAAACTTTCAGACTATCGATTCGCTGAACGTGATAGACAGGATAATCCTGACTCATTCGCGCTCTGAACCATCAAATTTGTTGTTTTGAATTCAGATGTTTTCGGTGTCTCTGAGGCATCGGAACATGTTTTGGTCTGCACCCATTAGCCGGAAAAGTCTACCCATTAGCCCGAAAACCCATCAGCTCGAGAATTTCGTGGAGACAGTGAAGCTTCTATGCGAAGCCCCGAAACCTTCATCGGGGGTACATGGGACGCTTTATTCATGGGACCGCGACAGAGGACCGCCGGCTAGTGTGCCATTGCCGGCCGTTTGAGCGGAATGCCGAAGTGGGCGCATGGAGCAGGAAAGGTTAGGTTAAAAACGCTCGAAACTGAGTCAGTGAAACCTAGAGACAGGTGAGGGCGCGGAACATTGTTGAACGTGTTCGGCCTCAGCCAGGATTTTCCTTTGGGGGGTGGGAGGCAAATTAACGGAGGCTTCCGTTCTATGCCTCGCTCCAATGGTTCGATGCAACGGATGTGACGTCGCTGATTTCTTGTGTGACGTCATGGCAGTAGGCTTGTTTTGTATCAGATGATCAATTCCATTAGAAATCTTACAACGAATTGGCCTCTCTTTCTCCAATTAGTTCGACTGAAGTCGATAGCTCAACATATTCACCGAACAAACGAGAAGACACGCGAAGTAAGTTTCGTGAATTTCCGGTTTCCATCTTGGCAGTCGGTCTTGTGGCCATCTCGTCGCACATAGCTCACGCTCCAAAAAAGCTACCGAGCTGATTTTGGTTTCATTTGAAAGTTCTGTCTCTCGGCTTTTTCGGCTACACAATTCTCAAAAACAAACACGTAGCCGAGAAACAGAACTTGAAATGAAACAAAAACCAGAAACCAGTGTCAGAAAGCTGATTCTGGCGTCATTTTGTAGCCAGAAGGATAAGCTTGCAATTGACACCAAAAAGTCAGCACTCCAGCTTTCTGTAGACGGAAAAAGTGTCTCATTTCATCTTCACAGACCTGGTATATATATAGGGCCGAACCCTGACAGTCGCAGGGCGCCCGGGAGCAAAAAAGTTTGGAGACCACTGTTTTATACATATCTTAAGCGGTGAAACGGTTATTCAGCGGTGGGGAGGACAGAGATATATCGAGATCATCTCTCAAGGATGCCATGGAAGCCCTCATGGCTGATAACGCAGAAATTTTTGAAACTGTGAATTACTGATAGATGAATTCACTCATCCACATACAATATGCAAATACTGTTTCATGTCCCATGGAGATTTTCGTTTGGATATTGCGACCATCTCTATCTCGAGTCTTAGTTTTGATGCTCAGCACCCCATGGCCGCTCCAGGCGGCACTTTCGAGAAGGCGGCATTGTGGGTATATCTGGCGAATACAGGATCGTTTTTTTTCCGGTGGTCATCACGGATCCGGGTCGTTTCCGCGGGGCGGCATCTTCCCTATACTCTCGAGGTCCGCCCAGGGCGGCACTCCGTCTCTGTCCGCCACTGCGGTGGTTACTGGTAACAGTTCATACATACTGTAGATCTCCTGAGTATGACAGTCACGGTCGACAACAGTTTCCACACCAATTCAGAACTCTTCGAAACGCTCACAGCAGCCACGAGGCTCTAACTGAGTTTCCGAGTGTACCGAGCTATCATCCATCCCATTGGTCTCGAAACACCTTAAATCGAGTCATTGAATTTCGACCGTTCTCCCGAACGATTCTGTTACCCAAAAGGCGGGAGAAGGAAAGAAAAAGAAGTCTGCGAAACTGTCTTACATTGGCGAGACCCCAGGTTTCAGCTCTCAAAGAGATGAATTACCTGCATATATGTATGGTACCCACGCGATCTAGATGCCAACCTAGAACAGCTTCTCAAACCGCAGCAGCTAGAATTCAGGTTGCAATAGTATCAAATACAAGATATTGTGGCTGACGCTGCGTCGTAGCATCCGAGCGGAATCGTTTGGCATATATCTGTGAAAAACTCAAATTCGATGTCACCAAATGTCGCTAAATTCATCCTCCTCATGTCAGTCGTGTTAACATCTCATACAAGACGTGTGGTCTGGGTTCGATCGCCCCTTAGTACTTCCAAGTATCTCCAGTAGAACTCCACCCCTTAGTATTTCCAACTTCCAAACCTTTCAATTCAACGCCGTCGTTTCCTACTTTCAATGAATATGGAACTTTCCGTAGGATGGTCAAAGAAACCGTCGGTACGAACAACAATCTACTTGTCGAACAGTATCGTACCACGCGTCCCAGGACTCCTATTCAGGATCTCAGAACCTGTTTTGCAAGAATGCTCTGTAATCATCGTTGCTCGCGAATTCGTCATCACAGTCAGTGAATTCGCTCGTTGATGAATTCATATTCGTCTTCATTATGCTCGCAAACCACTGGTTCGTGCTGCTTAAGGCTCGATCGATAATGGAGCGATATACATTTACCTCAATAACGCATCACAGACGCAGTTATCTCTGTTATTCAGTCGAGCAGATTAGGCATGGATAGAAATGTCAATGCGCGCCGATATTTTCGTAAGACTCAAAATTAGTCAAGAAACAATCAATCGATTCGATCAGACGACGCAGACGTCGTAATGAAAAAAGAGGGGTCTTGAAACCGAATCAGCAGATCTTGGGATCTCTCAAGACTTGGAATAAGTGGGACTCGACCGTGAGGCGAAGTCAATCGGATCGGACTTCATCGACTGACGGCCATAAGCCTGATGCGATTGGCTCGACCGCTCCGGGCGAGGGAACGGATTGGAATGGAAATTTCTCACCCTGGGGAAACGATTCGATGAGATTCGCGGACGACATTCACGCAATTCTAATGATCACTAATTCGCGGACGACATTCACGCAATTCTAATGATCACTAATTCTGTGGCTCAACGAAACTTCATTTGTGGAATACTGGATAACTTATCCGTTTAATAATCAGATCACTCAATTTTGTGTGAGCTGACGGGGTTCGCCCGAGTGCGACGATGAAATAAAGATACAGTTAGGTTGTCCGGTGACGTTTGCATAGACGCGCGTTGGTTAGAGCTGTCCATGCTCAGAAGTCCCGTTCGTTCGATCGAATTTGTGTCATCTGACCCAGCAACTCGCCCCGGCGCCTAGGGTACGGTTTCTAATCGAACAGCAGTGCCTGAACCCGACACGCTCGAATTCTCCGTCCATTGTTCCGTTCAAACTCCACAAATCCATGGAAATGATTCCCCGAATACGTGAAACCCGAAAAAGCTTTTCTCCGATCAGACAAGCTCGGTCCGGCCAAAGTTAACGAGGGCTCTGTCGCGAGAGGCCAAGTTACGCCTTCTATTGTCACTTTCATAGGAGTCAGGATTTATTGACCAAGACAAAGCTCAGATCAGGAATGATCTGAGAGGAGGAAAACTGACAGACTAAAGCCTGGGTACGTATCGGCTCCGAATGACGTGATTCACTTTGAGTCGTGAGGCATCCGATGTAAGAACATATTGATTGATTGGGCGAGTGTTCGCCCGAGACGTCTCAAAACAGATTCCAGATTTCGGGCTTCCGAGGGACGTGAATATATCGTAGGAGATGCCGCATATGTTCATTTCAGACGAATGACTGATGAACGAGAACATCGTCCCTCATTAACCCTACGTTCACGTTAAGCCGGAGCCTACGCCATTTGAGGTGTATAATGAGTAGAGCATGGAAGTTAAGGCATTATTCATTAATCAGACTCCATCAATCTATGGATAAATCGATCGGAAGTTGATTATTTCGATGATATTCGCCCAACAAAGTCATGGGCTGGAATAATCCGGCACCATTTCACTAAATATCCATCAATCCATGGTGATTGATGGAGGTTCAAAAATGATTAATGCCTGAACTTCAAAGCTCTAATAATGAGGATCGCAAGTTCGTCCCGCGAGCTCCTAGGAAGTCGTTCTGTAAACTACAACCGCATTCACGACACAGTTAATAAAACGCCTATCATTGAGAGTCGGAGCGAGGGAAAAGAGAGAAAACATCAGATAAGGATGGCGGGAGACTGTCCTGAAACAGATTTTGTCTCTTTTTGCGCATGAACTTTCGTATCCTCTGTCAGTGCATAGTACGTCTCCCGCAGGACGATTGCCGTCAAAGGTTACGAGTATGGGGACAAGTGTGCTCGATATTTAAATATTTGTCACCTCAATCGCGGCCGTCCCGCAATTATCACTTTGAGTTGTCTAAGGAGTGTTACTCACTGGTCCTCAGGCGCTTGCAACTCCAAGGCTGGAAAACAGAAGCTCTCGAGAAGAAAACCTCGGCGATTAGATCTGACACTTCGAACGGAGTTTTTTTTCTGGTGGGTCGAATTGATCGCTCAGGTCGTTTGGATACGAATGGGATCATTACGCATGTCATGGTTAGAACCGCCACGGGTGCCATTCGTTAAATGCGGTGACGGCGGCGACAGCGACAGCGACAACGATGTTCGAGGTTCTATTGGGACGCTCGTCGATCTCGAGAATTAGCTCAGCGCCACCATCGAGCAGGAAGTACAAAGAGCCGCAGAAATAATTGTTCCCGCCACGCAGATGGTCCCGAGGGCTCGAGAATTAGTTTTCTTATCCTGAAACCTACATTGGCGCTCGTTTTCTCTCGAGCTTTCTCGTCGCCAGCTGGCAGATATAATCGTCAAGCGACGCCTGTTTTCTTCTCGTTAGGAGGAACGGAATTAGAGCCGGGCTCCTTCCTCGTATTTCATAGGTCCTATGGAGGCTGTTTTGGATCTTCTACTCTTCGGCCGATCGCGATGCAGTTCGGTCCCGTATCTACTTTCCTCGATACGTCTGCTTGAATTACAATCGGCACAAGGTCGGTCTCCTGTCTATGTTGATCGTCGCCCCTAACGTTTGATTCCCATCGATTGTCCTCAACGGCCGGGCGAGTTTTCGCCCAGGGAGATAATCAGTTGGCGCATGGGAAGTATCCACGTCCCTGAATGATGCGGTCGCGTTCCTAGCAACCGAGTCTCCTGGAAATGACCGCTTTCCCGCAGTTTCTCGTTAACTTGGGACGTCCTGGCTGTGATCGTGTGGCCGTTCGAGAAAAGCAGGTCAAAGTGCTTGCGGCCCATTCGACAGGGTCAGCAGACTGTCCTAATTAACCCCTAGTGCGCTTCCTTGGACTGAGCAATCCATACTCGCTCGGAGCCCGTTAGTCCTTATCCACTTTCCTGAAGCGACTAAGAAGTTTCCGTATCGGGATATTCCAAACCATTGTGTACAAAACGACTCGAACTCAGAATCATGAATGAATGAAACAATTAATCAGCTTGATCGACAGGCACAACATTCAAGGGCCGGATCAGCGTTTGAATTATAATTCGAAACTGAGACTCTCCCTAAGCCGTGGCTCCGTAAGACGGTTGGTCGCTAGGAAACGTCGAACGCTATAGGGGAGCTCAGAATGAGAACGCATTGGACAATCGACCTTCATCACACCATCGATTCGCGCCGAGCTCGTCTGCTTTGAATGAAACTCTGATCCCTCGCCACTCTGATTGAATCGAGTTGTGACTTTAGGCAGAAACCGCGACCTATCGCTTACATGAAAAATTGGCTAGGATTTCACGTCCGCAAGAAAAGGTTGATAACTGTTTCTTTAACGTGGCATGTATTGAGTCGGTAAATCGTTTGTTACTCAGTAGGTCGACCTCGTCGTTCCGGCGGGTGCTGATTGGTCACCCCCTGTGTCTCAAGCTGGCGGTCGAGAGAACGCGTAGAAGAACACCGAGGACGTAGGATGAATTGAACGGCCCCTGTAGCATCGAAGGAATTCCTCGATATATGAATCATATAATATGATAGTCTGTGACGGAGGAAATCAGCTGATAAATGATTCAAAAGGTACAATCCAGACAAGGCTAAGATGAATTTTAACCAGGCATATCATTTTTGATTCAGTGCCGGATACATAGCATAGAACATCCTGATTGAAGCTCTGTGGCCGCGAACATTACAAGAAGCTGGGAATCCAGCACGGGGAGTCATTGGAACTCTTCGGATAGCGACGCTCCATCAGGTCACCTCTGACTGAGGGAATGTGACTTTGGCAATGCTCGCAATCCCCCTAAATACAAATGAGCTACGTCCACCTAAACGGACACGAATAATCCAGTCCACAAAGTCACGTTCGTCAACCGGAGAATTCCATTGGCCGCTCATTCAGCCGACAGACTGTCTGAGTACTAAGGAGGGAAAAGCCAAGAATGCAAGAGAACATCCAGGAATTCCTATCTATTCAGGCTCTTGTCGCTACCTCGTTGAGACCCCATTTGTGATTAGAGCCTGACATTCAGACAAAAGAGCCCGAGGGAGAGCGATAGCTCTTTGGCCCAAGGGAGAAATCTCCTCCGCTCTCAGTGATCTCAACTTCAATCAAATTCGAGTCTTGAAAGGTTCGGAACAATGACGTGCTGTGCGTTCCTATAAGTTCCCACTTCCAGTGAGGGGTTGAACTAACCCAACAGACCACGTCATCTGATCGCGTATCTTCTACTCGAAGAGGAGAATCTCGCTCATCGTGAGAAGATTCGAGCCATCGGCGCATGAGACTTAGCTAAAACCTTTTCGCTCAACGAGCCGTTTTTTCCCTCCGTGACTAGATGATTGCCTAGGTGTAAATGTGAGCAGCTCGCTGTACGCGGCCGAACGTTGTTGTTAAGTAGCTCGTAGACGTGTGTTCTAGATATTTCCCGAAGGTGATATCAGTCCTGAACAAGGCTTAATGTAATGGACGCGAGTTGACAACAGCTCTTCCTACACGGAGCATGGAAGCATTTTGCATATGTGGCCTTGTCACGTAGCAATTTCTCCCTCCTATCGCATAACGAAGGTCACAAAGGACCCTGGAAGGTTGGCTAAAGGAACTCGACTTGCGCATCATCCAACACTGCTATCAGGAAGTTGGGAGTATCGAGCTTTCTCGATTCCATCCAGGCTGGATCTTTGTGGATGTATTTGATCACACATTACGGGGCGGCAGCTCAGACAATGTTCTCTTGTATTCGAATCGCGCTTATTTAGTGGCGAATCCGCAATCACCTACCCGTAAAACCACGCGACCTATTCGAGCTCCGAGAGACGAAACTTAGTAAAGCTGCCTATCGCTCCGGCTGAGCTTTACCGGGACGCAATCTAGTTAATCAGCAATATTTTCATATCGATCGGCGACGAATCACGCGATACACTTGTTTTGGCCCAGAGTCTGATAGGGATCCTACACTCGAGGGGACAGCGAACCCTACGAAGGCACCGTGCCGTCAGACATCGAGACGGTTCCGAAGGGTTTCGGAGGGTTCAAGAAGATCCCATCGGGAGATTCAGAATCATAAAGAGCCAGCTTCTACACGCGACTCCGCTGGCCGAACGGAATGCATGCGAGATCGGAGCGATGACTTCCAATATTGCGGAGACATTAGGCGCATTAAATATTCATAAGCTTGAGCTCGTCACATCAACTGCACTTGCTCGTTTCTCGAATCTTGAACGTCTTGACAATGTTTTCGAGCGTTGAGATATTCACCACGATATCGAGTCGAGGTCGACGGAATCGAACGATGATCGACATCGGGATTGAATTCGGTTTCTCGCGATGATCCCGACGGTTTCTCGCTTTGAAGGCTGTGGCCTAACTAAAGCGAGGGAGGGCGGTGGGGCGGTCTGAACGGGCGATCCGATTTCGGAGAATGATACCGTTGAATGTGAAGTTAACGTCAATGGTTGGGAGTCAAGTCGATCAAATCCAATTCCTGCCGGTAAGTTTTCCGTGGGGGAGGGGGGAGGGGGGGGAGTGGCGTTCCCGAGTCCGCCCTGGGTCGCTATTCACCCGTTTACGCTCCTGTACAAACGCCGGCGCTTCTTCTATGAAGGCCTCCCGGCGAGCCTGGCTCATCCACTTCGTTCATCCGAGTTGTGCCTTCTGCATGCTGAAATCCGTGAATCAAAGCGAACAGTAGACAAAATTACTCCGGAAGCTTTCGAGGTAGACAGAGCCAACGTTTCTCTCATGAACTCCTCGTGACCATTCACTGGGTCAGTGTGCTGGAGCAGATTATGCAAAGTCTATCGTCAGAGCCACTGTCGGATTGTCTGGAACTGTGGGAGTCTCTGCGGACAAATCAGTGGCTCGGATTGCATCACCCGCGTGGGAGCCACGTCGGAAGTTGGTTCTCAACGAAAGGATGCTACGTGGATAGAAACGAAAATGCTCATTCCGGCGACTATGCGCGAGGCTTGCCAATCCCCATCTCGTTATGAATCCAATTAAGGAAGGATTTGCGTTGTGTTTACGGTGGGTCAGCAGGAGTCGCTTCTAGTTCAAGATCTGCCGAGGATTTTCAGAGCTTCTGTTGACTAAACTGGGTGAGCCAGAGCTGTCCAGTATCTAATTTGGGAGGACTAATAAGCGGAACTGGAACACGGTCTAGTGCCGCGAGCAAGCTTTCGAAGCTACCTAAGTGGAAAACTGCGTCCATGTTGAACCCTCCATAATTTTTCCTTGCAATGTTAACTTTCCATTGATGGACACCGAGAGCATTATATTCATATGAATACTAGCAGAACTCTCGTTCGGGATGCACTTTGTGCAATGCATGGATCTCAATGCGGCTCTGAGAAAATCGAGGTCATCCATCTCAGCAAAAGGGCGCCTATCACACTCTAGGGGGCAACGAAATTCACCCCGTCCCGCGTCGTTATGAATTATCGGCTTCCGTTTCGCTTGAGCTATCGATGATCGTATCAGACATCGATGCCATGCCCTCAAACCTTCAAGAACCGAGAGATAAACAATCTAATTCGTTCAGGTCGAGTGAGCTGCTGATTGAAACAAACATATGTACTAAAAACTGCTGCTTGCATTTGGCAAGCTTATCGGGCACGGAAACCGCTCTTGCCATGTGCCTTACGTTCTGTGCGTTAACAATGAGAATACCCGCCAGAGAGAGATATGGTGATAGGCAGTTGCTTTCGTTTTGCTTGACTCACCTGAGGTAGAGATAAAATGGCAGCTAACACCCAGGCAACAACGACGCCTCGCTTGATAAGACTTATGTTCGTCTCTCGCTGTAGTGGAAAGCGCACGATCATCAGTTGATCCAGGGCAAGCACAACGAGGATATAGGTTGACAGGTAGAGCGAGAACACCTGCATGTACTTCACAAATTTACAAGTCAAGTCGTCCGCGAGCCACGCTATCGTGTAGGTCCAAGCGGCTTCAGTCAAAATGCAGAACAATGTAACTAACAGGTCGGCGATTGCCATGTGCGCAAGAAGAGTATACAGCGTTGAACTGTGTGATGACATGCGACGTTCGCGCATTCTTGAAATCGATGACAGAGCCATCCCGTTCGCCAGAATGGAAGCACATCCGATCACTACCAACACTATCACTCGAATCAGAACCTCGTTGGTCATTTGTGGAGCCGGCCCGAGAGGTTGATCCGTGGCCAACATACCATACGAGCCGTCTCCTTGCCACGAGGGCGAACCGGCACCCGAACCATTGGTAGATGTGCCGTTATTCAAAGTCAACGTTCCAGTCACGCATCCTGTCAGGGGTTCACATAGGATAGTTCCTTCTATGCTCAGACCTTCTGACATGGCTACACTGATACGGATGATGTCCGAAGATTTAATAGAAAGGAGTTCCTCCTGATCCTCTCAGCTGGTGTTTCCCACCGGAGCTATGTTTCTGGATTATCCAAACGGCCGATGAGATCCCCAAAGTTAACACCTCAGATGACTTCCTCGATCATCTCTGAAACGATGTCCAAATCACGATTTAATACGAGGAAAGCAGAGCCTCTTCCTTTGCGTGTGCACGGGTCGGTGAGGTCTTGTGCTTATGCGAGTTCCCTCACGGGCGAGAACATGCCTCCAGCCCTTTCCGATCCGAGAGGAAGGGCAATAAAGAAGCTGATTGAAGGGCAAGCACACCTCGCGACGGCATCAATGTTCCATTGAGGTCTGACTTATCGTGCGGTCCTGCTCGAATCTCAGATTTGTTCTCCCGCTGTGGCGGTGTACGACTATTCGAATCATATCCAACCACGCCGAGGAACGCACGCTGTTCCGTGGACGACAAGAAAGACTGTGGAGGCTGTCTGCTGCCGTGATGGACGGTTAGCTTTGCTCAATATCGGTGGAAATTCTCGGCAAATATGTATTTTTCCTGCAACCTTTCTATTCATTGACAAACGAAGTGGAAGCAAAGTATTAATCTCAATGAGAGCGTTTGGTCTGATTGTCCGAAGTCGAATACCGTTCGTTTCTGTTTTGAGCGAATTCATTAGAGAAAGTGGCTTTCGATGGATGTCGTGGTTCACATGAGATGACATCGGAATCGAGATCAGATTCCGAGGCATAACTCGACGCTATGATCGGCATACGCAAGAATCCGTCGCGCGAGACTGAGGAGCAGACATCGGAGTGTCACTAAGGTTTCAAATCACCTCAATGTCTTGCTATGTAAGGTCACCAAGGTACACTGGTTTCAGTGCACTCGGCTTTGAACTGTGCGCTCATACAGAACTTACATTTTGTCGGTTCCATCTGCCTGCAGTCAGCATCGTCTGAGCACAGTGCTAAGAAGCATCCGCGGAATTGATTCGGTTCATTGATTTGATGTGGATCTTCAAGTCAGAGCTCAAAGATTCGACCGTGGCTCTCCGTGCGGGAATCCGCGCCACCGGTAGAGCGAACTCTCATCTCCAAGTGTGCATGGCTGCTCCAATTCTTCAGAGTGGCTCATGAGTTGTGAACGCACACGTTCGCCTGTCAATGAAGCTAATATTTCTCCGAGAAAGTTTTTGGCAGGTCAGTCGACTACAGCTTTCCGCAAACGGAAGCGCGTTTTACCGAGGCTGGGGATGCTCACCTTGATGATTGGTGTTACTCAACAAACAATTCTTTCAGACATATAACATCTTCGTTCGGCGAGTAGCCTGATATTCAAAACAGCGAATGAGGCGATCGGCAGCAGGCGATTGAGCAACAACGGTCCGCTCCATCTGCAGACTTGCAGACTGCTCCCAGAGTGGAATCGCAGGGACGCGAAAGGCAGTACCGTTTACCCTCCAGGAATCGTTTTTCTGGCTTTTTCTTCTCTGGAGGTGATCAGCGAGGTAATTTTTCCCGCGATTCATCCATGGTCACAGAATGATATCGGGAAGGCAGAAAATATTGGATCGTTCCACCATTTCCACGGGTTTCACACGGGGATTTTTCCGAGCTTGCAATAAATTTAGTGTACTCCCAACTTGAGGGAGTTCTTCGACTCGCCATGATCCCCACAGATAACGTACATATTTCACCGAATCAAGAATGTAGTGCAAAAATGCAAAATTGCAATGCAAAATTCAATCCAGCTTGGTCCTAAAACTATTCCTCGCGTGTGAGCTTTTCCCTAATATTCTGCCTTCAAGCTCGCCATCAAATTTTTCGCAAATCAAAGGCATCTCTCCTCACACGACGCTTGAGATGCAGCTCCGCGCAGACATTTTGACGTGAAAACGTCTTTCCTGAGGCCAGAGATGCAGTTTGGTCGGACTTCGTCCTTTATGTAACGATATTCGATGGAAGTTGTCGAGATCTGATGCTCGTGAATTCCGTTGTAAATGGATCTATTCAGCCCTAGTTTCCTCCAGAAGTTCGTCCTTTACAGGAAGATCTCGCCTTCAATTTCAGTATTGTTCTGGTTCCTGAAACGTTGTTTTTGACGTCTATTCCTGAACCCCTCAAAAACGCTGAGAATCTTTATGTATAACCGTTTTTCCCGATGTCCACCGCCCGAAATAGCATTGGGCTCCCTAGAAAACAGGCATTCCTATGTGATAGTTCTAAAACGCCTCCCGGCTTTCATTCGCATCATCGGTAATGCGAGCCATCTGTTGAAAACTCACCGAAATTCTGGAACAGTCACAAGAAAATCCGATATTATTGGCTAGGAGGACGTGATGCTACGAATTTCTACCAGATTCCATGAAAAGAGGCAGTGATGACATGAGTGAAGAAATCGCATGGAATCGACGAGAATCAAAAACTCAGAATTCGCGGGTTCGTGATCACCAAATAACCGGAATCCGTTCTTTGAATAACGAGGTTCATTTTAACAGAGAAGCCATTTCGATTTGATCACAAGCTGTGCACGTGATGAATCGCACGGAATGGCATGTCCGAAAACGAGCAGCCTGCGCCTGAGGGCTGCAAGGGCGGCGAAGAGACCTAGAGATTTAACCGAAGAATGTCAAGTTGATCAAGGGCGCCTCGTAGATGGTCCGCCCGAAACGTTCACATCAGAGCTTCCGGAGAGTGCGAGAACTCGAGTAGACTTAGTAAATGATAAGATGATAAAAATGGCGATAGATTCCGGGTTGGCGATTTCGCTGGTCGAATGCTTCCCCGGGAGGACACCACTCAAGTGAAAAAGTGCCAATCGCTCCAAGTTTCATGAGATCCCATACGAGCAGAAGCAATGGGTATCGATACCCGCCGGATCCGACGAATTTACCGGCGCTCAATTCAGTGACGGAGCAACTTATTTCGTCGCGAATTCCATCCATACAAATCCGTCGCCGTGACATGACGGTTGTTACGGTACTGTCGCTCAATGTATCAATGTTCCCTGACAAACATTTTGATATCGCAATCGATTGGTCCGTGTTCAGAAACTTGATTCCCGAAATGACTTCACGAGACAGTTGTGGAGGAGGAATCGAGCCCTTGAATGCAAGTAAGGCGCCGGTATCTGAGATCGTCCACATACCGTATTTTCTCCAATAAACGGGCAGTCTCTAATAGACAGGCAGTCTCCAATGGACGGGCATGTTCGGGAAACTTGAAAAAATAATCGGGCAGTCTCTAATAGACGAACAGTCCCTCGGCAACGTCGGGCAATATATGAATCGGAATTGAAATCATCATGAACGGACGATGGAAATTGGACGGTACGATGAAAATTACCCGTTGAAGACATCTCCTGTGCGCGAAAATACGCAAAAGCTACAATTGACGGAGAGTCTGATCGTTGATGGGCGGGTTCGGGGATTTCCGAAAAAATAAACGGGCAGTCTCTAATAAATGAGCAGTCTCTTTTAGACGGGCTGGTCTCGGAGGGTTGAAAAATAAGAGAGAAAATACGGTATACCGTATATACCGGCGTATCAGACGCTCGTACTTTCGGGAGATTTCCGCTTGAAATCGGGGATGCCTCTTATCTGATGGTAGTCCTTGAGATCGAATTCTAGATATTTCATCGAAGATCTTATACAGCCTTAGACGCCGGTCTACCCGGTACTATGAAGCAGAATCCAATGCCGAATGAAGCACAGTGTTTGGAGATAGCGCCCGGTCAACACCGTTCGTCAGTAGCCTCGATTTCGATCAGTTCGCAGGAAAGCTCTCATCTCCGTCAATTCATTTTGGAGTAAGATGCGAAACAAGATCCGATAAGCCGAACTCCGTGCGGTCCACTGCATACTCAATATGTATGTCGGAAAGCCGGAGGAGAGATCGACGCGGGTTCACGCCTCAAAATGTGCTCTACATGGCAGTGAAGGTTCTCCGATTTTATGTACGTGACGGTGTTCGGAATATGTATCGATGCTTGCGAACTAAAGAAGAGATAATCCGATACGTGATTGAGAACCGTGCATACGTCGAACAGTAGATTGATACCAATCAAGCATTCTTGAGAATCATCCCGAACTCACTGCAATACTGGACCGCACGGGAGGAAGGTTTATTTGCAAAGATTCGGCAACTCGGTGAACCCCTCAAGTACGATCATGATTAGGGCTGTAAGTTTGTCGCGGCGAAAAAGAGCAGGAGTCGCGAAAAATCGCGGCTCTCATTGAACTACTTCGGAAAATCGCCGAGAAAATGCCGCAATGATCGCGAAAAAGTCGAGCTTAATGACTAACCTACGCCCTCAACCTACGTGCTGTCTACGTTGTCGATAACGTGTAGAGAGTGACGTTTTCACGCATCAGCATGGTAGTCTGCCTAAGACTACCCCTCCAATTTTTTTTCAGTAGTGAGCTTGTTTATTCGCGTGAACAATTGTATATAAAATCCACTGGGGCTTGGCCCTGTTGCGGTGATTGCTTGAGAATATCTCTTGCATGGTCGTATTGCACATCTTACACCCTCGTCTAAAGCGATTCGTCAAGCGAATGATCGGGTGTAGAGTGGCATCGTCTCGAAAGCGGTCAGTCTTGACTCGCTTCCGGGTGATGACTGAACTGCAATCCTTTAAGATGTTTTCCCTCCGCCGGCGACGAATGGGTTCTAGCGATTGAGTCATTGTTTCACTTTCGTGGAATCGATTCTGACATTGGAAGCCTCAACGTCGCGTATCAGACGATCATCGAGATGGATCGTGTTTCAAAGGTTCCGATGTCCGACCTTGAGACAGATGCTCCTTACTAGATTGAATCTCTCATCTGAATCGAGCTCTTTGCAGTCGCTGGCGTTCACGCTGGACGTGAGCCTTGCATTTTCTGATGCAAAATCATTGAACATTGCGTAACTTGAGATCCTTTTGCAGGGAAAGTTCCCTCTGGTCCAACATGTCATTGCTCTCCCGGCTTATCGAGTCGTGAATCCGCCGAATGTCTCCCAGCTGGAACATCGATGTCGTTTTCCAGTTCTTCTTCCCGTCGCTCAAGTCGTCTTTCCAACATGTCCTGGAATGTTAGTCCACGACCAAAGAAGGGTAGACTTTCCGGTTGGTCTTTCTAGGTTTCACTTCACGATGCGCGCAGTGTTACCTAACGAGTTGAACTTCGTTGCCAAAGTCGAAGAAACCTCCCCTCAACCTCTCTTATATAGATGGAGCAACAATGAAGTTGTATGAAGGTTGGGCGACCGGCCTCTTCGACCTCAATTTCTCCGACTGATGAAGAAGTAGTAACGAAGTAGTACAGGAACTGAACCTATCCGGTATCAAAACCGTGCTCCGTGGGAATGAGAAGTACGCAGAAGACTTCTTCGCCATCTCCCCCTCCGAATCCACAATATTTCAGGCTTATCGAACGCCTTTAGGCATTGGCTAGTATTCTATACCTCAATAGATGACTATTCAACTTATCCTGCGACTTTAAATCTGAAAAAAAATCAGAATAACCTGACTGTAATCGCATTTGTCATAGAGTTCAAGACTACTCTTTAATTAAGGATAAATCGATTCCTGTCAACAGCTGCCCTTGCTGAAAAGAGTCCTTCTCAAGGTCATGTCTTCTTTTCGAATTCCCTCTCACATTCCGTGATTGCGGCCCGGATACTTGCTATGATGAGGCTTCACGGAGAAAGCGAGAGGTCATGTGGCTTCCATCACAAACAATTCTCGGAATCCATACCAGAAAGTTCCGAGGGTCTTCTCCATGCCCTGAATTTTCACAACGCATCTTATCCGTGATCTCAAGCTCGCGGGAGATTCTTCTATTTCTTGCTCAATTTACCTAGAAGGACAAAACTTGAGAATGATATCGATATCGGATCGATGTCCGGGAGAATCATGAATACGGATGAGACTGAATTGCTGCGTTCGAATAGGACGAGCTCGGAGCACTATTTCAGGCATGGCGTGCCTTTTTTAGTACACTGTAACGGATGGCAGGCCCACAACTCAGCATTCGTGTTGTCTCGAGTTCCGTGTGGCGCGCATGGCTCAGGAGGAGATGCAAAGCCGAAGAGTCGCTTCCCTGCTCGCTCGTTTTCACTTCCAATACGACGAGACGAGCCGCAGTCGAGGAATGGGAGGGACTTTACGAGTGAACTCCGGAGCCCTTTCCCAAGAGACCACTCTTGCTTGGATGGCTCGCTTGCCTTGAGCAAGGCGACACCGATGATTCTTCTTCCCCATACTGGGTCTGCTGGCAGACAAAAAATGATTCATGCATCCCATTTTCGGGGCCTCCATTGCAGTTCCTGTTCTTATAACACAATGTTTGCTGCGCTCCGGAAGATATATTATGACAAAGACTTGTTTGAGCCGGAGTTTCATTTGTGAGTAGAGAAGCCACTTGACGTGACGTGTTCCCCACGAAATCGGACATCAGACGGACAGGACTATCATGTCATAAACGAACATCTCAGGAATCGATATGGAGATTCACTATGCTCATCGACAGCTCGAAACAGTTCAGGCACGATAGTACTGCGGTGAAAGCGATGGTTTCGCCGGGAGAACGTTTTGAATGTGAGCGTCATTTGCGGTCGTGGTGCGGATTTCTCAAATGATCGATTTGGGCTTGGAGAGGGTGATGCGTTCTGTTCTGGTACGAGGTTGGTGCTTCGTATTCTATAAATGTGTAGCACTCGGTAGCTGCGGTTTACCTTGGTCAGGTGAGCATTCAAGTATCCGTGACGGTTTTCTGCGATGAGAATCTCTGCCGTCGGAGTTGCGAAGTCTTGCGGTGGTTCACTTCGATTGAGTTGTCGTTTTGATTTTATGTTTAAATAGGTCTTATGTTTAGTATGGAATTAGAAGTAGTAGGATTAAAACCGCTTTTCACCTTGGAGCTGCCTTTTTCCTCCAATCCGACCTCAATTCCAACTTGGCAATGATAGTTATATCAATCGCGGGAGAAACCAATTTTCATCTGGAAAAAAAGCATTCGAAGACCATTTTTGACGAAAAAGAACGGTTCTTGACCCACAGACCGGTTTTCGAATCAGTACGAACGCTATGTTAATTGTCGGTGTTATCATCAAAGTTTGTCTCCCAAAATGAGCGATTCGCTTTGAGCTCATCGCGGTTGTTCCTTAAGCGCTCTCAAACGCATTGAATTCCTTTCTAATTGTAAGCCCGCAGCTGTATTCTGATCATGAAAAATCGTTTTTGTCACGGATTTCACTCAAACTTCGCGACTTTGAAAGAATGCCTCAGGAGAAATTCGCTCGCTCTTCTATCGCCTGAGATGCGCTCAATTCGCTTTCCGAGGTCAAGGAGGAACGCCTCGGAACATTGCCCGATGACTCCCAAGGTCTCGATCGCGATGGGTTGAACGATGAAGCGCGCCTCGAGCTCGCGGTATTTCGCCAGCTTCGATGTCTCGGCCGAGTTTGCCACAGCCCCAGCAGCGCGTGCCGCGCAGGATCTGTGAGATGGTGCGAGGGTGTCCCACACTAAGCATTTACCCGCCTTCCACGGTGTCAAGGTCTGGCTATCGGGGCGGAGAGCGGAGTTTCTGGACAATCCCGGCAATTAAACTGTTAAAATTATAAATAACAAATGTTATGTATAGCTTGAGTCTGTGGCGATCATCGAGGAAGCGCGTGCAGAGCATTAGGGACGCCGAAGTCAACGAACGACTTCCCAAATGTTTCACATGGTCGGAAGCTGTTCGCGACCGTAATTATTACAGCTAATGGGTCTTCATGTCTCGCTTTTGCATCCTTCGTTATCTTGCTACTCACAATAAAAGGACGACCTTGTTTTCTCAGCTTTCAGCTTTGTCCTGCCACTCGTCGTGTTGACTTGTTTACCGGGTTAGCTTTCTTCGTTACGACCATGGAGAAGCTAACAGCCGCTGACGGCATTTTATGGCCCCTGTGCAGGCTGCAGATTTCGTTGGTTGTTCCATCTGCAGTCAGGTAATGATCATCCGTAGATAATCCCCACGGGCATACCAGGACTCTGACATCGAGGTGGGTGGAAGTCGATTTCGTCTGTAGTTTGGAAACAGTGGAACAGGAATTTCGGCATGACCGCCTGTCGGGTCCCCATGGAAGGCATGTTTCCGTGACACACTCATTAACTCTGCAGAGCGAAGCATCGGTCGACTCGATCATTGATTCCCTTCTACGCGCTCGGACGACTACGATCTCCGCTCGCATGGTCTGGAATGATGCATCCTCTTGACTTATCAGCTCGACTTGGACTCGGAGACGAATACTGTCAAGTCCGCAGATGGAATTTGACCCCGATTGCTTCTTTCGCGTATCGAGACAGCTCAATAATGACTAACAGAAATCGAAAGACTACGAGCGTAAAATGTTGAGAGTCATTGGCAGGATCGTGAAGTCGATGCCAACGAGAGTTACATTATATTCCCTATTCAGCTTCTCCTAGTCTCATGTTCATTCAAACAACCTGAGAGCCGAATCTGAGCGCATGAGGACCGAGTCATGAGGAGTAAAAAGGAAACTCTAGTTAGAGAATCACTTATGATGCAAACAGCAAAGACTTCCTAATCCCCTGAATCCTCCTCATTGTCCATGGCTCTAATCTGCGAATCCCTGTTGCTATATCTCCCGGGTCTCCGGCTGGAAAACGAGCAACTTGGGAATGACTCGCGATTTCCAAAATTTTCCTACCTGTTAGCTGGACGAGCTCCCTATAGTGTTCAGAGCTTCTCTTTCAAACCTCACCAGCGTTTCAAAATGGCCGCAAATATACATAGTTTGGAGGTCTCCGGCTTGTACTCTTGTAGCCAAGAGGATGAACGCAAGGAATCTATTTATCTAGCAAGTAATACAGCAAACAGGACCGAAACTCGAAACGCAGCTAGACAACTCAAGTACTCGTACCGGCGTGGGAGCGATCCGTTGAAATATCGTCCCAAGGCCACGACGATCGGTCGACTTCTGCATAAATCCTCGAGCGCTACTCTCGAAATGTCGGGGCGAATCAATATCTGTTGGAGAGGCGAAGTGTTTGTCGAAACGATGCGCGCTGCTCCCACTTGCACTGAAATGTCCACAAGTCGGATGCTGCTGCACGCGACGGCAAACTTCTGAGCACTATGTTTTTTCTTGGCGAGCAAACGCGAGGGTCGTGGTTGCTTAGGGATTCGTTGTGGGCTTCGCGAGAATAAAAACCGTGAGAAATTCGTTTCTAGCTATCGGGGAAAAAGGCGGCACGATGAGCACTCGATCCCATCTTGCAAGCTGAGGAGGCGGACTCGAATTTCTTCGGCCATCGGCTCGAGGAACCGGTAATTAGTCTAATTAGGGAAATGAGCCACCAGATCGAATCAACATGTTTTAAGCTTGAGATTCTACGTATCGATGCAGGTGCGTCGCAGGAAACCAGCACAACAACATCGAGGGAGGCGACGGATATTGTCTTTATATGCCTGGCGAGTTCTCGGTCGAATGCAGTCTGATGGATGGGTCTGAATACTCGGATCGGATCTCGTCGTGCTCCTAGCACACCGTCGGTGCTGACATTCATTCGGTTTCTAACTTTGGCGATTTCTCTAGGTCGAACGATAATTTTTCGACGCAGAAACTCCTCTACAGTCCCGAAATCTTCATGTGTAAAATTTTACTTGACAACGGTACAGTCGGTCTGTACCGTCTCATTTACATATGTTCCGAATCCTTACTCGAGTTGCGTTCTTGATGATTTTGGTGCCACTCTGAGCTCTATGGACGCAACTTTAAAGTCTATTCGATACGCCCGTTTGCTCTAGCTCGGAGCATCCGACTTACACTCGGGTTGCCGGAAATCTTTGGAACTAAGCGATCTGATCCTAAAAAAAAAGGGATGAGATCAGAGAGACCAGATCCATGCCGTGAATTGCCACCAACTTCGAACCCTCTGGGTGAATACGTTATCTCATGCAAGACGGGCAGGAACCAGTGGCATAGCGGGGAAAGCAATCGGCCCCCCAATATTTAAACCAACTTCCATCGAAACGGTCCCCATCTTTCTTGATGGATACCCTCCGGGGTTTCTCAATATGGTTCAGAAGGAATGGCCTGCTACTGAAGTCGTCCCAGTCCAACCATATGCTTTTCAATCCGAATCTAACACCGGCGTCACATGACCCAAAGATCCATGCAGAAAGGTGCAGATATTGCAGCCGCGAAAGCGCGCGTCTTGGTATCGAATCGGACGAGAGACTCTGCTGGATCACAAGCAACTAATGAAGTAAACTTTCAAAAAAAAAACTTAAAAGTAGGCTCAGGTCGGCGGAGTGTTCAATCTCCGAACTCCAAAGATGCTGCACGTTTGAAACCTCCGTCTCTAAATGCAGCGCCTAGCAGAAATCCCCGAACGAATGACATCTTGGGGACTTACTACGAATCACCTCTCAACGAGTAGTCCGATTGGAGCTCAGATTTCAAGCATTTTGAGAAATGTCTCATTTTAAGCTCACGCTGAACGCTGGAAATTGGTTTGATGTCTGGAGAGTGATCTCGAATCGTTACGTGAGATCGAGAGGCGAAATGAAGGCCGGAAATATTGTCAGAGAAATGCGCTTCAGAATGACATCATCAATGAGCCAGCTCGCTATCATCCTTGGAGTATGAGTTATTCAAATCTCCACTGAATCAAGGTTTCCGAGCCCGCGTTCGTTTGGCAAAAAGTACTCCCAGATTGTAATCGTCATGCAATTAGCAAATCAGGACAGCTGCTCGCCTGGAGTCTACCGCGAGCTTCGCTTAGCATATCGAGCTAAAATTGGCTCCTTGCCTTCCAATTTCGAAAGCGCCTCCAGGGGTATATCTAGAGTTTCTGTTTGTCGGAGATTGAGTTTCTGAAGACAAACCGATCGATCCTGTTGCGTGCAACCGCTGTTATCCTAGAAAACGTGACCAGCTTTCCACGGTGGATCTCTCACGAAATATTCCCGGTCTGTGAAGGTCGAATGCGAAGCTTTTTTGTTTCGCCGTTCCGTTGCGTAAACCTCCAGCTGCATCTAGCGTCATTCTGGAGCTCGTTCTTCTGGCAACAAAGCAACGTCGAATTCAGCTTGCTGGATCACTACATTCAGAGATATAAAAAAACGTCTGTGATCAGAGAAAGGCTGAAATCCCGAACTCCATTGAGCACCTGATGGACGTGACAGTGGCTGACGATATTTGGGAATTCAAATACCGTATTCCCTCTAACAGACAGGCACTTCCCAACGAACGGACACCCTGCGAGTTGACCGCATAGGAACAGATGATCGTTTGGATTCCGGAAAGCTCTATTTATTGAGCAACGCCGAATGGTTTCTCGTCTTACAGTATCCTACGTGAGTTTTTAGCTCCCCGCTGGTCGCACGTTATGAGCTCACTTTCCCCACTGCAGAATCCTCTCGTCGTATGATTTTGCTGGATCCCAATCATGAACAGCATCGTCTTTCGTTTCCGATATTTCGTCGAGTGATTCTCCATGTTCTACATGTCACGAATAAATTGCAACCATCAAACGCAGGGCGGATGGAATAGCGATTATTTTTGGGCTGACCGTTCTATCAGACAGTGAAGCGATTCCGTCAAACTCATGCGAAGTCCCGAATTCCCCGCAATTCACAAAACTCCCACGGCTGTTTCATCCCAAGTCATTACATTATGTGGTTTCCTTCGGTGAAGAAATCGTCATCTTCCATTCAAATTCGTTCAAGAACCGGTCCATGAGAGCGTCAACCGCTATGACAGGCTCTGCGGGTAGTGTGTGATGGGAAGCCTCTTTTTCGCTAGGAAGCCAAGGCAGCTCGGTTCGGCCGATCAAGGTTTTTGTTGAGCTACTGTCAAGAGCTTTGGAACGCAAGGTTTGCTCATCCATTGATTCCTTCATTGATGATAGAACGCATCAACCTGTCACTCGCTCTTTGATTCGTTCGGTGCTCGTTTGGGATTCGCTTCAAAAGGCTCCCTCCTCTCGTTGATCTCCTTGTCAGAGTGCAAGAAAGTCGCGATGGAGGATATACTCCAAACAACCGAGGGCCAAGGCTCTTGAAAACTTGTATGGTGTTTGTAAACATTCCACAAGCCGCCGAGAAGTTTCTTGATGGAAACCTGGGCTTCTCCTTCGCCCGGAAAACTAGTTGCTGCTTGTCGCTAATGATCTTAGTGTGTCCTCACGTGATAGTTCCCAGGTGATACCTGAGAGGGGCGAGGGGATCGATCTTACAGGGAGCAAACTTTCGATAGCGAAGACCAAGGTCATTTCAACGCGTTTCGGCGAGACGAGGTACGGATACTGTCGGTGTCCTTTCACTGAAGTTCACGAATTTAAACAACATGAGCCGTGATCCCCTTCCGGTAGCTTCCAGATTTGGCACCAAGAGTCCTACTTCAACCTATCCAAGCATATCACCATACCACCGCAGTCTGCGATGTCGTTTAATTTGAGGCTGGAGTGGTTGCACCTATTGCTGATCTCATCCTCTGTCTGCGACTGCTCGCTGGCGTGGTCCCTGGCTCAGTTACAAGGAGCATCAGTATCCCAATTGACATGCAGCTTTTTCGCCTTGTGAGGCCGCTTCCAACTCATTATCCATCTCTCGCTCATGCCTCTTCCATTCTTTTCATCGTGTCCTCTTCAGCTTCCACTTAATCTATTTGTCTATTTGTCCGTCTACCGCTTTGGGTACCAACTCATGAAACTGAAAGCATTGAATATCCAATTTTCGGCAGCCTTGCACGATTGCTTGTCAGCTCCGTCTAGACAAATCTATCACGACTTGCGTTCTCAGGAGAGCCACCACTTAGTTATCGATTGCAAAATTCATCACCGCGAAGTCTCGAAACATCCCTGAATTTCCGATTTACTGGACGCTGGGGAACCCTCTGTGATCGCGCGTCCATTCTAACTCCGTAGCGCGTGGAATGGCTCAGATGCGTTTTCCTGCTCATTCCGGATCTGATCCGAGAGAAGCGCCAGTCCTGTAGCGCAGCAAAGAACCGCCCAGCGCCGGACTAGGCCTTGCAGACGCAATTTACCGCTACTTTGTGCGGCCGACCGCCAGGAAAATGCACTGACGAGAGCGTATCATGCTGCATCCGGCGATCAGAGAACTCCGCATCTCTACTGGAGGATGGATTTTCCTATAACGGCGGGCAAAAAACGAGATTCTCACGTGTTGGAGTGGGGAGCTTCAGATTTCTCGCCCCGATAGACTCCAGTGTACTGTCATCCGATGAGCAGCACATCGAATGCCAATCATCTAGTTTCTCGATATGACAATTCAGGAATTCATACCTAATATTCCTGATCCGGAGGCCTCAATGGGGACCCCCTGGAATGATTCAGGAAAGTGTGAAAGTGACAACTCTCGCTGTTACGCTCGGGGAAACCGGGCGCCCCGGAGGCGACAATTCAATTTAGCGGGAGTAACGTTTTCCACGGACACGTTGTAAATGTTCGCGCTTGTACTCATTCAGCTGCAGAATTCCACACCTATCAATCGTGGGCACCGTCGAAAGAGTGACATAGTGGATATAGGTGGAATCGTCTGCCTTTTGAACTTGGTTTGTTTCAGAGGGACTGTTGCTCTAGATCACGCGCAAGATCATGCGCTCTTCAATAGTAGATCTCGGGATACTCCGATGGGTGACGAATCCTCCGATGGAAATATAGCTTCTTCTTCGTGGTTCTAACCGCGGTTCTCGGTGTGCGATTTGCGATGGCGTGGCTGATTCTGAGGCCACTCTGACCACAAAAATTCTTCAATTGCGGGGGCCGATGGGTCGGATATGGTATCTCAGTATTTGATGCATAGCGCCTGGAAATTTAGGCATTTTTCATAAATCACTCCCAATCAATTCATGGAATAATTGATCGGACTTCGACCACATCGATGATTCCCGTCCAATCACGGCCTGGGCTGGAACAGTCAATCATCAAATACTCATATATCCATCAGTTTATATGGATAGGACGTTGGAGCATATGTGTTTTCAACATGGGATCATTGTGACAGAATTTGATATTGAATTTTGACATTGAATATTCCTTGTTACTGCCTCCGGTGTGAATAAGCAGAGCTTTGTAAAGATTGAGCAGATGAGTGGAATTCACAGCATGGAATAGATTGGGTCCACGATTTGCTTGCTGCCATGGCGTCGGCGACTCGAACTGGAGTTCTTCGAAGCTCAATGGAGAATCCGATGAAGGAGTGTCGCACGGTAGGCGGAGGTTGATGTTCACATCAACATGACCAGGTACCCGGTTTTGAGCCCACATAATACGGAGGCGAACCGGGAGGATTCTGCAATTCCAGGAATCGATGCGGTATTCGACTGCATCCCGAGGTTCAACATCGATGTCGTCAGACCTGTAGTCATTGTACTCCTAAGCCCAAGGAGTTTCACTTAGGAGACGGTTGTTGATCCACGTCCTCATTTTCTCGTAAACACTCCTGACTGAGGCAATCTGACGCGAGGCTCGGACAAATTCCATCGATAAAGTCTGACTAAAGTCAGGATGCTAAGATTGGGGTTCAACTTCTCCCTCCGACTCTGAAGCGTAATTCCCCTTATCTCTCCGAAGGCAAGAAAGTCGTGACGAATAACACCACTCCTGGTTCCCCGGCAATATAGCATAATTTCCAATCAATTTCATCCGAAAAAGTTACATTTTGAATTGTCCAGCGGCCTCGGGTTCGCCCGATTTCCTGATTTGTTTTCTTCTCAAACGCGTCTGGATTCCAGCTTTCATTTGCATCTTCGCTTTCGAAAATCGAACGATACTGTGCTCAGTTAGGCCCACCGAAACAAAGTCATTGGGTATTGATTACGCTCTTACCATGATTGCCATGAAGACACATATACATAGACGCATAGTATATTGGTGGAGAGATCATGTTTAAGAGTGCCCACGGCCTCGCGGAAGAATGAAAAAACTGTAAGAATCACTGATATACAGGATGTTACCAGCAAGATTGAAGTAAATAATTGCTTCCCGTATTTTGACCATATAACTCAGCCAAGATAGCGTCCACCATACAGGTAACACCCCGTAGATCCTCTTTATATAAGAGCTTGTTTGTTTACTTGTTCTTCATGAGCTTCCATAGAATTGCTCACATCGGCTTGAAATTTTCTTTGCCGTTTGGTTTGCCGAGAAACATAAGCATCAGAGAAAGCGTCTTTGTTTTTGAAGAATCGGATTTTGTTACGTCCACCATCCCTCAACTGGAGGTTCACGGGCTCCCGTTACTTGCGGCAACAGCAGCTCATATACCTAGTTATCATATTTTCAGACTGAATGCGTTCCGCCTCATTGGCCGTTGAAAGCCCACGAACACTGAGTCGTCTAACACTGGATCATTGCCTCCTACCATAGCTGTAAATCATCGCTGACTCCATGTTGAGCTATTTCGGTGATTCTGCAAGAAAATTGTCCTGCGAAAAGAGAATGAATCTTTGGACCTAGCCGTCTACGTCACCACAGGCTGGAATTCTGAGGGATGCGCTCCTGCTGGCCGGCGAGTAGTTAGCAGGTGGGAATCAATTTTCCGCCTTCCCCGGCAGGGAGCAATTTTCTTTTCCTTAGCGTCAACCGCCGCCGTTTCGGTTCCGTCTCAACAAACCGGAAAAGTCCACAGGAAGAAACAGCTGGCCTTCATGGTGATTGAGTGCGCGATGAGTCTGTTCAGTGTGGCTTCGGTCCGATGAGGAAAGCGTTCGATACATAATTCATCTGTTCTTCCTTGATTTCGGAAATTTCCAGACGGTCGTCACGCCATATCGTCACCACTACGGTCGGCTATCGGCAGCTGCCTGATGATCCGCCTTGCAGCTATCGGAACATCGAAATCTGCTGTTCGGTGCCGTTACTTCTGTCCTGGCTCGGCGCTGGACCGCACCAAACAATAGCAGAACTCCCACTCATTCAATGTCCATTGTGACGGTATAAGTTGCGATCTGCACGAAACATCAGGACTGGAATAATCGAGATAACAGCGTCGCTGAAGGTCTTTTCAGTCTCTTTCCACTACGATAATAATCTCTGCCCCGTCGGATCCGTTGAGATGCCAGTTATGTAAGGCTGTGGTCAGCAAAGCGAAAAGAAAGTTCGTAGTCGGTGACGCATGGGGGATTTCTTTCCATATGCCCTGCGCAGCCTGGATAGCCAGGTGCTGGCATCATGAATTTCCGAACGCGAATCTTCAGACGAAGTTCTGATTCAGAAGAAATGCCTCACATCAGCCATAAGTTCGGATGCGACCTTGGGCTCTACAGCATAGTGACGGTTTGGTGGGATACTTCTCAGCCAAAACTTTTCATCAAATCCAGCCTGACATTTCGAACTACCTAATAAAGCTGGATTCGTCAAACGATTTTACAGGAAAGGATGAACAAGCTTTGCCCGACCCGAAATCCGAGTTCCCCTCCAATCACCGACTCGAAATCAATAATTGCGTGTTCTTTGTGATTTGCTGAGAGCATCGAAGACGAAGCCTGAGCTGCGAAACGGGTAACATCCGTTTCATCAGTTCCTGGTGTTAATTGCCTGTGTTCGGCAATCAGTGTGATTTGAGAGCAGAATCCAGCAGGGAGCAATCAATTTCGCAAACCTTTGAGAGGGACCGCATCTGAGCAATCAGGTGTTGCGGTTGTTTGCATTCCATCTGTGCATTGTGCAGGCGGAGGCGGTAACATTCGAACCGATCGAATTCATGTTAAAATTTCACTGAAGACTGTTTGAAACAAAGAGATGCATTCCGAACACTCATTAGCAGACGGATCTCGTTGCTTCCGGATGCTCGTTCGAGGAGTCTCGTTGCTATCACCAGATGCGGGGCATCCCGATTGGGCCCCAGAGTCAATTGGGCCCCAGTGCCAATTGGGCGCTGGTTCCAATTGAGCCCCGGTGCCAATTGGGCCCCATGATCAACTGGGCCCCGGTGCTATTTGGGCCCCGCCATCGAAAGCTGTGGAGGCAGGAAAAGGTGCGTGTTTCGCGGAGGTCCCGAATGAGGATGCCCGCGGGCATGGGCTGAGAATTGAAAGAATCGAAGTCGGCAGGCTCAGAGGCCAGCGTCTGGTGGAGAAACGCGGAGGGACTGGGTGAGGTTAGGTTAGATTCTGGGCGAGCGAGTGAAACGAGTGAGCTGCCTTGGAAGCCAGCGCCTCGTGGAGAAACGCAAGGAGATTGGGTGAGGTTAGGTTAGATTCTGGGCGAGCGAGCGAAGCGAGTGAGCTGTCTCGGAAGCCAGCGCCTGGTGGAGCAACGTGGAGGATTGAATGAGGTGTGATCATTCCGTCACTGAACTCATTCCAAGATCTAATCGAACTACAGGAAAAACCTCCTCCCACCATAGATACCGGGGCCCAATCGACACCGGCGCCCAATTGGAACCAGCGCCCAATTAGCACCGGGGCCCAATTGACTCTGGGGCCCGATCGGGGTGCACCGTACCAGATGCATGTTTGAATTTCCTGATCCTGTATCAGGCACTGCCCAAATGAATCCCTGCAGACAGGGACGACAGAAGAAGCAAGTGCTATGAATTTCCCACAGGTAATCATTCATCGTCCGTCGTTCCACCCCACTTGATGTTATTGTTCCATTAGATATTGGTAGTCGACGGCACGGCGCAAGAGATCGCAAAGTGCGTCTCACATTGGGGGCGAGAAACGATATTGCTTGCAAGAGCTGTCTTACTCCTTACTCCTTTTCGACTCCATTCCGTCAGGACTCAATCATATTCAACAGCTACTTCGCGGACTCACGAAATCAAACAAAACGCAAAGGCCGTATAACAAAATCTTAGAGAGTCGATAACAATGATCTCTATCCAATTAAAACCACGATTTCGATCACACCAGAGGTCCAATAATCCGTTTTCGTGATGCAGAGTATTGTTCTGGTCGTTTTCCACCCGCAAGAAAAAGCTCGGAGAACGAGCGCAGTGTATAAGAAATATTATACATATGCTGTGAATAAGATCGATTCTCCGCTTTGGGCGCCGATGACAAAATCCCAGCTGGAAATTTCGAACAAAGCGATTGAACGGAGAGCCCGAAAGAGGCTCCGGACGCGTAATTGATCAGCCTTCATTCAATTCCAGTTGCGGCTGTTTCCGCCGGCGGAAGGGATTCGGAAGCGTCTTGTCCGGAAAGACCGATAAGAACTTCCGGATGTACCGCTGCAGCTGTCGACGAAAACATGGAATTTTACCTGCGCACGATGGAGATTTTTCTGAGCTTTGGGCAGAGGAACTCGATTTTAGGGTTGTAGGTTCGTATTTCAGCGTCTTTAACGACAATCTGAACTCGGGCAAAAATACCACGACGGAGAAAGCTGATCCGCTGCGTCATCCGATTCGATATACGGTATTCCTTGCTTCTATTGTTGACACGGAAATTCGAAACAAAATGACTTCGGGCGAATCATTTTAGAAATCCAAAGTTCAAGGTCGGCGGCCGAACATCAGGAATAAACTCGCCTTTTAGATCGAGGACATTTCCTGACTGCACCACCGGTGATTCTGCCGCGAACGTGACTCGACATCGAGCGCTCAACTGGAAATCGCTGAAAACGGCAGTTTCGTCCGTTCGTTGTCCGAACGCTCGAAATGCCTGATTGGCAGCCATGGACTGTTACCGCAAGTTTGCCTAAAGCCCTCGCCGCGACCATGAAAAGCGGCAAATAATTTTCCGGGAGTGGCCATCATCGCTGTCGAGTTTTGCGTATCAGGGTTTTCCAGAAGGTGACGGAAACTGACTGAGCCACACGAAGTTCCCCGAGTTCTCAGACAAAATGACCCTGATGAATTTGAGGCTCCTGATCTTCCTGAGGTCCGAGTAATCCAAAGGAGGAGGCTGGCTCTGAGATTGCTTAACTTGAACCACAGTCGAAGTCTCTCGGAACCATCGTTTCATCGAGGTTTCAAGACAGCTGTACTAGCTAACAAGTACAATATATCCTAGGGCTGGCGAACGTTCACTCCATCAGCAATTGTGGTGCAGAGGAAAAGGAATAACTAGTCCCCGTTCGGTCTCGTTTACGTGAAGAACTTCGTCGACGAAATTTAGCTCAGCCTCTCATGTGTTTCCTGTCGATAGTTGTACCCCGCAATAGGAGGAGCTTACACTCATGCTTGGGCTGGTCTCCATTTATTCCCGATCGTCAGTGCGGACGATTGAGAGCGTACACACTGGATTCATTCTCCTGGTCACGATCCGCGTCTTTATTGGACTAAGCCGACTTTTACGACTACGGACACGCACCGACAAGGGCTAGCATGCCGTCGAATTCTCCGTGTGGACACAATGGAAAAATAGACGACGTCGGTCGATGCCTCGACGAAATCTACGCTCCTCGCCTACGAGGGGTGTCCGAAAAGTTCTCGGCCCGATATAGAAAACGAAGGGATAAAACCGAAGTGAATATTTTATTTCTCAACGTAGTCCCCCCGAAGATCAATGCACTTTATCCAACGATCCTTAAGTTTTTTGATGCCTTCAGAAAAAAAGCTTGTGTCACAGGTATCGAAAAAGGCATTCACGGCTTGAATCACTTCATTGTTGTTACGGTATCTTCTTCCGGACAAATTCCGTTTGAGTTGTGGGAACAGATAAAAGTCACAGGGAGCCAAATCAGGCGAATAAGGAGGGTGGCTGACAAGATTCTAACCCAAATCAGATAATTTAGCCATGGCGAAAGTGCATTTGTGCGGGGAAGCATTGTCTTGATGGAACAAAACTTTCTTCTTGTGCAAATGAGGCCGGTTTTTTTTTATCGACTGATCGAGACGGTCCAGAAGTGTTACATAGTATGGGCCATTGATGGTAGCACCACTTTCAAGAAAATCCAACAAAAGAATTCCTTTGCTATCCCAAAAAATTGTCGCCATCACCTTCCCCGCCGAGGGAACGGTCTTCGCCTTCCTGGGTGCGGGTTCGTTCTTGGCTACCCACTGCATTGACCTCTGTTTTGACTCGGGTGTGTAGTGATGGATCCAGGTTTCATCCACAGTGACAAAACGACGCAGAAAGTCATCCGGGTTCCTCTCAAAAATCTTCAAATTTTCCTCCGAAGCTTGAAGTCGAAGCAATTTGTGTTCTTCGGACAGCAGATGCGGCACCCATCTCGAAGAAACTTTTGTCATGCCCAAGATTTCGTGCAAGATTCTTCCTGTTGAGTCTTTACTGATGCCTAGGGCCTCCGCAATTTCGCGCACTTTTATTCGACGATCCGCCATGACCATTCGTAGAACTGCCGTTGAGTTTTCCTCGGAAACTGCAGATCGAGGACGTCCAGACCGTGGCTCATCACTTGTGCTCATCTGACCTCTCTGAAAGCTGGCAGCCCATTTCTTGACAGTCGAATATGAAGGTGCAGACTCGCCGTGCACGGAAACAAGTTCATCCATTATCCTCGTTGGCTTCCATCCTTTCATACTGAAGTGTTTTATCACTGAACGAAACTCTTCTTTGTCCATGTTGGTGAGTTCGAAGCAGTTGTTCGCACATCGCGCGGCTTACAGAGTCGGCGCCAAAACCGATTCGGCTGGTATTTGTTGTCGTAGCTAGTGAAGGGTCGGATGAACGCATGTGGCTCTCAGAGCGCGAAAATTCGAATGGCTTCTATTTCGGGCCGAGAACTTTTCGGACACCCCTCGTATAGTCCTCTGCCTGCTCATTTTTTCCACGGATTGCCTGAGAAAAAAATGGATAGAACCGTTGATATTCAGAGAATCGATGAATCGAGAGTGCAAATCCTCGAGGTCAGTCATCGGTATGGGGTCAGTCATCCTTTCGTTAGTTTCGGCGATCCAAGAGTAGTAGTGGGACGAAGAGCGACAGCGTGAGCCATCTGCCCTGTAGCTCTTTACTGTCCCAATGACAAAAAACTTGACATTAATTAACTTTCTCGCAGACGCGGTCTATTCAAACAGTCTACGGATGCCGTGTATCGAGTCACATCATCATGCCGGCTTAATCAAGTATCCGATAGAGCTCGAATTGAGTTTTTTGAAAACGAAGCCTTTGTGTTTAACGATCGCGAGAGAACTCGTCCCAGGGCTCGATAACTAAGATATGGTTCTTTAGATTTTGGATCAACGACGTCTCATGTACAATTGAGCAGTACAGTCGAGTTCAACCCGACCGTATTCAGATTCAGAACCACCGAATCATGCTTCATGGATGTTGAGAAAAGAGGATTCGTCTGATAAAACGACGATGCCTGAGTAAAATAAATAATGAAGTGCGAGGGACTTCTGAGAAGACTTTCTGATCTCACGTTGTGGCCAGTCATTCTGCTAGGTATAACTCATCAATGGACAGCTCAGCCATGCGTTCTCGACGACATAGTCTTGGTTTTTTGACGACATGACCATATACATATAGTTTAGAGATTCATGTTAGGTTCCACAAAGAGACAAAACCACCCACCAGAGGATATTCAGTCGAATGTAGGCGGGGTCTTGAAGCCGACTCCGTTCTGTAACGCTCGATCGTGACGTCTTTCGGTTTGTCACTGCACTAGTTTCACTTACCGCGGACGTGTCTGTTGTTGAATACGGAGCCGATCGACTCACTTCTATTTCTCCGGGCGCAGTTTCAGTGTGTCGGCAACAGACTCTTCCCTCGCGTCGCCAACGTGCGATTGAACCCTTCCAGCGTGTTCCACAGAGTTCTCAGAGATTCTTCCTTTTTTTCAAAGGAACAAAAAAAAAACCACTGCCGCTGCATTTGGAACGAGACGCGTTCGCGTTCCCCAGACACGTGCTCCCGTTTGCCAGAGCGTTGACGAACGACCTTCCCGCTCGGATGAGCTTCGAATAGTCAATGTTACTCGGTGATATCCTCGGTTTTCGCAAGAGCTTCATTCAAATCGAGAGTGCGGGCCTTCTGACCGCATTCAAACCGCGGGGAAGTTTCCGACGGGGTGCTGCTTGCGAAAATCCGCGGGTAACGCTATATTCAGCGGAGTTTTCACGCCACGCTCCACAAGTCAAGGGAAAAACTCCAGCACCGACTCTCGAGAAACTCATTTAGGTAGAGCTTCGCGCGTTCAATCGCGCGTGTCGTCGTTGGCGAGGGAAGAAAGTGGGCATTGTCACTGACTGTAACGAACGCGAGATCGCGAGGTCTGCGAGAACAAAAACAAGTTTGTGACGATATGTTGCTCGGAAGCAAAGTTGTAGGTTCTACCGCGAGGAAGCGTGACTCTGAAGACAGGGACTTCGGCCCGCTGTCTGACCGATTTGTCTCGGTAAGCTGAGATTCTCACTTTCCTATCATCAACCGAGCTCACTGCACTTTGCTGCGAGAGCAAGACATGAAGGGCTCGAAATTTCACATTGAAAGTTTTCTGATGGGATGGGACTCCTATTCCAGTTCACTATTGATATACTCAATGAAGAAGATGATGACTCTCGTCAGAATACAGTTTCGACACCCGAGCTGCGACTTTGGAAATCCCAATAAAGCGAAGAAACTCTTCAACAGAAGGAGGCATCGTGCAGAAATGCCGTCCTCAATTCAAAACAACAGAGGCCAGTGGTGTTCGATGACTCCAGACGGACGTCTCCCGAGCGACTCGTGCCGTGCTCTTCCCGTCTTGTAAATCCACAAAGATCTAGGCCATGCTTTTCGACTCTGCAAAGGACACGAAATGCTCCGCGCTTTGAGCGAACCATTAGACGCACTTTTTTCCTGCCCACAAAGCCTCTAATCTAATCGGCTTAGGTGAATAGAGGCATCTACAGAGAATCTATCCAATAATTCTAGCAGCTGTGAGCCGCCTCCAACGTTGGTTCAAACTTCTGTCCAGTGAATGGGAATTATCCGGCCAACGAAACACCATGTGTTCAACACTCCTCCCGGACGGACATTGATCTGCGTCACACGGAGACATTTGGGATTTCCTCTAGCGTGGTGGTTGGTGAGCCACATCGATGAGTGCATCCGATCAGACACGAGCAGGGTCGGCCCGCTTCGTTCGTGAATTATTTACCAGCCGTCCGCTCGAAACCGAGACGTGGCGTGATCCCTTGTTTAAATCCCAGGGAGTTCAGCTCCCAACTGATCTGATCGAAGCAGAAACTCGGACCGACTTGCCCGACTGGGCGGCTCTCATCACTAGCCGGTGGCACGCGTCATTTATATCCGACTTCCTCTATTGGGAGGAACGAACTCATTTGGATGATCTTCTGCACTTCCTGACTCACGGAAACGCTCTGTGAGATCACTGCAGATGTGTTAAAAGAAGGTTCTGAGTACGAAGTTAAAACTGATAGCTTGAGCGCGAGGAGAACGCTTACCGATAAAACAATGCTCAAAGCTAAGCGCTTCGCTCAATGTTCGGAAGCGAGAAGGGAACAGGATCCGCTGGCAGGCATCCAAATGTTGGCCGTTCTCGCGATCGGAAACGCTGCTGGCTTCGGTTCGTGCTGAATGGGTTCAACCATCAATAAACGCCGGAGGACGCAGAGAGCAACAACATTCTCGTTACGCATACTGGCGTGAATTATTGGAATCGATCCGGAGAGCAGGTGAACAGCGATCGCAGTTTCTGAGCGAGAACTTTCTTGTCTTTGCTCCCGGGCGTTGTCGACGCGATAGTTTCATCATCGACCTCTCTGTCTCTCGGATCAGATTATTTCGCCATTGAAGTCCTAGTGGAATTCCCTTCTCAACTTCTTCGAAGGCAACGGAACGTGATCTTTTGCTACGAAGCTTGCTCTCAAACGGAACACAGCCGTGCAGGACGGAGGCCGTGGCGAGAATCCGAATCGGAGTTCACATCAGACTCAAAAAGCAATGCCTTCAAGGTCGGCGAATGGGCGAGCGAGAAATAAGGGTTGAGAGAAGTCAACTACGACGTTTCTAATCGTATTTCTTCAAACAAGGGCTAGGAGGCTCACCTTATGGAAAATAGTTCTAGGAGCTCAGGGTGTCATGTGAATAGAGAAGCTCCGACTTGTTCAAGATGGAAAATTTTCGGCTTGCTACGGCTCAGTCTTCATACGAAATGAGCCAGAATTCTTGTTCCCGAGTATCGTCTGATGAGCACTGCGAGGGATGACTGCGCGAGAGAAACTCATGCGAGCGTAATCATGCGTACGGATCCTTTGACCGGGTGGATTATATTAACTAGCAGTCTAATTGAAAGAACCCTTTTCGATTTCCCAAAAGTTTTCTCCGTCTGTTTGAGTTCTCTTGCGAATCGGATTGTTTAGATCCGTTTACAGGAAACGAACTAACACTATTCATTGAACTTGTGAATTAGTCTCAGACGCGGATGGAGTCAGCGCATGCGTGTCGAACGCTCAAGAAGGGAAAGCAAGGCCCGAACTTGTGTCTGGTAGCACACTCGAGCACTTCGGCTCTTTTCGCATGCACCTCGGACATTCCGGAAAGTTCTCTTCTCAGATTCGTTGAGTCGTCTGTAATTAGGCGGATCAACGCTGGTTTGTTCTGTTTGCGTATTGTTTTCGGAAAAGGAATACGAATCAAAGTCACTTCTGGTTCCTGTAAATAGATTTTCTGCAGCAGGAATTGTTTACTATTTCGAACGGTATCCAATGTATCGTGTGTTTACCAAATCGAGAAACCAGCGTCGTTAGTTTTGATCGACTTCTTCCCAGAGATCGTACTTCGACGAAGTCAGCATTCGGAGCTGGGATATGAGCCGGAAACGTCGTTCGATAGATGCTTCTATGAATTTCAACGCTCAGAAAAGCATTCGAGGATTTTAGCATACAAAGGAGCTATTACAAAGAAGTCATTACGTCCCTTCACGGAACTACCTGCACCAAAGCTGTCCCGATATAGTCCCAAAACTGACAGCGGCGCACTTTCTTCGGAATGCTGGTGTTCGGCTCTCCACATCAATTGGATCCGATATCGTGCTCCATTCGCAAGCTCACTTGGGAAGTGGTGCGTGCTGCACCTCGATCTCGATCATATCAGAGATAGATGCACTATATGGACATGATCAAGTTGAAGTGCTGTGAAGTTATAGGCCCATAGGCCCTGAATTCAATTTTTCCCCCTCAACTGGGGTATCCCAGACATTTTGTTTCTTCCTCGGAAGATTCGTATTCTAGAGAAGAAAATGTTCACGTCTACAATGGTGGCGTCGAAAGTGATTCTCCGCGGCTTTTTTCGGAAACCTCGCGTCGTCGAGAGGAATTTCCGATGGATGACCGGCCTCAAATTTAGATTTTAGCGCAAAAATTAGAGGAAGTCATTGGAAGCCCTCCGGTGTCTGAAGATGGCTCACGGTGAGCTCAGCTGTATCGCTCGGTCCCGGGTCGCAAACCATGTTGTCAACATGCGTGTATGATCCAGGGTGGAATAATCGAGGTTGATTCTATGGAGGTTGTGCTGAACAGGGTGCTCTCCGTGAGATCAGACGAGAGATCAGATGGGTTTTCAGTAGCTCGCGGAGGCCATAATGACGTCCGACTTGATTCCGCTGAGGAGCTCGACGACGAGGATAGGTTTCACGTTTTCTGAAACCGGATTCATTCTGAAGGAGCGGTTTCAGGTCGACCATTTCATTCTTTCTATCCGGAATTTTTATCCAGTTCTTACACACTCGAACCAAGTCCTATCAACCTGATTGAGGTGTTTTTGGATTCCCTGATAACTGACCAGTCCAAGCTTACCAGAACGGCGATGATCGCATACTTTGTTCTCCGAACGCATTTCCAGCTCGTTTGCTCAAACTCGGGAACATCCTCCAGCATTCACTCTTCTCTCAAAGAATTGTGGAGGGTTCTCATGAGATTGTAGCTCCAGAAGACGGGAGCTTCCAATTCTAAAGTAGAAAAAAGCCCTGAGTGTTTAATACGAGAGTATCGCACCCAAGTGGCTTCAGATATCCTGGGAGGTTCCTGGTGAAGCAGGATCGCATTCGAGCCTTGATAATTTATAGTTCAACTCTGAGGTGTTCTTCAAGAACATAAGTCGTACCATAGCCAGATATTCATCAACCGTACAAAAAGAGATCTCCTCCGAAAGCCGCGCGAAGACGCGATGACCGGCAGCACGGTGTAGCGAGCGATCAGCGTGCTTGTTTCAAGTGCGCGTTGTTGAATGGCCAGCTGCCTCGACCGGGTTCAACTCAAGTTTGGGACATATTCATAAGGTGTCCGAAAGATGCTGGAACCATGTCCGACTCTGTTGAAATGCAGAGTAGGTAGGGTCCCCGAAGTATGGTAATGATTTAACTGTCCGCCGGGGACCACGGAAAGAGGGGAGGGGTGGGAGAGTCAAAAATAACGGCAAACATCGAATGGAAAGACTTCATCGACTTCACAAGGAAGATGAGGGATTCTTCTTCCAGGATTGCATAGTGATTTCTTATGAATGAAAACATTTTATTGCCATGACAGGTTTCTTTCCCATACAGTACAAGGCTGCACCGCGTCATATTTTGGGTCTTACTTACTTCTGATGATCAGGCGTCTTACGGATGGATTCCATTGTCTGCGAGATCTCAATGTTTTCGTGGAGCCCATGAACTTGTGCGCCAAATACCCGTTTCGGATCCGCGGCCGGCTCGGGCGCGCGTAGGATGCGGCAAGCCCGAAAGATCTTTTAATGTTTGGACTAGATTTGAGTGCTCGCGAGGCGGAAAGAGAACGAGGGGAAAGAAAAGTTCGACTCAAAAACACCCAAACTCAGAATTTATCTGATTCGAGGAAATAAGAATGCTAGCTCTGTTTTTGAGCTTGCTGTCGGAACAAAGTTTCCGAGGATCGATTTCGATTCTGCTAAGGTGTGGCGTCCGGAAGCTCCGGCTGTGAAGACTTTTTCCGAGCCCACAGTGGGAATAGCTCTGTGGATGAATGGATCGTCTGAGAGCGGATCAATTACGGTCGACGCCTGAGTCGGAATTCCAATTCTACGTTCATTATATTCGAGCTTTCACGCTGTAAGGATCTTATTCCCAAAATACTCCAATCACAATTCACTCCTCCGACAGCTACGAAGGGGACAGAGCTCAAAGATCTCAGTAGGTTCAGCAGAATTCTGTATTTGAGATCTCCGACCGATACGACGACCATACACAACTACACCCGAATGTAAGACCTCCATCAGGCCGTGGTAGTGAATTCATAATGGTTCTCTTTACTTCCGGGATGTTAAATCAGCTCTACTCGAGCATAAGTGGACTCCGGTTAAATTCCGCAGCGATATTTCTACAAAATCTCGAAGATGCAGAAGGATCGAAACTTGTGATCCACGAGACTGCTCGAAGGCAACATGCGATGCACAGACTGTGGCTCTGTGGGAGCTTCTGCTGCTTTGTTGAGACCGAAAACGACGACAAACCACAGCGCCTGATCATTGGAAGAAATGTTGTATTGCTATTCCGCCAAATCGTCAACTTTGTCCCAGCTGAGGAGCCACCTGAGCGACAGCACACAAAGAGTGAGATGTGCGAAAGGCAGTACGGCTGAGGCCAAACTCAGTCACGTAGTACATGGGAGGTCTTGCAGTAGTGCGTACCGCGCCTTATTTGAGTCACAACTGAGATACGGGATCCACGCTCACTATTTCGCCTTCCAGGTTTCTATAGAGCCTGTACTTGGCCGCAGACCTAACCTAACCTAAAAAGCCAACTTCTTCCGAGGTCGGGAAGCGACAATGCTTGCGTGACAAGAACTTTTGCCTTCCTTCCAGCCAGGTTAACGAACTTTGCTTGGCTTCCCTCTGAAGCCGAACACAAACTGGTCTAGACCATGCACCCGTAGCACGGAATACGGCTGTTTTCTTGAAATACGGTCCGTATTATACTACGGACCGTACCGCCGTATTACGGTACGGGCCATATTCACATCGAGCGCGGTACGGCCGTAATTACGTATTACGGCGGTACGGTCGGTAGTATGATACGGACCGTATCCCAAGAAAACGGCCGTACTCCGTGCTACGGGTGCCAGGGTCTAATCTGGTCTCTCAAATTCAGTCCAAGGAAAAATTGAAAATTTGCACTTGGCTGGAAGTAGGCTTTCCAAATACCCGCAAAATTCAGGACCGCGGGTTTTGTGCGGGTCGGGACCCGTGAGCGGAAAATCGCGGGTAAAACCGCAAAAACCCGAAATTGTTCAATCGTGGCTCGGACTCGTTCTGAGGGAGAGAAATCCACGTATTCGATTCGCATCAAGAAAATCGTTCTGATTTAAGACGAGCACAATTTATTTATTTCATTTACGAAAACTTTTAGTTGCTTTCGCACTGCAGGTGTCTACGAATCACGAACATATCGTTTAGCGTTTCAGATTTAAGTCTGGCACGTTTGTCACCGAGCAGGTTTTTCACGGTACTAAAATCACGCTCACACTGTACCGAGGTGGGCGGGATCGCTTCCAAAAATTTGCGGCATTGCTCAAGCAGTGCGCCTCGTTTTCCACCTTTTCGAAAGAACGCAAACTCTTGCCTCAGTTGCTCTCTCGAACTTGGCGTGTTTGCCTTGGCGACGTCGATTGCGGGTGCTGACTGTGAGAAAACTGTTTCCCATGAGAGTTCGCGCTGGCTGATCGCAGAGATTTGATCATTATCGGCAAGAGATGGGGCGACATTAGAGTTTCTCACCAACATATTTTCCATGAAAATTGACTCAACTCTTTCTGCGGGTTTTTGCGGTTTTACCCGCGGAAGACGCGCGGTTTTCTGCGGGTGAAACCCGAAAAAAATGCGCGGGTCCCGCGGGTTTTACCCGCGGTCCTGAGACCGCTGGAAAGCCTACTAACAACAGGTTGGGGACACAGGGGCGAGTCCGGAGCGATAGGGGAGTGGAGCCAAATATGGGATACTTTTTTTAAGATCGATGCTGTGGACGAACGAAGCATGATATCTGGAACCTGGCATGATGTCTTGAACTCCTGTCCATCGGACTACAGAAGGGTGAAAAAAGCTCCCCTATAGCCCTTCTATCCTCCGAGAAAAACCACTGATCGTGATTGAATGAATTTGAAATTGTAGAAGCCCGAGCTTCTACTGGAGATACAGATACTGGATCGACAACGACGCTCGCTGCTTCGGAGGGCTTTTTATTTCAAGTTTCATATTCCCTGGCTGGAATGATGGCAAAGATATTGTGAATCCGTTGACATGAACAGCTACAAATATAGAGAATCACGCATCAGGATATTTGGAGATTCGGACACTGGGAAACTGGCACCCGTTTAGTGAATCAAGTAGTGACCGATTTAACAATGAATCAACTCAACTTCCGATCGGGATCCGTCATTGAGAGACATTCGATCGCTGATACCGACATTTCAAGGTTGGAGGTCCACTTACTGCAGTGGTCTCGAGTTCAGACCTGTCCCTTATTGGGGCACCGAAAGTGTCGCATATTAGGGGACCGAGAAAATTTTCCAAGAAAACGCTCCGGAATCGCGCCGAGTTGAGATAGCGCAGAAATTNTTGATGGCTTTTTGAACGTTTGTGGCTCCGTCGGTCGAGGCTGCAGAGACATCATCAACTGACAGATTCATCTCGTCAAGCCGCTGTCGGATGATCTCTTCAAGGTATTCACCCGTTGCGCTGTCGTGAATCCTCATCAAACCGAGCGCTGCGGATCTCGATGTACCCAGGATGGCTTCGCGATGGTGTATATTAAGCGTAAGGTAACGATCTGATCCGATGAGAGTGGCCTCGTCAAAAGAAATCGCGAACTTGTCTCCTGAAACACGATTCATTAGGTCAGAAAAAGTCGTGCAAGTATAGTACGTCTGGATTTATGGAACCTATGCATAGAGGATGTCAGTTTGAGCTCTACCATCGTCCTTCGCCTTCTGGAGTGTGGCACGAAGCTTGTCTCTGACCAGATCTGCATCGTCACAAAGGTACTTCGCCAAGGTCGTGGCTGCCTTTGGCGGCGGAGGGTCACTGGGGTAGGCTCGTTGAAGGACCAGTCTGATAGGCTCTGAGACCATCTGATTAAAGCTGATGTTCGAGACGCAAATCATTTTCAAGATTTGGGTTCTTATGCCTTGTTTCGGACGCACGAATTCATACATGCTTGCCTGCTTCCGCTTCTTGAGCGATGGTGCTTCAGAAACATCAATCGGCAGTTCTTCGGGAATTCCTCTCTCTTCGTCGACTGACGACTCCCGGGAAGATTGCACTCCGTGTTGCAAAGTTTCATTGCGTGAGCTATCTTCGTAGATGCGGTGTAGACTATGCAGGTGCCGCATCAGAGAGCTTGTGGAGCCTCGGTCATACTTCAATTCCTATGAGTCGAGATGATGAAAAAAATATTTGTATTGATTGTGCAGAATCTAATTTTGTGCTGCCTGATCTTTCGCATTCAGCTTGAGTCTCACTCGATGCGATCGTTGTCAAATCATTTCGATAAATCAGCAACCGAAAATTCACAGCGTGGGAATTCGTTTTCGTCAATTGCTTACCTTATCGCATAGTTTGCAACGTGCCTTCGATTGACTTTTCTCAAAATAAAGCCACACCCAGCTTTTCTGGCCGGCGACGCGGCTCAACTGGCTCATCCCAAAACCACGAGAGAGCAACACGCGACAACGAACGCGACGGCATGCGCTCTGAGTATCTTGTTGCGATCTCTTTTGGAGAGCTGCCGATAACGGCGGATAATATTGATGTGCTGACTCGTGACGTGCATGGTACAAATGTCAACGTGCTCTTATAGAATGCGTACCAATCGCGGAATGTGATCAATGATCATCCTTGCGAATGTGAAATCCGTGGTCACTCTTCTGCTATCAGGAAGCTCTGAGCGTAAATGAACTTTTCAAAATCTGGTCGCACCAATCGAAACTGCGGCTGTTAGTTGTATGGGAGTTCAGAATTAGAGAAAAGCGGATTCAAACGCCTAGATGTGCAGCGAGTCGAAATACAGAATAACTCATTTTCCATGAAAATTGACTCAACTCTTTCTGCGGGTTTTTGCGGTTTTACCCGCGGAAGACGCGCGGTTTTCTGCGGGTGAAACCCGAAAAAAATNAAAATGAGCTAGCGGAGCGGTCGACCGTGTAGCCTCTTACTACCTTTGAAGAAATGGGAGGAGCAGTTCTGTCGATCGGCCGTAGGGTAGCGACTAGACCCTGCGAATAACCGCAATCTGCGAAAACCGCGGTTTGCGGTTAACCGGAAATCTAAATTCGAGAACCGCGGTTAAAAACCGCAAAAAACCGCAGTCAAAGGGGCCAGTTTCTTTGAGCTGAAATTTCCCTCTGATTACCACGGAATGATATGCGAACGATTCGAAGCTTAATGGAATCCAGCTACGGTTTGTTACAGCATAGAGTACGATCGTGTCACCGTGTTGAATATTGCAGATAAAGATTTTCATTGGTTTAAAACCTGATTCGAGTTCATCATCGGAGTCATATTTTCCGTAGCTTTCGCGCTTCTTTCAAAGATCAATCGACGGCACAACGGATTGGTCCATTTTGCTTCCGTTTGTTGTAGCTATGCAGAACGAATATGTCGTCTAGACACGAGAGTCAAGACGATGCTCCGTGCTCACTTTCTATGCAATGAACTCATGACTGACGATTCTCCGCGATTTTTCTTTTTTTTTTGTCGAGACAAACTCACAGCCGTACTCATGATTAAGAGTAATGAACTTTGTTGTATTAGACCTGAACTCGCTGACATTGACGGCGCTGCTTGCAAGGCTTTCAAAATAGCGATTCCGTCGATGTGAGGAAAAATGTTCAGTGGAGGGGCGGCATTTCGAAAGTTGGCCCATTCCGCCCCGGGCGGCACTTGGTACTTGCACGCCTTGTGCTCAGAGGGTGAACCCCAGACGACTTGAATCCATTTGTCGCCAACGATACTAGGCAGATTAAGAATTCGAACAAACGTTTTGCGGTTAATTTGCGGTTATTAACCGCAAATGCTTGCGGTTTCTGCGGTTAATTAGCCGCAAGATTTTGCGGTTTTTGCGGTTTATTAACCGCGGTTAAAAAACCGCGCAGGGTCTAGTAGCGACTCGAGAAAGAGACCGAGAGATGTGCGCAAATGGCNATTTTCCATGAAAATTGACTCAACTCTTTCTGCGGGTTTTTGCGGTTTTACCCGCGGAAGACGCGCGGTTTTCTGCGGGTGAAACCCGAAAAAAATGCGCGGGTCCCGCGGGTTTTACCCGCGGTCCTGAGACCGCTGGAAAGCCTAGTTGTGAATCTTCGGACACTTCAAGTTTCTTTATTCGCAACGCTTTCTTGGCCCAGATATCACCAAAAGAGTGGAAATCGAGACTAATCAGCGGAGCAGCGGCTTCTTTCACACTATGTTTTCACTATGATCCGTGTTCGAGAATTCGCCCGTGCGTGTGTCCCCGGAAAACTCGGTGTCGATCCAATCATAGTTCACGATTGCTTCCGTGATGGTTTAAGTTTCGCAGGTTATAGAGGCGGACGGCAATCTCTTCACGGTCGAAGACAGTGAGCTCGAGGAAGAGAACAAAAGCAATGATTCGACCGTGGACGGAACTGATGCGGACGTCGGCGTCGGCGTGACGGACCCTGAAGATCTCAAAGCTCTAGCGACGTTGATTAATCATTGTCCCCGAAGAGGAGCTTAGCCGGGCTTCTCAAAAATATAGGGAAATAGTCATAGCCGACTTTTCAAGAGAAAAGATGCAAAGAGACGTTCGTTCTTATTTTTCAGCTACCAAGCCATGAATTTTTCGGTTCCATTGTTTGCTCTTAACATATGTAAACATAAAGAACTGTGAACTCTTCCAGTTGTGACAAAGAGACATGTTCTGATTCGTCTTCATGATCATATTTCTCCTACAGGAATGATCGCGATGCACCGCTAACTTCAATCTTTTCATTTTATTCTCAATAGACCCCTAGGGAGGCGTCTCAGGATTCTGTATTCTCTAACTTATAACTTGGAAAAAATTTGAAATGCCACTCCCAAAAATTCTAAGTTAGCGAGATTTCACTGTATGTGTGACCAACCACAAACCTCAGTATGTGAGAGGTGATTATGAAAATCTCAAACGGAAGCTCATGGGTACAGCTCAGTCATCGGCACTCACAGACTTTGTGAGTTGAAGAATGTGGCTAACAAGAAGGCTTAGAACATTGCCTACTCCCATCCAACAATTTCTATTGCCAGTTGCCGAAATTTCAAGTTTTGATGGTCCGGTGTCCTCGGCGGACCAGATGTATGCAACGAATCTGCCAGTGGACCGCGTGGCAGAAATCCACGGAAGTTCCCTTCCATTCACCGACCAAAAAGACGGCGATCCCCGTGATGAGCCGACAAGCGATCTCGCCGTTTCTGCCGTCAACACTCGAAACAGAGGACTCCGTCTCCGGAAGCGAGAGCAATCGCTTTTCTGCAAATACCACGCGAAATTCGGCGACCAAGTAAAACGTTGTGCGATTGGGAGCTCGAAGTACATACCGCATTCAAAAAACTAGGTCCGGTCAGCTCCATCGCGGCCTTGTCGGCTGACCTCTAGACAAGTTCACCGGCCGTTTTCCCTCGTTCCGCATGGAATCAGTATGGGTGAGAACTCTCACATAACTCTGGAAGAGAGCACCCTTATACCTTAACAATGAGCCACAGAGCTCTAACAAGGAGGAATCATCCGAAAAACTGATTCAATTTTTCTCGTATTCACAGGGACTTCAAAGCAGGGTCTCGGACTACCAACCACGTCGAAGGTTGGCATAATTCTCTGAATAAGAGAATCAGGAAGAGTCACGTGGATATATATGGGCTCATCAGACACTTGAAGAAAGATCAGCACTCATTCAAGTTGAGAAGAATGTTCCTGAGAATGGGCCATCAACCGACTCCCATGCGGAACAAATACCGCGATCTCAATGAGCGTCTGCAACGCTTGAAGGATGAATACGAATCGGACCAAATCTCACTCGAGAGATACGTCCGCCGTATGGCGTATATGATCGGAACGAATGAGTTCCACTGCGAATTGACGGCAACGCAGCCAAAGCCGGCTCAGATGTGAAGCATCCCGACAGGAAGTACACATCTCTTTTTCGAAATCGATCCTCAACTTGACAAAGTTTGATCTGGATCCAACTATCTGACTTGAAGCGCGAATCCGTGCGCTCGAACGTGCACTAAGAATCGATGATGAGCGTGAAGTTTGAATTTCATCGTGAATGAAAGGCACTTTTTCTCTCTGCGTCAAATTCAACGAGTGTGTCAGTTACTCCCCTAATATTTGTAAGTAGTCCAAGCCTGGGGGTGCATTATTTCCCTATCACATATGGTGTGTTCAGCAATGATCCTGTTCGCTTTCAGAACTCGATAATTCTATGGGTATCCGTGGAATGCCATCTGAGAACAAGCGAAGTTGAAATGTTCTTTCTCTGGAAATCGTCACATCTCATGATGGAATTCTAGACCGCCAAGTATCGCATGCGACCGTGCCAGCTTTGAATCGGTAGAAAATTGCGAAGAACCGATGCCACCAGCGACGGAGGGAAACATCTTCGGTATTATGCTTGTGGAAGTCGAACCGACACGAAATATAGATTCCTTCAGGAGATCCAGATCTGTTTCCTTCTAGGATCCGGTAGGAGTACAGAACTGGACATGAAGTCTGAACCACTGACTACATGCCCAGCGCATTCCATCGGCGCTGTACATAGAAGCTTATGTGGCTTAGAGAGGTAATGTTTTCTCGCTGTAATGGGTTTTCGCGGTACCGGGCATCCGCGGTGATGGGTTTTCGCGGTGATGGTTTTCGGGGTAATGGGTGCACGCCTTCCCCACAAGTCTGGTTCATTATCATCCTCAGATCAGATCTCACAACTCTTCGCCACCAACAACACACCCAAAAAGACGTTTGGTGAGCCGTTTGCCTATAAACCATAAATATCCATCCATCTTTCCAATATAGCCTCACGGTCGACAAATTCTCGGACATTCGCGAGTTTCTCCACGCACTCGTTCGGTAAGGGCTGCCCAACGGTCGTTCTTCTTCGAACACTCAAAGCATTTCTTTTAATGAATTCATGAACCCACTGACGTTCCAAATTTTTAATGTAGGACCACGTGTTCTAAGGATCACTCTTCAGAGAAATTGAGAGAGGATTTTGGTGACGGATGCTCACACCAATAGCAGCCGTCAATAACCGGACGTGAGCTTTGTGATCTCGATCGTTATTGCACCATCTGTTGCCACCACGGATCGGAATCGTCGACATTCTTAGAGTCTTCCAACATGCCAAGAACCACGAAAATCACAATTTTGAAAAGAAAAATCTCGTTTCCCTACAGCAGCGATTGCCTCCTTTCTTGTTGTGTGTTCCACCCTGCGAGCATTCGTTTTCGTTATGGAAATAGCGCTATCGGGATGGAAAAAATTCGAAGAGATCGGATTCGCCCCTAGGTATCGGAATCACCGCGGTTGACGGTTGTCCACCCAATATGCTTCGCTTCGATGAAGAAGATGTAGATTCCATAGATATTGTCACACTAGTCATGATACCGGAGACCAATTAGCTGTATTTCAAATTGCGGCATTATCGGCTTCGCCAATCCAATTTCCGGCTTTGGAATCTGCCCTAACGACACATAACCCAGCTCAGCACAAGCTTCCACTCGCCTACGTCACGGAGATTGAGACAGAGCATCTCACAGTTTTGAGTCTCGGAGCACTTTTCGTGTCTTTCTTGTGCAAAATAAAAAATGGAGAAGGATCGGCAAGCCCCGAGTGAAATCCCAGCCTTCGGAGTGAAACTTTAGTCTCACACATGAATCTTACACCTGAATTCTACTCTCGATCTTCGCAATATGAAGTCAACTTGACGGCCGGCCTTATCATCAACCTCACAAGTCTGTTCTGCGAAATTTGAGCTCATTCATACAATCGTAGTATTGGCTGTGATCGTATTACATATGATCGTATGGTTGCTAACGGATTCTACGGATTCACAATGCCAGCATTGAGGAAAATAGAAAAAAAAAAATAAACAAAAAAAAAAACAAAAGAAAATAAAAATAAAATTAAAAATAAAAAAAAACCAAAATTTTTTTTGAGAACTCTTCGCCGTATTCGCGCGCAAGCTCGAAAGCTTTAATTTGCACATCCCGAACTTGTAGTGCCCGGTTAGGCGCCCTCTGGTCCACAACCCAATACCCACGCGAGCATATAGCTCTGGACTCAAGAATGTACCCTTCCGAAAGAAGCCGCGGCTTTTCTGAGTGTCTATCAGCTTATCTTTATACCTAAACCATTGATGCAACGTGCTTTTGCTGATGCCGCATTTGATCAAAGTTAATGGATGACTGTTCATTCGGAGGAAATTGAGCGTTTTGAGCTTGAATTCAGTGACTTCCCTTGAGCCCGATCATCACGAGCCCGAATCCAGGAGCCCAAGTATCACGAGCCCGAATGGCACCGCTCACTCGGATGCCGGACTAGTGAGTGAAGCTTCTATGCAAGACAACTGCCCTCAATCTCTTCGCAATTTATAGTAGACTCGAGGTATCCCGATCGATGTTTAGAGACCAAATTTGACTCATCAAATGGATCTCATGAATGCAAACCATCCCATTTTGATTTTCCGAATGATTCTCAACAGGAACAGGTACCGCTCTTAAAATTTAGGCCACCAGTGTATACTGTTCTAGAACGTATAAGTTAGCCACATCATTCGAACATACTTCACCCCGCAGTTCTCCGACTGAGTCGTCGACTCAAAAATCACACGGGCATGCTCTGCTCCTCATCACATCTGATGTCTTCCGTACAGGTCACGACACCCCTTGAACGTTTTCACGCAAAGACAACGGTGATAATGGAAATACTGCCCCTCCCAATATTTTTTACTCGATGTACTTTTGACGGGAAAACGTTTTTATTGTGACCGCGGGGCACTCAGCTAGTACTTCGTCATCTAATCCTAGAATTTTGAAGGTCTATGAGGGACTCAAACTTTTTTCGTGCTGGACCAACTCGGTTGCATTTTGTTGTCGGAGGTTGGAAATGTATGGGGCAAGCCGCTGTTCAAATTTGGTTGGGCGTTGATTCCGGAAAGGGTGGCATTGTGCAATTCTTTGAGACCCCCCGAAAATCTGAGAAATCTGCATAAATAGTCGTTTTGTCTGGTTATAAAACCACGTAAACTTGTCCGGTTTTCGCCCGACGGTGCTTCATTCGACAGTGATCCCGGAGCGCCGCTCGATCCCGGCTCAGGGCGTTGCATGAATGTACAATTCACTGAAAAGTGATCGGGTTTTGGTGCACCATACCGAAACCATCGGCTCTTCATTGGTTCATTTGAGAAACAACGAAACTTCCAGTCCGGCGCGGTCGTGTGTCGATCTAGAATATCGTGAAACTTCGCCTAAAATCGTCTCAAGGCGGCCACTATTCGAATAGCTAATTACTTGAGTTCACATTTCCCGAACGAGGATAC